>OZ037775.1:26110493-26255493 GCA_964035525.1 Porites cylindrica
CTTGGACAACGGTCACGTGATCGACGGAGGCCAATTAGAAGAAGGATTACAATTTACAAACATTCCGCGTTTTTGTAAAGCTATAAAAATGGATAGCAAGAATTTTAGTCCGTATTTTAAGAAAGTATTTGAGAATCGTACGTTTTATTTATACAAGTTACTGTAGTAGGAATCTAAATATATAAAGTGTCACGAAAAATATGATCAGAAAACTTGTGTTTATTTAAAACTTGCTTGACATTAAGGTTTTAACTGACAACTATTTAATGGTCGATTAATATTTTCTTTTCTGTTAATAGTCTAGTCAATCATTTCCCTACACTGTCCATTCTTTTGCGCTCCCTAAGTGGCGAGGATATCTTAAGTTAAGAAAGGTTCTTGTGACCTCAGAAATGAGGGGCGGACTTTTAACAACATTTAGACTTGTTAAAATTTGTTTCATTTGATAGAGTTGTGAGTCATTGTTATTTTTTTTAGTCTGAGGCTGGCGAGACCTGAATATAGGTAACGAATCGTAAAGCTTCTTGACCGCTGTCGTTAAGTTTTTTGTTTGGTGTAATGTCTTTTGTGTTGTAAGGTCTCGTTTCCAGTTGGTTCACAAAACCCAGATTATTTGCAATGATCATCGTAAGGAAAAATAGACCCTTGTGTCGGAAGTTGATATTAGGTAGGAAATAAAGGTTATCAAATTTTATTTAGTGTTGTTTTGTTTGCGTGTACGCCTGTTAAGAGTAGTGACCAGTCCCCCTCCCGCTTTCCCTTGACTGTAGGAAGTGTTGAGCCATCAGGTTAGCTTGCGTGACAAGCATTTTAAAGACGAGAGGATTTCGGGCACACCCAGAAACAAAATTGGTTGATTTGTTAAGCCCGTCACTTCCAAAGTGGCCAAAGTCAAAAATTCAACAACATTTCCCCAAAACAATTAGTGTGCTAAAGAGTTTTCATTTGAATTGTCACATGCATCAACGGATTTCTTTTCCTCAACAGTTGAAACTACATACTTAATAAATAGTACCGTGCCATGTGAAAGTACCGTTGAAGACATTTCATTTCATAGGTAACTATACTAGATTTCACAGGATTTCGTTCACAGGTTCAAAAGTTAAATCCTCCTTACGAGACCTGCGCCATCATTCACTCGGACTGAGCTTTCCGCTCTTGCTACCCGCGGTACACTTGACATGGTCATACCCATAAATAGCTTGCTTTCCGGTTTCCCTATTAGTTTGTTCATTCGTTCGTTCCTTTTGTGTATTATACTGATAATGAAAGAAACACAATACAAGACTTATGTTCTAAGAGCACAGCAACTTTCCTTTTTGACAAATTAAACGTCAATTCAACGCCTACTTATGAGCTCTCTGAAAACAATAGTAAGGGAGAGTGCTAGAAGGCCTTCTTTTCTTTCTTGTTGTATTTTAATTTTTTCTGACCTGACCGCCGATTCTTGCTCCCCACTTAAAAAAGGGAGCGGATTACTATTCCGGTCGTGTCCTTATCCCTCTGGACAAATTTTGTAAAATGATATTAGGGACGGACCATTATTTTTTGACGGGGGGGGGGGGGGGGGGGGGGGGTGGTTGCAAAAGTTTGAAATAAATTGTTTGCAGAGGCTGTAAACACTGAATTAAATTGTATGCAAGTAAAAAAAATTGTTTTCAGGAAGACGAAGACCCCCCAAAAATCCGTCCGTCAGCCTTGCATAAAGGCTGGAACTACCTAAAAAGGGCTCGACCAACAAAGCTCCCATCCTTTAAGAGGCTGTCCGCGTAAGAACCGATAAGGCAAATTTTGGTCTATCACGGATTGCCCTGATTTTTCCAGTGGAAGATAACTATCCTGTCCCATGAAGAAATATCACATTTATTTGGACCAACTCAATTTTTTCTCTATATTACAAGAAGATTTTCTCGGTCACCTAAAACTGGCCAGTTTGCCGTCGGAAGTGGTGCGATTTTGGTGAAACTTTAGGGCTCTGTTAAACCTGCCTCACAAAGCCGAATAAGCTGATTATTTTACACACAAAAGCTTTAACTATGATTAATAGTTTCAAGGTTCAATGGTTGCATTCTGTGGAAAGGTGGCTGAGATATGAGTTTTTTAAAATGACCTTTAATTTGCTTATCGGGAAAAGTAATTTGCATAACTGGAGCTCAACGGTAATTTCGCAAAAGTGGCACCTGACCCAGACTCAAGTCTATGATAAAACAGAATTACTAAGACCAGTCTACTTCTTAATGCAATAAAATTTGTGGGCACTCCTCTTTGCGTGCGGTACAAAGTTCCGTTAATGTTCCAAAATTCGCCATTTTGACAGCAAAGCTGGAATTGTAACGGTCTGCATCTGGTCGACTAATTTCCACAGCTTTAACGTTTCTAGTTATCACTGACTGTCATTAGACCCTTTAAATGTTGTACTTTCGAAAACATGAGAAGAAAACTTGGTAATAGCTTTTTCTTGGTTTTTTTCCTTGTCGACGATGAAAATGACTTCATTCTCCGTATGCAAATTAGCCTTAGATGAGTCGTTTCAACAAATTGACAGGAAATATAATACTTGTATTTCATTTTTTTAAGGGAAAAATATCTCTTCTTTCCACGAAAAAACACGAACGATGTATGACTTAGAATCCCCTTAGGTCTGTTTCTTTTACGAGGAAGAAGCAGCAGAAGAAGATATGTTTACGCGAATTAAAATAATTCAATTACTGTGGCTCGTCACGCATTCCCCCAGAGTGACCGTGTATCGATCAGTTCTTTTATCTTATTATATCTTTTATGAGGTGATAGTTATTGATAATCATACAATTTAATCACTGTTAATTCCGATTCTTTACTGGGTGGGAAATACCGTGCTGTTGAATTTATTCATTCTACGACCGTTTTAACTGAGTCAGTACTCGGCACCCAGTCTGATCACCGGGCGCCACTAGGATAGGGTATATGACGGCCCATGGTGTAATACACGACAATTAGCCTAAAAATAGTCACTTGGAAAACAAAAAAAGGCATAGTTTTTTGTTAACGGTCTGTCTCCTGTTAAATCCCAAAAGTTTTTGCCGGCTGTTAATCACACTAAATTAAGGATCCCTATGTTGTCTATGTTTACTACTGAGCTGATGGAGAAAAGCACGTGCACTCAGTGAATGAAAGACGAAAGTTTGTAAATTAGGTCTCCCTTTTCTTTCCCTGGATTTGAATGGTATTTCAGAGTGACACAACTTATTTTTTTTAGCATTCCCCAGGGCTGTAGTTAGGTTTTTTGTAACGAGGGGCATTATCGCGAGAGCCGAAGGCACGAGCCTTGTAAGGGGTCTGGGGGTGTCCTCCCCCAGAAAAATTTTCAAATTTGGAGGCTCCGAAATGCTATTTTCAGCACTTGTCATGAAATATGTCTCCGAAAAATAGACCTCGACAGGAGCCCATGACCTCGAAGATGAAAATGGCAAACAATAGCAAATCACTATATATTAATCAAAATAACTGAGTCTAAAGAAAACAAATCCATCCACAGACTTGATTTGTCTGGCTCAACAGGTCCAGGGGAGGCAGCTGCCCTACGGCTCTCTGACCACTTTGAACTGACTAGGTTGATCTTTCTTTGACATACAGATAGGCTGAAAGCTTCTGATTGATCATGAGGGTGTTGTGGTCTCAATTATTCTTCAGTGATGCCTGCAACAAGTTTTTGCCTTTCGAACACCTCGTCTTCTTGCAGCAGATCTCTATCGTCAAGTTTAATGTATATTCAAGTTCATTACATTGGTTATTTCGTCCATTGCCTTATTGTAATTACACTTAGGTGTTGACTCAAACGGGCCTAGAGTCCAACATGGGCTGGCAATAGGTGAGCACGGAATTGGCCTATACGGGGAGGCTCCGGCTTCAGGTATATGAAAGGGTAGGCTTTCACTAGATGAAGTATAAAAAAGGGCGAGTGCGCTTATTGCAGCCTTAGCAGCACCTTTGGCGGTACTTAAAGAAAAAAGAACTAAGTTTAAGAATTTAAGGAAAAAGTAGCAGGACTTAAGTTTTCAGAAATTAATATACAGAGGAGAAATTTCACCCCTTTAAGTATAAATGCTTGTAAAAGTAGAGGTGGAATCGGAGGGAGAGAGGGTGGATGGTAAAGTAGGTTAAAAATAGAGAGATAGGAGGAGCACTTTGATGGAGCACATTGTTCAAGAGGGTATAAATACAAAAAAAACAGCAATCTGGAGGCATTTTTGAAGACTTAATGAAAATGTTTTCAAAACAAGAAAAACAGAGAAACCTTGTCCAATAAACCTCTCCGGCAAACGTGTGGACATGGTTGCTGACTGTTCAATCGTACTCTTCTCGACCCTTTGGCGTCAAGTTTTTTTACGTTTCTTGCCACAGGAGGAGGAAATCGGCTATAAAAAGTTGAACTGAACATTCTGGTACTTTTAAGTCTCACTAATTTTTACAAAACCAGAGACATGTTTTAAACACTGTTTAAGTTAAAGAAAATTGTTTTTATTGCAAGAATGAAATACTTTTCACACGCGTCCCAAGGACATTCCTCTTAGAAAATGGCAGGGGCGGGAAAGCCCTAGGGACGAGGTTGAATCCTGACTCCGTGTAGAAAGTTCTTTCTTTTTTCCCCATTTATAATGCTCTTCAAACAATCATGAGAAAACTATCTTTTACAACACACGGATTAACCTTTATGTATAGTATTTTATAGGTAAGAATTGATTAGAGCAAGATACACGGCTGTCAAAAAATAGAAATAAATAAACTATCTTTGCAAGCTCAACTAAACTGGAAACGAACATCAGAAAACATCGCAAGATAAAATGTTAAATGGAGAAATAAGAATATCTCTGTACGTTTAGAAATTTTTTGCATGAAGAAGAAAAAAGAATGATACTTACATGATGGAGCAAAACTTTGACTTATTTCCTGCCACAATAGTTATTTTGTCAGTATGATCCAGAGTGTGACCGGGGTATTGACAAGACCTTAGGCTCGATTTCCGCCGTCTCCCAATCCCTTGGGGGTTCATTTTCCAGCACAGTAGACCTTGGCGCTCGCAAAAACCTGCCAAGTAGGTGTCTGTGCCTTGGGCAGATTGTCATTTTAGCGTTAGCGTGTGTACACACCACCCCCATGCACCCCCTCGGAGAAAGGGCCCCTTCTCCTATTTTTCCCAAGGGGAGGTGGGGGGTTTGTACACAGGCTATTTAGTGTCTGTGCCTTGGGCATATTGTCATTTCAGTTCCGAATACCTACCAAACCTCTACTCTCGCTAAAATGAGTTCATTCAGTCATTGACTTTGCTACACTTAGACAAGTGACAGCTGGCTAAGTGCGACGTAATATCATTCATGCACTCTGCGACCAACACATTTCCCTCCACACCCCTACTGGGACCACACTCTGTCTTGACGATCTCGCGAAAAGAACAGCTTTTTTCACAATTGATCTCTTCGGCGATTTCATTGGCATAATTATATTTGAAACTGACACCTGTTGCATTATGATTCAATTAGATTGAAACCAGAACAAGATCATCTTGGGAATACGGATGTTATACCCTAACAAAAACTAAAAACTGAGATAATCCCTTTTGCGTGTATTCACTGAAAAAAGAAACTATTTTTCCCGTTTCATTCTGCTACCGATAAATGCTTTAAAGATCTTTGAATGAAACTGAAATTTACAGCTAATTTGCCTTTTGCAAAGCTATACATGGATTTAGATAGAAAAAGTGTGGGGCATTTTTTTTCATCATAGTGCCGTGTACAAACGTCTGTTTAGCAAAAAAGAGTGCCCACAAATTTTATTGTGGTGACAAGAGGACTTACCTTGCAAGTTAACTCTTATTTTTAATTACTATCAATAACTACCATTTAAAAAAAGATGATAATATAATAAAATTGATCGATTCAACGCTATTGTTTTCTAATCGACCGCCCCTTTTTAGGAATGCGTGACAGGCCACAGTAATTGAATTATTTTAAGCCACGCAAACATATGTCATGATATATTATTCAGCTGTTTCTTCCTCGTTAAACAAAAAAAAAACAGACCTTAAGGGGATTCTAAGTGATGGTTTGTGTTTTTCTATGGAAAGGAGAGTTATTTTTCTCTTTAGAAATGTGAAATGTAAGGATTATGTTTCATGTCAAGTTGTTGAAAAGACGCATCTACGGCTAATTTGCGTACGGAGAATGAAGTCACGTTCATCGTCGACAAGAAAAAAAACCAAGAAAAAGCGATTACTAAGTTTTCTCCACATGTTTTCGAAAGTCCAACATTTAAAGGGTCTAATGACAGTCAGTGATAACTAGAAACGTTAAAGCTGTGGAAATTAGTCGACCAGATGCAGACCGTTACAATTCCAGTTTTGCTGTCAAAATGGCGAATTTTGGAACATTAACGGAACTTTGTACCGCACGCAAAGAGGAGTGCCCACAAATTTTATTGCATTAAGAAGTAGACTGGTCTTAGTACTTCTGTTTTATCATAGACTTGAGTCTCAGTCAGGTGCCACTTTTGCGAAATTACCGTTGAGCTCCAGTTATGCAAATTACTTTTCCCGATAAGCAAATTAAAGGTCATTTTAAAAAAATCATATCTCAGCCAACTTTCCACAGAATGCAACCATTAAACCTTGAAACTATTAATCAGAGTTAAAGCTTTTGTGTGTAAAATAATCAGCTTATTCGGCTTTGTGAGGCAGGTTTAACAGAGCCCTAAAGTTTCACCAAAATCGCACCACTTCCGACGGCAAACTGGCTAGTTTTAGGTGACCTAGAAAATCTCTCTGTAAAATAGAGAAAAAATTGAGTTGGTCCAAATAAATGTGATATTTCTTCATGGGATAGGATAGTTATCTTCCACTGAAAAAATCAGGGCAATGCGTGATAGACCAAAATTTGCCTTATCGGTTCTTACGCGGACAGCCTCTTAAATCTTAACCTTGAATCCCTAATGCGTCAAACTACATATGTTCTTATAAACCTTTTTCTTAGCTAGCCCCGGTTGTTCGATCAAACGTTGGATAGCGCTATATAAGTATTGGGGAAACTGATTGCACTATCCACTGGCTAGAGATTTATCCGGGCGGTGGATACTTGGAACAACCGAGGGCTAGACTTTCCCGGGAGCCTGGAACGAGAAAAGGGTCTATTGAGCCCACCAAAAGACACCTTACAAGACAGCGGAAACACAAACAAGAACAACATGGCGGCCAAAAGAGTTTTCGATCTGAACGAAGCTTCGGTATTAAAGTCATTCTTTGTTTTGTTTCCCATCTACCGTGCACATGACCGTATGCGTGGACTTGACTATCATGTATTCTACTGTTCTCATAGATTGTTGACTTAAAAGCAGAGCTCATTCGTAAGGAATCTGAGTTCAAGCGAGAGAAACTTGCCGGAACTGAACAGAAAATCAATCGACAACACAAGGTAAGTTTATTCAAGCTGTTATCTGTGCGTGCCTCTAAAATATTGGCTTAAATTTAATAGAATTGATAAGCAAACAGTACAGCTAGAAATTTTTGTCCTGTTTGATTCCTGAGATTTTGTCCACAGATTCAGATAACCTCAACTATTATAAACGACTTCATATGCTACAGATTTGTACACAGTTCAGGGCGATTTTTGATATCATAGCTTGTTCTGACAATAGTTTATGAACATAGGGTTGCAGTTTGTGAATTTCGTTTTTAAGGAGCTGATGCGGATGATTGACCGGATTTGAAGTTATTCCAAGCTGAAATTTTAGTAAATTCTAGTAACCCAATACCCTCGTCTTTTCTTTTTTTCTAGAAACCTCCTGTTTGGGCAAAAGTGAAAAAAGAGACCAAAGATACAGGCTCAAAGACAACTGCTATTAAAAAAGATGAACTGTCCTTGGAAGAGCAACAAGCCCTGCAAAAGTCAAGGTAATATTTTATTGAGGGGAAATTAAGTTTTATAAAAATGATTATAATTGAACAGATCAAATAGCCATAACATTATCTATCCTTAAATCTCAAAAATTAATGCCATAAAAATTAATTGATATCCACATTGGCTTTTCCCTAAAACAAAGAAAATGACCTAAAACCATCTAAAACCACCTTCAGAAATATAAACAATCCACAGAGAATATTGTTTTTTTTCATTTTATTCGTGTCAATTTTTGTGCGTCTGTCATCGATATCAATTAGCCTGCATGCACACCGGATATGCCTTCTTTTTCCACCTGTGTCTTGTTTCCTGTAAACAAACTTAATACTTAGGAAGGGTGTCTAGAAAAGAGATACAATCAGTCCAGTTTAGTTGTTGTACTTACATTGTACAGTGCAAAGATCAAACTAAAAATCAGTAGGTATACTTCAAGAATTTTAGCTGCTGTGCATTTTTCGTACCAAAGAAGTACGTTTCCTTTTCGAGACAGGTAATTCTGGGACTAATTCTTCCCGCTCAAACTGTCAGCCAAAATGATAGTAATTGCCCATATGTGATTCAATATTATTTCTCAAACTTACAGTCAGAATTGCAGTTTCAGCAATTTATTTAACCCTTTAAGCCCCAAGATCCACATACAAATTCTCCAGACCGATCTCCATACATTTCTTTTAAGAACAGTTAAGAAAATTATTAATGTTTTAAGATCAAAGCATCCTCCCTTTGGTAATCAATTTAGTAATTCTCATAACCTTTACTCTTGATGATGTGCTGATGTGGTTAGGAGAAAATTGATATTAGTCACTCTTGGGACCTAAAGGGTTAATAAACTTCTTTCCAAAGGTTTAGAAAAGGAATGCAAGTGTCTTTTTTGGTGAAAGGGGTACAATTTTTCAGTCTGAATATTTTCTAAATTTCTGTTAATATGTAGTGGATATGAAAAAACACATGCTCTTCTTTCTAAGCTCTCTTGATTAACCTTCCTTCCGACAGACAAGTCTTGGAAGCTAAAGCAGCTTTATATGAAAAGATGGCAAAAGGAGAGATTGAAGGTACTGTGTCGTTGATTAATTGTTTCCAATCTTTGCTTTGAACCCTGGTAACCGTCACAAACTTTCAAGCTAGTCAATTATCAAGAAAGTACTAATCACATATACAATAATTATTATCATCTTAATTAACCTCATACCTTTCATGAGATTGATCTGGTTAAAACTATGCTCTCTTAATCTTTTCTGTCTAAAGATGAAGATGATGGTGAAGATGGAGGCAGATTCCTGGTAGATTTTCACAAGAAAGTTTATTCAAAGGTGATGAATTTGTCATTTGGAACAGTCTACTTTCTTTGGCTTACTTTTGTCACATTTACATTCTGTGACTCTGAAAATGTTTACACAATTTTTCACACTACTGCATGGTATAGCAGATACATTATTGGGTGTGTTGTACTTGTCTAGTAAAACCCCTCTTCTGTTAAACAGTATTCAGCTCAGTTGATTCAGAACTCAGTCTTTTGTTGTTTCTTAGCCCTAATACTATTCATAGGAGACAAAAGAAATTCTGCTTTGACCTGAATTTCATTGAATTTTACTTGCAACAGGTACACATGAATATTTTACACCCAAAACAGCTCTCCAGGGGACGCAGTCTATTTGTTAAATTTCAAAGTCAGGCATAACAAATAACATCGTGCACGTACTTGATATTCCTCCTTTTGCCCTAAAAACGTTTGCGCCAGCTATGTAGGCTAAGCGCAGTCAGAATCTCTAATTTAATGCTGGATGTTAATTGTTACAACAAAAAAAGAATCAGGAATGCAACCTGAGCCCACAACCATATTTTCTTTTTCTTAAAGATGGCCCTTTTACCCTTAGATCCCCCCCCCCCGCCCCACCCTACTAGCTCAACCACTGGTTGTGTAAGTGGAATCAATTCTACTTGTAAACATATGTTTATTAAGCTCAGGAGGTACTTTATATCAGCTAGTCATTTTGCATAAGGGCCATTGCACTTGCATGACAGCATCAGCAACTCAATAGCTTTGATGATGAAATCTAATTGTCAGGATGAAGAGAGTCATCAGGATTCAGACACACTGAAAGATGAAGACATTCCACCACCATCAGGACCTGAAGAAGAATGGTGAGAAACCGATTTTACTGTACCTTTACACCTTACATCTGTTTAAACACCTGAGGACTGAAGCTGGCAAGTCACTAGTCGTTAGCTGTTGTCTAAAATTTCTTGTCCAGTCTATTCTTCTAAACTATCATGCATCCGCTGAAATATCCACCAGCTGTTTTCTGACCCTTTTCTGCAAAGTTCCAAACCAACTTGTTTCTAAACATTCCTTAGCCCAATACTGTAGGCCCTTTTCAGCTGACGAGTCTTGTGGAACAAGCAATGTGCATTCTAGGACAAGATGAACATAAAGCTTCTACATATAATTTTTAAAGGTGGTAATTTCCTTGGTGCTTTTCCCAGTGCATTTCGTTCTCCCCAGCATAGTGTGTGTTTTAATTTTTTTTGATTTTTAAAATTTTTTTTCAACAATATGACTTAAAAACGGCCAAAGGCCTACAGTGCTGTAATAGTCACCAGCTGTTTTCTGATCTTTCTTCCTGGTCCTCCAAGCTCTTCTACTGTAGCTCTTCCAATATCATAGTTTGTCTTACTTTAGTAACTTCCTGTCTCCTCGCAAGTCACCAGATTTTATCAGTAGGCGAAAGGTGAAGTCTTTTCCCTCTCTCAGCTACTGTCACGAACATGTCATTGTATAAAATACCATGTGAGGAAAGCCTTCTTTTGTCTTCTTGAGTGAAGAGGAGAAAAGGAGGTTCTGCCTGAATCACGACAAACCAGGTCGCCATAACCTGAACTTCTGAGCTAGTCAATCTTTTTCTCTCTTGTCAAACTGGTTTTTTTGACTGCAAGCATCCCTTCATTGGTAAGCCGATAGTGATAACTGAGCTTGCTGTTGCAAGTGCATGGTTCATTAGGCCTGGGTTTGAAACTATAATGATCTTAGCAACATGCCATGCATGCTCAACAAAGATCTTACTTAATTCATACAGAGTCTTTCCCAAAAATCTGTGGAGAGAAGAAAAGGAATAAAATTTACTATTAATAATGTTTTTAAATATAATTGTTGTTTCCAGGGTTGACTATGTAGACTCTTTAGGTAGATCCAGAAGATGTCTTCGAAAAGATCTGAAACATTTGCAAGAGATGGACAAAGATATCAGCAATCGACAGAGGTTAGTCTTGAATATTTTGCTCAGTTTAAATCTTTTCCAGTGTTCTTGGTCAGTTAATGTATATAGTCTGCTCTTGCATTTCTGTGGTTAAAGGCTGCAGTGCAAGACTTGGGGTGACAACATATATTGATTTGTTTGAAGTGGTCCGCCAAAGCCTGGACCTCATTTTATCTTGGTGCACATTGCAGTGGAACGCCTAGCCTTCTTTAACCCTTTATTCGTGAGTTGCAAAATAAGCTGTGGCAAAAACTTATTGGGCATATATATAGTACATGTTGTGTTCAATTTACAGTATTATCTTTGGCTTGAATATTTGTTTTTTCCAACTCAGCTTCAGACTCTAATCATATCCCCCAAAACATGGGTAAAAGAGCACTGTACAAGAAAGTCATAAAGACCTTGTCATTCATTTTTTCATCCTCCACATTTTTGCCTGCCTGTTTCTCTGTAACAAAAAGCTAATGAGAGTGCATAACAAACATGACCTTTAACTTTTTTTTGTGCTTTATTTTTGATACAGTCCACCAACGCTGTTGTCTGAAGACATGAGAAGAGAACTGATGAGGCAAAAATGGGAGAAGGAAGAAGAGGAAGCCCTGAATAAGCCAGTTGGACCTGTTCACTATCAAGACATAAGATTTGATGGTAAATAATTTTGATTTGTTCAGGACAAATTAGACAAATTACACACGGATGAGATCCTCCTCAATCTTCATAATTCCACATCCTACTCAGCCTCATTTAGGTAGTTGACTTGAGGCAAGTCTAAGCCTCATTCAATAATTATTGCTAATTAGATAAATAGTCACACTGTAGGATTTCATTCAGTCTTCTTGGCAGCTGCTTGGGCTGGAGTCACGCATTAATGCTGGAGGCGGGAGCATTGCATAACTCCAGCCCAAGCAGCTGTGAAGGAGACTAGATTTCATTCAGAACCACCAGCTTTAAAAGGGCAACAGGAAAGTACTTTTTATTTGACAGTTTAGAGGTGGTACATAAGACTGGGTTGCTGTTGTGTGGGATTGTGCTATGGGATTTTTTTGGATTCTATCACTTCTTTAACTGGCCATTACTTATTTGGGGAGAAAGGGTGGTGCGGTGATGATAGACTGCTCACAGTTCTTCTTTTTTTCTGTAAGATCGTCGAGATCGATCGCTTTGCGTTACGGCCTGCCATATTGCATGAGTGTCAAAACTACTTAGAGGGCAGTTTTTTCTCACCCCCCTCCCCTTACAGCTATAATCCCCGATGCCCACCCCCTTGGTACATTTGAAAATCAAGTTGGCCGCCATTAACGGTAAGATGCGCTGTATCTCGATGATCTCACGAAAAAATAGGGGACTGTGAACAGGCTACGGTGATGAGAGCACTTGCTTCCCATCAATGTGGCCCAAGTTGAAATCCCGTTGTCTACACCATATGTGGGCTAAATTTGTTGTTAATTTTTCTTCCTTGCTCAGGGTACTCCATTTTCGCCTCTTCTCAAAAACCAACACTTTCAAATTCCAATAGGCCATTTGCATGATGACATTTGGCTACGGTCAAACCCCGTTAATACAGACACTGAGGGAGCCACAGAAAGTGTTCATATTAACGGGTGTCTGTATTGAGCGAGCTGAATTAAGAGAGAATTTAAGGGATTTTTTTCCCAGGGACAAAGCAAACTGTCTGTAATAATGAGGTGTTCGGTTTGACTGTACTATGACCAGAATTCTTCAAGGTTTTCTTTCTTGTGCAAATTAGGGCTTTTGTTATTTAAACCTCGCTGGGATTGCCAAATTTAATTTGAAAAGAAAAACTAAAAGGATTCTGGTCGTAGTAGAAAAATGACGTCAGCGTGCAAATGGCCTATTCGATCTGTAACTCATGGACACGTTTAAGATCTCCTAAATGTCTGGTGGGTAAACAATTACAATTGTTATATAGCTGGGAATTTTTTCTCAACAGTGCGTGCTCTCGTTGGTTACTTCGAGGTCACATGACATTTAACAATCAAACTGTTTCCTGCCAAAATCTCTGAGCGGGCAAAATTGCAAAAAATCTATGACGTCAGAAGGTAATAATTCACTGTCACTGACTGCTCGCGAGATTTAGTTTCATAAATTTTCTTGCAGTTTTCCCTCCATGAACCTATACAAAGTTGAAACTCGAAAAAATTTCCGGACAAAAGCTTCCAACTTTGTTTGTGGGGTGAGGGGAGGGGTTGGACCTGTGTGAATCAGAAAACGCCCCAGAAATGCAAAAGTGTCCCAAGGCTTTTGTTTATGATTGTAGGTTGCGCATAAACCTAGATCTATTGTTTAGCCCCAAAACAGTCCCCCAGGGCAATTCGGCACAACTTGGGCCCAGTCTCAGCAGCGACCTTAAAATAGCCTCCATATTTGAGCAGTTACTCTTTTGAGGTCATTCGTAGGCTCGAAACGTTTGATTATGGACTCGGCTAGCAGTTGATCCAGTCTGGTCCAGTGACTTACATCGAAGCTGAAAGTACAGTATCCTTTAGAGAATATAAATATATAGTGTAGTAAGTGTACTCGCAGTTATGGTTTTTACGACGACGTAACGTTTTTAATCGTCTTTCTTTTTCTAACCAAAAGAGGTTCGCAACCATGGTGTAGGATATTATCAGTTTTCAACGATCGAAGAAGAAAGACAAGAGCAGATGAAGACTTTAGACAAACTAAGGGAACAGGTAGAATGTCTTTATTTAGGCAAACAAATAGAGCGATTTTCGTATGACCTTGAAATGAAAACGCGCGAACAAAACAGAAACAGATGATCATTCTTCACTTTCATCTACAACCGCAGTTCAAAAATGAATTATTTTATATATACTTCACATCAAAACAGAAACAACAAACGAACGGAAATACAGCGATTTGATTGGTTTATCGAACGGGTACAAACGCGCGTGGCTTTTGGTTGGTTAAGCGAACGCTCGGGTGAAAAAACTTCATGCCAGAGAACTTTCTAGAAATCAAGCGATACTTCGCTTTGACGTCATGCTGCAACAAGATTGGCCAATCGAACAATGCCTTCTCCATATTAGGGTTTTCTTTGGCGGGAAAACGAAGAGTCCATGTCTTGATCTTTTCATCCATCGGCTGATAAAACAAATAGCGAACACTTACGGAAACCTTTTTTCAAGGTCACACGAAAATCGCTCTAGTGTTCTATAATTTGCCCCCGACATCAAAGTGAATCCCAATTTTCATTTTGTTAATTTTCTAGGTTTCATGAAAAGGGCTTAAATTTCTCCTCGGTGTTCACTTTTAGAAATTTGCAATGTTTTTTCTTAACACGATCTTTTCTCTCTCATTAGACAATGGAACAGCGACTCCGCGCTCAAAAACTGAAAGACAAAAGGAAAGCTGCCTTGGACGCCCGACTCGCGAAAGTACGAGAGAGAAAACTGAAAAAGCTGAAATCGTCAGGGGAAGTAGACGAAGAAACAGTAACTGACAGTGAACAAACTGGAGAACATGTCATACAAACATCCAAAGGGGAAAGCATAGTGGAACAAAGTGTTGAAGAGAAGTCCGTCGATAAGGAGACGAAGGAAATACAGAAAGGTTTTCCTACCATAAGGTCAGAAAGGAAACCTGATTTACCAGAATGGGCAAAACACAAGATAAGTAAGTAGATCGACTGTCTTTGTTTTTATCATTTTTAAACTAAATATGTGCATTGTTTTAGGTCTGTAAATTATATCCCTGGGAAGTCCTCGCAATTCAACGAAAAAACACAACGCTTTCTATTTTGTTCTATATTTTGACATAGACAATGAAACGTAAATCCTG
Organism: Porites cylindrica; assembly: GCA_964035525.1. Lineage (NCBI taxonomy): Eukaryota > Metazoa > Cnidaria > Anthozoa > Scleractinia > Poritidae > Porites > Porites cylindrica. The sequence continues at coordinate 26,125,477 of OZ037775.1, forward strand.
ATTGGGCTGTGCCACAGGTAGCCCAATGATTGTGAGCACACGAAATTGCAGCATAATGACTTCCTCGTGAAACTATTGACACTTGGATCATGCAGGCTCAGTAAACCTAACTAAAAGTTTGTGTGTATCGTTTCGTCTCGTTTCAGGACAAACTTGTCACTTGTGAACAGGTTCACTTTAACTCCCTTTTAATTCAATTGCTATTGAGAATGTTATGTAAGGCCATTATATTCGACCGTAGGTAGGATTTTGTCGGACTGACGAGTTTTCCAATGATTCTTTGCGACAAAGACAGTTCATTGACGGCTTTCTGCTTTCTTCTCAGAGCAAACCGACAGAGGCGGTTCATTTTCACGTAGTGATCCTCGGTCAGAAAGAGTTCAAGAGTTTGCTCCGCCCGCTTTTTACTACGAAGATACAAAAGAGCAGACGAGCAAAAAGACTTGGAACGAACCAGCGAAGCTGTTCAAACATAAAAATGAAACAGCTGATAAAGGACCAGAACAGCAAGACGGAAACCTTGATAAGCGTTATCAAGAACAGAAAACTGACAACCCAGCCCCAGAACAAAATCAATATCAACAAACACCGAGACCACCCCTCCCTGAGTTTCCAGTTCTTCCACCTCCCCCTCAGGAGTATGTTCAACCGCAATGGACTGGGTATCAGTGGCAACCTCCTGTTAACAGACCACCACCTCTACCTTATCAATTGCCATGGCAACCGAGATTTCCAATCAACGTCCCACCACCTCCTCCATCGCTATGGCAACAGAATATGCCTCCATGGCAACCTCCTCAAGGCCCTCCCTCGATAGGCGCGACCCTTTTTCCCAATTATCACTCGTCATGGAATGAAAGTACACCAAATAGTTACATATCCCTTTCTGAGACAAAAACAGAATTGAACACCGGTGATACTGTTGCTCTAGAAAAATCTGATACAGGAAATATCGAAAGGGAAAAAAATCCTGACAGAACTACACCCTCAACACAACAGGTGGCTGATTTTGTAGCTCAGCTGCGTTCAAGTAGTTGAAGAGAGAAATACACCTTACTGTCCATTTTCCTCCAAGCCCAGCAGCTAATAAGAAACTAATAACTAATAAAAGAAATAAAACAACATCAAGATGTGGAAGTCTGTTGCTTCAAGAGTAATCACTATTGTAATACTTCTTTTTGCTTATATTTCTCTTTTGTCCCTTACGTTTTCTGCTTATTACTGCGAGCTCTCCGGGCGAACATCCTTGTAACCATCCCACCATTCTTGGTGGAGACTCTGTGCCTAAAAGCAGTAAGAGCTAAAACTCGATTTGGGAGGCTGTTTTAGCCATGATGATTTTGAGTATGCGTATGTCAAGCGATGTCATCTTAACTTCGATTCGCACGCTATTTCCCTTGTTGCTTCGACTAAGTTCAGAGCGCGTTTGCTTGGATGCGAATGTTCGTAATGTCAAATTAATCATGCCAAATTCAAGCTTAATTTGTTGCTAGAAGCTTTTTTCAAGCGACTTAGGGACATTTTACGGGGAAGACAATGTTCTTTTGCAAGATTTTAGCGTTTTTAGGTCGGTCAGACGATTGTATCAAACGACCCTCAATCGAGCCCTGGACCGCCTTCACCGTACATCAGATTCGTGTTGAAGAGGATCGACTTTTAGATTACCTTGCATTTGATGCTCTTGAGAGACAGACAGAGACCTTGTCCCTAACCTAACTGCCCAATGTGTTGCGTCAGTTCTTTTAGACTAACGCAAACACTGCCTAGAAGGGAACAAGCATTTCTCAGAGGGAAGCGTAATGAAATAGAAAAAGAAGCGTCCGCGCCTATTTGTAGTCGATATCAGACCTCTTACCCGACCACTCATGTCGGGTCGGTCCATAATGCCTCTCGTTGCGATCGCTGGCCCTCGTCTCGCGCGATCTTTCGAATAACCAGAAACTAATACACGATTTTTAAAACTGGATTTTATTGCACCTATACCTCCAGGAGTTATGTTGAAGAGGCAACAACAGACTCCCACTTTTCTGCAACACTTTAACCGCCACGGCTAATATGACCAACTTATCTTTAAACTGTCCTCTTTTCACCTCCATTTCTCTGGAACTCTGGAGAAGCCCTAGATCATTTCCGAAACAGTAGCGTTTATCGCTCTCTCGATCGATGACAGGAAATGCTTGTTTGGAATAACTGTTGTAGTCCGAAGAGCTGTTACACTACTCATTCATGAAAAAGGCGAATTAAAGGCCAGCAAAAAATAAATAGAGGTAAAACAACATCAAGGTCTAGAAGTCACTGAAAACTGATCTGAATATCAACCAGCATTAATTGTCTTAGAAATGCAGCATTTGGAAAGTGGTTGATACGTGGTGATTAATAACAAAGTGACTATTGTCAATTTCGTGAGACAGAACATAATGAAGTAACCTTATCAAACACAATCTAGGATGTATAATAACACACAAAAATTTTCTCTTGTTTATTCACAGTATATTTTTTTGGTATTTTTTCGGTAGTGCGGGGAAGGATAAATAGTCATTTGCGAGCGCAAACGAAAAAGGCCTGTGAGGGAATGGGGAAGAAACACCCATGCGCTATCATTAGATCCCATCCACCGTAGCCCCTTCGAACACCTCATGAAATTTACACAACGTAGTTAATTGCGTTTTACCCTTTACTAATTAGGGTTAAGCGCTGCTTTTAATTACTGATTAGGGTTAAGCACTACCTTTACAGATTAGGGTTAAGCACTGCCTTTACTGATTAGGGTTAAGCACTGTTTTGAAACTGGTTAGGTTCTTTTTTTGGGTTGGGGTTGATGCTAGCTATATGTAATTAAATTATCTAGCAAATCGTCAGTGGTCTAATGTTTGGACTTTCTGGGTGGCGGGCTCGAATCCTACTCTCTTTCGTGTCAATTTCTTTTTTTTAAATTGAAGAGACTTGCACTTTAATGAACATTTCCAGCTTGAAATATCATCTAAGTGTGATATAAAAGCAGAAAACAGTTCTACTTTGAGTAACTTTCATGAGTGGAGAAAGGGGCTACCGCCGATGGGATCTAATGCTGACCTGATTTTAATTTCATCCAGACCCCCCCGTTCCTGTTGGGCGACAGGGCCTTCTGGTCCTGGTTCGGAGAAACCCGCCTGCTGAGAGGGGCAGAAGAGTCTGGAGAAGAGGATGCCTTCGTACGTGACATAGCTTGTAGTATCCGCTCATCTCTTTTAAATGAAAATGTGGGCTCAAAATGATGACGGGACAGCTCAGATACAGCGCGGTTTGCTGGCAGTAACTAACTTTCAATGGTATTTCAGTGGCCATTACAGAGTAGTATAGGTCGTCGTCTTGGACGATCTCTCGAAAATAGTGGGATGAGCGCCAGAGGCCAGTGCGCAGTCTCATTTCTAAAATTATTCTGAATAAGGGACATATCTTTCATCTGGAGGCGAAACCCTTCCTCAGCGAGTTCAGCTGTCATCCACACGTACTTTTGGTTAGTAAAAAAAGCTGAGTAAACTGAACTCAAAATACTGAGTAAATCGTTGCATCCATAGTGACCCATTATAGTGAGTAAACTTAAGCAGAAATACTGAGTAAAGGTTACTCACTAGCATGAGTAAGTTTACTCAGAATGAGTAACTTTACTCACAAGTTTGAGTTGAAAATACTCACTTATCGAGTACAAATAACTCAAAAGTAGAGGTAAAATTACTCAAGAGAAATGCATCCATGGTGACTCTTTATTTTGAGTAAAACAGCCAATTACTCATAATTTGAGTAAAGGCTACTCTAAATTTTGAGTTAAGTCAAATTTTACTCTGTTAATGAGTTAAAACAATACCTAAATAATCGAGTAAAGAAAATGATTATATTTACACAATATTTTGAGTAAAAGTGAACTTCACTTCAAACGAGTGCAAAAAAACCCTGTTAGCAATGGCAGATCCTTATGCCTGCCTGGAAAAGTTTCAAACGTTTTTTTGTAATACACAGTCTGGCAAGGACCCGTGGGTTTAACTTAGTCCACACTGTACATACTTACTGATTTGAGAACGGCAACTATAGTACGCAGTTAATGCCAAACAATAAGCAAATTATCTTTCAGTGTTTCTTTACATTTTTTATTATCTCATTCAGGCTTTAACATCTTCAGGTAGTGGTGACATTTTTCCATATCAGGCAGAGTTTGGAAGACAGCATGACAATTTATTAATTACATGCCCATTCAATATTTAGACTTGCAGACTGGGTACTCTCAACTAACCAAAGAAAAATGAAAATGTCATAACATGGCTCAAAAGATTATATTTTCAAAAGAACATTTATCCAAGTAACTCATCATTTAAGTTCAATGGATAAACAAGAAACAAATTTTTGTAAAAGTATGCACATTTCATTAATGGTGCCATGGTGACCAAAACACTTTGGTAAATTTGATGCATCCCTGAGCTGTGATAGTGGACACAACAATGTCTAAGAATGTGATCGTAAATCTTGGTTGAAAAAGAGGTACATCCAAGGGTTGTGACCAGTATCCTCGGTGGACAGAACGCTTTTGCTTAAAATTTCTGTATTGAATGAACATTTCAACTGAAATTCTAGAAATTGTTTCATTGAATGTACCCTTTGCCATAGATAAAAATTCAGTTCACGCTTTAATACATTAACAGTCCATTCAATTGGTGCAGCTGTGTTCAACTTGGATGATATGTTTCCCTCAAATTTGCAAGTTGAAGTACAAATGGGGTTCTTCAGCAGACTCCTGATGCACCACCTTAAAATCAGGACAGGAAGGGCAATCTCTCTTCTTCTGCTATGCTCTAGTTTAAAGGTGTTTGTTTCTGCCTATGAACAAAAGAAAGGAAGATTAATAAATAAGTTGAAAGGTAAATAGTACAACAGGGAGCCCACGCAATCTCGCAGTGTGCATAACCGATTGTTATGGCGATAAATCACTTTCTATGTATATAAATCGATGTTAAATAAACGCTGTCAACAGCGAACTCAAAATCCTTCAAAATCGCTCAAAAAACCGCTTTTGAGGCAAAAGGATGACAATACATATACACCAAAGGTAAGGTAATTCAACGTTTATTCATTTCGATTTATACACATAGTGAGTTATCGCTATAGGTGAAGCAAATGGTAAATCCAGTGTATTTACAATAAAATTAATAGCAATCAGTACACACATTGCGAGATTGTGTGGGTTCCCTGTGATAGTACTTGTGTATGTTATAAATTAATACAGGTTAGTTTTGATTTAACCTAGGTTAATTTTCAATATCCTTTTTCTCCTAGCCCTAATAATTTATTAGAGCTAGGAGACAGAGGAAATTAAAGAGAATCATTGTTAAAAACATTAAATCAAAATTAACCTGAATCTTATTTACTTTGAAGCTGTTTTTTACTACAGCAAAGGCATAACTGGCTTTTACTGGCCACATTGCAATTGAAGGAATACTCCATAGGACCCAGGAAATTTTTGTCAATCAAAGTTGAAAATTCCTTCAACAGACACATAATTACCACCAGGTCCTGGTAATTCAAATGTTGGATAAGCACTATCTATCCACCAGGCCCCAGTTGTTCAAATGCTGGATAGCGCCATCCACAGGATAATATTAGGGAAATCAAGTGCGACAATATCCGGCAGAAGATAGTGTTATCCACATCTTGAACAACTAAGGCCCTGAGCACTGTAATACTGTGGTTATATGCAATATCCCAGCAGATTTGATTCATAATCATAAAATCAAGACAGTTAGCTCTCTCTTACTCAACACCCAAAGTGATTCATTTTCTTTGAAATGGCCATCACATGGAGCTTAATACAAGTATATTTTTTGAAAAGCACCTTAAATTAGTGGCAGTGGTCATCATGGAGAGGTGGCCTTGAGTGAATGTATGGAATATCCAATTCCACTAGAATTAGAAAAAGTGGTCATTAGTAAAGAGGTAAATGTGAGTAAACATTTGTCTGTTATTATAAAAAGACAAAACTAAAAAAGAAGATAATATTTAAAGATGTCATATTATACAATTGAACCTCTATTCAGGGGAAACCCTTGGGACCAAGGCAAGTGTAAAAATTAACCAACAAATAAAAATGTTTTCTTTTATCCTGCCTTGGAATCTGCTGCAGTTATTATTTCAAGCAACTTATATCTTCAAAGAGTCATGAATGCCAGTGCTCGATTGGTTTACTGCTCACCTAAGTATTGTCACGTTACTCCTTTGCTAAGAGAACTCCACTGGCTACCAGTGCTCTTGCGCGTAGATTTTAAGATTCTCCTTGTTACATTTAAGATTCTTCACGGTGTTGCACCTAGCTATCTTAAGGATCTTGTCTCTGTCTTACCGGACTCACGTTACCAACTACGCCGTAACAATAATGGTATATTGTTAGAAAGACCTCGGCTAAGAACGAAGAAGACTATGGGAGATCGCGCGTTATCGATGGCTGCCCCCTTTTTATGGAACAGTCTTCCTCTGCCAATAAGACAGGAAACATCAATCGACTCTTTTAAACGCTCTGTTAAAACATATTTATTTAAGAAGGCTTTTAGTTAGATTATTTATTTATTTATTTATTTTTAAATAATTATTGTAATTTTACTGGGTAATTTTACTGGTTTTTAACTTAGTTATTAATAATATTGTAATGCGCTTTTGAGTATTTTTATAGAAAAAGCGCAATATAAGTATTAAATATTATTATGTCTAAAAAATTATTATTAACTTGCGTCTGCAATGTTGTGTGTTGAATTCTCACAAGTACAGTGCATTGATTTAAGTAAGGTAGTTAAAGTTTTGAAAGCTGTCGCAATCGTGACTAGTGAGCACTTAAATTTATTAACGTTTTTGTGGACAGTCACCTTTTGAATGCCCCCCTGAATCCCCTGAATGGAGGTCAAATGCGGGTTTCGGTATCCAGGTAAAGTTTTCCTTTCCCCCAAATAGAGGTGTCCCTTCAATAGAGGTACACCTGTTACAACTACAAAGATTATGTGAAACTGTTTCTGGGACCAAATTTGGTGTCACTTGACTGGAGGTGTCTCTTGAATAGAGGTATTGCAAAGGAGAGGTTACACTGTAATAGTTAAAGATGATCATACTCACAGAAATGAATGACCATTGCAACACACCAGTCTGAGTTTCATCCTGTAAAACCAATAGTGGCAGTAAGGGTAAGTGTTTTTATTTACCATGGTAAATACCTTATTATGTAATTTACCACTTGGCCTTCAAGTTTTGGAAATGACTTAATTTGTCTTTTCTTTTTCAACAACCCACATGAGAAATGATCACAGAATGTACACTACAGAGTACTAATAATTACTAGTATGCTATCATTTTGCCTGTTATTACATATTGGTACATGTGTGTAACAAACTCCTATCAATAAGTAGACTACTGTAATGGGGGCTATAGCTCATTGAGCACCTGTATGCGGGGTACATTTACTGTGGGAAATAACCTTTTGGGGTATAATAATTATCTTCGTATCTTAAAAGGTTTTCACTTCGCTTTTATCCTGGTGATACCATAAATTTTAGGCAAAACTATAAGACAACACTTTGCTTACTAACAACTACACTGTACTAACTATGGCATAATACTCTTCCGACAAAAAAATAATATTTTTTTTCCTGGAGCAGATGCATCAAAATAGGAGATATTAATTAATGAAGAGGTTCCTACATACAATGCAACAGTAATTGTGACCTTCTTTGGGAAAACGTACACTAACGATATTTCGTTAAACGGTTAGACCGTTAGCTGTCCGTTAGTCATCCGTTAGATGATTCAATGAAAATCATTAGAGGCGTTAGGCAATTCGTTAGCAACTCATCCGTAGCCGTTAGAGCGTTAGTTGTATCCGTTAGAGGTGTTAGTCAATTCGTTAGCAACTCATGTATATCCGTTAGAGCGTTATTTTCTTTTATAAGTGGATGGTTCCAAAGTTCCCTCTCCAGTATAAAAAATGTCTTTTTGGTGCTTGAACCCTGACTAATGGCATCATGAAAATCAGCTGGTAAAATTTTTTCTAGGTACCTTTTTCTCTCCCAAGCACTCTCCCCATTTCAAAATATTTTTCTTCTGCAACTGCTGTCATTTTCACTTTACTTAAAATAATTTATCTTTTAATCCTTATTGAAGGTTGATGGTCTAAATTTTCTCTTCAGAAATTTATCAGGTATAAACAAGTGTATCTCCTCTTTGATGAGCAATTCAGACAAAAACTACTCAAAAGAAGTGCTGGTTAAATGCAACTAAATTGTGCATTACACAGTAACAGAATATTACTCTGCATCAACACGTATTTATACATGCAAAAGTCCTGGGCTTATAGTTCTCACTTACAAGCAGTTCAGAAGCACTACTTGAGTGAGCTACTGGTAAAAGGTGGCAAACACCACCCTACTCAGCAGCTGTTTACAGCAAAATAAGACCAGAACCTTGGCTTAGACATGATTATTTTTACACATGCATATTTTGAACAAAATCATCCCTTGAATGAAAACACAATTTTTAATTTGATGTTTATCAGTATTTCCCTGAATAAATCTTGCACTCACAATTAAGATAGTATATGCCATTAATTTTTAGACACTGTGACAGAGTTTCATATGTGACACATACATGGACATGCTTTTTATTTCTCAACTTCTCTACTGCGATGTCACTGTTAAACTGGGCAGTTTAAGGAATGACGAATTTTGAAAATATGGACAGTAATGAGAGAGGTACTTTCACGGTTTCATAACCAACAAAGAAACTGTAGAAAGAAACAAGAGATAAACTATTTTACCCCTCAGAGAGAGTCACAACAACTCTCACAACATGCTTTTCTTCTATTTGTCCTTTCCTCTTGAGTGCTGACATGATAAAATTATTGTTGCTTAAACTCAGTCAATTTACAGTCTGTAATGAAATAGTCAATATTCCTGTAGTCATGATAGATTTTCAATATATCGCACGTGGGCTGTTAAGAGGCCAACCTTTCCTTTTTGAGGGGATGGGGGGGGGGGGGGGGGTGGTTAAGAAAGAAATCTTTCAAACAGACTTGGGACAACCAAATAATTTATTCTTGCACAGAGTTGAGAGTCTTATATTGAAAAATAAGGAAAAAATCTGCCACAGTAGTACGTTTGGAAAAAAAATCTGGGCCCAAACCTAGCAACCGGGCCCTTCCCTCCCCTCCTCCCATACACACATAAATCACCCCGTGCCCGTCCCTGATTTTATACTCTAACGAGCTCCATATAAAATAAAGATACATATGTAAAGCTAGGTTGTCATTGAAAATATATTGTTTCCAATAATATATTAAGATAAAAACTGCAAATAAATACAGGAGTTTTGAAACTAGCAAACTAAAACCGAACAAGTACAAATTGCCCGCCAAAACGCGCTTTAATGCAAATGGCGATGCTTTGTGCTTTGTCCGTTCTTTACGTCCGGGGATACTAGTACTTTTAGGATAAAGCAAAAGAGGTATATCCCTTTTACACTGATTCTGCTTAGCCCTTAAACTATTAGTAGCTCCTTCTTCAAGGAGATAAGCCTGCTGCAAAGGACAATATAGGCAATGCCTTATAATTATTTAAGCTCAGGCTATAATTGTCTGCGAGTGCTTACCTTGTAATTTCGAAGAATCTTCAAGACCAGTACTATCGCCGAGCCATGTCTGTACGTCGTAAACACGAGTCTCTACCGCCACGGCTAATACTTAATAGACGATTCCAATTGAAGAAATCAATATCGAGGCAAGAGAACATCGAGAAGAAGGTATAAACGGCTTATTTTTGCGCGCACGTTTATCCAACGATGATTTGATCCAAGACCAGTGATTGGTTCAAGCGTTACACGTGATCACATGATCGAGACAAATGATTGGTTGAGCAAAACAAGTGATGTATGAGATCAGCGTGACCATGTCACGGTGCTGCACAACAGGCGCTTTATGCACCAGTCAATTGAAACCCCCACCCCCCGGGTCCCGGGAAAGGGTGGGGGATTTGACATAGGCTCTGGTCAAAAGGCATCAATATCCCTACCCCCTGAGGCTGGAGTTCAGATCAAACGCCACTACCCCTGGGGCAAGAAAGCTGATACTATCAAAAGTTCTAAGAAAAGAACGTGCAAGACCTACATTTACATGGGAAAATTTAATAATGTTCTTCTTCCAGGTTTGTGCAGCTTTGATTAAAATGCTAATCACACTCTCATACAGTTTGTTCAACTATTAAACGAAGGAAAAGCATGCTGTATTTCATTATTGGTCATGACCATCTCATTACATGTATTTAATAGACTGCAAATTAGTGAAATTTGAAATACACTGTATATATTATCACACAAACTCCGTTTATTTGGCTCAAGTTCAGTTTTTTAGAAATTTAATACCTTAAACTGTCTACTGAGGTGAATTCTCCATGGCTGCAACCTTGCACTGTGCGCAAATCCACTCTCCACTTGGTGCTGTTGAAAGCCCCACACACTGAAAATGGAACCACTCTATGGGACAGTCTTTATGTTCACAGGCAATCATGTCTCCACACTCTGGCCCTCCACAAATACACCACGAGTCAGGGGTGTCAACAGCTGCTTTACTAGACTTCTTCTTGAGAGAGTTCTCTTTTCTTTTTGCAGAAGCTTTCTGGGCACCTGCTTGGCGATGTTTCCTCACATCACTTAGGTGTCTTACCCACATCTCAACTTCATCGGTACGGAGTAAGGTTTGCTTTGCTAGTTTCTCTATCTCATCGGACGTCAGTTCCAGACATTCCTTTTGTTTTTTGTCAAAGGCATCTTTTATCACAGTACTTGGAGGAGAAATGGAGGCTTTGCTCAAATTGCAGTTATCCACTGCTAGCACCTCTTCTGGTCCCTTGTAGTGTCCACTACAAATACCACTGCACTTGTCACATTCCTTGGCTCCCCAAGGTCGTTTAGGGTCTGGTACTGGAAATGGCAGGTACTGAATACTTGGCCCTCCTGGGAACCATAATGGATCATTGGCTGGTTTTCCGTTCTTGCAAACTGGATGGATGCAACCCTCCTTGTAACAGGCTTTGAGAGCAAACACATACCCACTTGGAAGGTTTGGTACCATGTGCTGGTTCCGTAAGTTCCAAACCTGTTCAAAGTAATGATATTGATTTGGCTCCTTCTTCTTGAGTTCGGCCTTAGCTGCTTTGGTTCCCCTCAAATACACAAGTAAATTCTGTCTCTGATCTTTCAGCTCTGTTGCATGCTTATCTGTGGCACCTCTGTACATTTTTATTACAGATGAACCAAATGGTATGTCATTGACTCTATCCAAATACACCTGCAGTGCTGCTTCCATGTTTTCGTGTAATCTATCCTGAGATACTCCTCCCGTTTCAGTTTCGGCAGATCCACACAATGTCGACGGTATAAAGAGATTAGCATGCGCTCGGCCAACAACACCATTCTGCAGCTCTACAAGATTGTAACAGCTCGCACCACTGTTCCTTGTTGTGACCAGTGTCAATTCCCTTCCTTCTTTTAGATGCCATTCGGTCCATCGAAACTGTACCTCAACATGACTTGGGCCCTCATCGGCTCCCCCATCAACTCTAATACAATCAATGTTCTTTCCTTCAAAACACACATCCATTTCTGCTTTTTCTTTCAAACAGTACAAGTCAGCAAGATGCTGTGTTGCTGTTTTCTCGTGTAGAACGCCAGGTGCTTTGACAATCCCAACAGACACTTGACCAGTGGTTTCCGTCTTCATGAATAAGTAAGATGATGTTTGAAGTTGACCTCCGTGTTTGCTTACATAGTCAGAATGTGACGTGAGTTCTGGCTTTCCTTCCAAGCAGACAGCTTTATGGTTCTTATGTGTGTAAGTACTATCCAGACGGAATCCTGCTTGGTCGTCTCTATTGAGAATCATTTTATCTGAACCGTCTTTTAGCTGAAGCATATCAAGGCCCTTGTAAAAGCAGTATGACCAACGGCTATCGGGATTGAATTTGACATCAAAACCTTTACGTGCTCTTCTGCAAGTTATTGCTGCAACACCCTGGTAACGCTGAGCCGAAATCCTTCTCTTGTTCCTCACGGCACACAACTGAACAACGGTACCATACGATATCGATATGCCATACTCCTTTTGTAGATGCTCTTGCATCCTTTTGTAAGTTACTTTAGGCCCTGTAGAATTCTTATTACTCGCGAAAGTAAAAACTCCAGTTCTTCGCCACTGGTCTGCACCAACCCGGTGTTTCTGAACAAAGTCTTCCATTTTTTTTCCTATATCAGGGTACTTTGTCACAATGGTAGACACTTTCTTTGGAATCTTGCGTTTAAGAAGGGCTTCTTTAGCTATAAGCTTTGAAGTTTCCCTTTTAGCAGCCATCTTGATTTTTTTTCTTTCTTGTTGCACTTTTTCTTTTGCTTCATCAGAACAAATATCATTGATTTCACACCAGTCTCCATCATCAGATTCACTGTCAGTCTCAAATATGGCGTTGCCTAGAGATTGTTTCCGCTGAATCTCTAAATATGCCTGTCTACTAATTTCGATCAATTGCTCTTCTGCTGTTGAAAGATCACTATAGGGGATGAAATCAGCAAAGTCAACAAGTATTTGATTTAAAACTTCAGGGTTATCTGTTGGTAACATGTTTTTTAGCTCAGCCACAAATGTAAACCAGTTAAGATTGTTTTCTCTTAGTATTAACAACAGTGTTTCTCTTGAAGGTGCTGGATTTACAGTTGGATTTTTCAGTATGTCCGTGTCATCTGGATCAAACATACCCCTGTCTGATGTTCCTTTTTCCTTTGATACTGCATTTTCTTGTGCAACCTTAACAAAAGAACTCCCATGGTCTGAGCTGTCTGTATCATGTTGTCCTTTATTGGAATGCAGCTGATCACTTAATGGAAACTCTTCTTCATCTTCTGTTGCATCTTCTGACGAAATCCATTGAACATCTTGAACTTCGCCAAGGTCAGTACTTTCATCCTCTGAATCACTGGATTCGTAGTCAAAGCCAATGGTGCGCAAAAGTGCCTTTTCCTTGACTCGTGCAAGCTCTGCCACTGTTTGTTTGATTTCACTTGCCCTTCTAAGGGTCTCTTCGATTTTCCTTTGTTTTTCGCCGAGATTTTGAACTCCATATCGCTTCCGAGCTTCTTTAGCGCTAAGCTCAGAACAAGCAGTCATTTTTAGTAGCAGACGATCTGTTTCAGTGGTTGCTAGTTCACATAAGGCGTTTATTTTTTGTCTAGATGGAAGCTTTTCTCTGACATTTGCTTTCTTCGAATGCAAGAACTGTCTCATTATGACCACAAATCTTTGTGCATCAACTCCAGGTTGGAATTCTGTAGCATACAGTCTTTTTGATCCTGGGCCTTCAGGTGCAATTTCCATGACAATAAGTGGCAGCTGCATTAGCAGCCTTACCGCCTTTGAACTTATATACTTGACCTTTGGAAAGTGTTTGATAAAAAATGCCTTCAGTTCAACAATTCCATTATTTATGACATCGTGGGCAAACGAAATCAGTCCCTCGCACTGTGAACAAACTTGTAATTCTGAACAATGTTTCCTAGAGCAAAATTCTCTCCTTGCAACAGCAACTTCTTCAAGTGTCATATCATTAATTAACGCAACATATAAACCATCGTCAACTTTGTATTTAGACACATCCGATAAACAAGAAGAAAGATGTGACACATATCGTGTATAAATGTCACTCCTAGGAGCGTCTTTATCTACAAAAAATGAGCCTTGCTCCCACTATCAGCACTCCTTGTGCCATTATTGTTGTCTCCTTGTGACTCATTTTCTGGTGTATCATTCTCTCCAGGTTTATCTCCAGAATGCTTGGCGACTTCATCAGAAACCCTTGACGACTGTGTTTCCTCCTGATTAGTACAGGTAGCTTTAGTTGAATTTCCTCTGGCTGTACCTGCTTCCTTACTCAATGGTTCTGCTGGTGTAACTGACTTTCCCCAGAAAGATGTCAATGTCTTAGTTGAACTACTCGAAGACGATGACCCGTCAGAAGACGAGGAACTGGTTGACTGCTTATCTTTGTACCATTTGGCTTTTGCCTGTTTTTTCTGGATAAGCAACACCTCTTCTTCATGCTTTCTTTTTTCTTTTCGCAGCTTGGTGATCTCCTCTTCTACCGCAGAGGCTCGCATGTACTGTTTAAGTTGCTCATCTCTTGCTCTCTGTTGTTGCAAAAGTCGTATTCTATCCGCGAGGCTAGCTATATCATCTGTGAGTTCTTCAACCTTCTTAGTACGTAAGTGCTCAGACATTTTCACTTTCTTGCTACTGCTACCATGCTCCATTGATCCTGTTCCAAACAATTTTGATCTTGATCTTTTCTTGCTGTAATTGTAGCCGTCATTATCAAGTTTTTTACGACAAAGTTCTATAAGGTTCTGTTTGTCATCTAACAGAGTGGGATTTTCAATGCACAATTCAAAGGCATTCGCATTCATTCGTTGATGGTATGTTCTTGAGCTTTTGGCATACAGCACACTTCTCTTCCTGATATCTTCAACATTCAACTCGACGGTCACTTTGTTAGAGTCTGCTAAAGAAGGCTCATTCTAGAGAACAATAATGGAAGCCAAGTAACATAAATATATTGTCTGTGGTCTTATTCACACTAGAAAGATTTTGTTTATAATTATTTCTTTCAGATTTCAGTTTCATGGGTGACTGGATGTCACTGCATTTTAAAGAGCAACTTAACCCTTTAACACCTGTTTACGTCAGCTGACGTAAAAAGTTCATAAAATTGTTAATATTTGGTCTATTTCAATGAAATTTTGCCACAAAAATGGTCTTGGAAAGATCAGTTCATTTCCAGAATAAAATTGTACCCCTCTAGTATCTATGACCACCCCTGGAACTTTTGACAATTTTTTGTTTTACACATTTGCAGTGTGAGACATAACTCATGTTACTCTATTAACTGAGAGCTGCAAAATAAGCTATAGTTTGGGGGTATACCTAGTATGTCTGAAAATTGAGGCATTTCTGAACTTTTTGACTTTGACATTTTCAGCCCGTTTATGTCAAAGCCATGATTTACTTCTCCAATTTTGATATGAAATAAGGACTGCACTGGTCAAGACCTTTCAAATGGTATATCATACATTGCCATTTAGGTTTTATTTACGAGTTTGGAAAAAGGGGTAGAAAAACTCAGGAGTGAAAGGGTTAAACTGAATTTCATTAATAAAATTTAATTTTAAAAGCACAAACCAACAATATTCTAGCAATTTGAAAATAAAAATAGTCAACTAATAGGTTCTCACAAAAAGCTGGGAGAATAGGTTGTTACAGCACACATGTCAATGTAGCAACAACTACTAAATGCAGTCAAAAATCTACGACCCAGACTAGAACTGAAAATAAGGTCCAGATAATTGAAGTGTCATGTATGAATACTAATTTAAAGTGCCACTACGATGAAAATTTTTGTATTCCTTTTTCGCTTTTTTTAGTGCAAATGTATTTAATAGGTTTAGACAAATGCGAATTGCTATAAATTAGATTGATATATTCTTACACAGCCCAGAAATAGCTGACTGAAAACCCACGAAAATCACGTAAAATCCGTCCGCCATTACTCCGTTCATAAATCCGAGCCCACGTTCTACTGGTTTGCGATCTGGTACACTTGACTTGATTTGTGACGTAAATGACTCAACACGTCATGATTATTATTCCCTCCGGGACACAGACAACAAAGCCAAACGGCACGTGTTGAGTGACGTGTTGAGTCTTTGACGTCACAAAATCTTTAGGAAAACTCGATCCAACTCTCAGGGTTCGGTCCCGGTCATTTTTTAATTGAGTAATGGCGGCAAGACGAATTCGAAATGTAAAGTTAAAATAATGGCACTTCCCGTACGAGTTTTGACTTGAAACTTTGCAAGGTAAGAAACAAGTACTTATATTTTCAAAATATGAAAAGAACAGAAAATGTATATTTTTGATCATAGTACCACTTTAACAAATTAGAACAAAATTCTAAAATTCTAATATGTTATACATTTTAATATTTTAATTTCTGGCTAAAAACTCAATTTCCAGTTCAGGAAATGTTTTGTTTCTGCAAATGGTACCAGATGAGTGTATACATTCTTTGTACTTCTAGTGGTCCTCTGGGCCCCCACCCCTGCTTCTTGGAAATTTCCATTACCACCCACGGAGGAGATATGAATATTTTTGTTGGAAAACCAAATTTTAATTGCATAGTTCCTACCTCTAAAGCAGGCCCAATTGAAACTGCTCCATCTTTCATCAATAAGGTTGTCTGTTTTGAACCACTACCAGAACAGTTCCCTGAGGGTGAAAAATAATTATTATATATTGTATTTAGGATGCAAGGCTGTTGCCTAGCAGGTTTCCGGTAGTCTGGGACACCCAAGGTACTGTTTTTGGTGCCCAGTAAATGTTTTTCCTAACATTTAACTTTTCTCAGGCTGGGCTCATAACTTCTCAGTTTTTGGCCTTGTGGGCTCCTTTAAATTTTTCTAAGGCAGAAGCCTTGAAATTTATTCACAAAATTCACAATATGAACACTATAATTGGAGTATCAAAAGATTCAACTTCATTTTTCTTATTTAAAATTAAAGTAAATATTCAAGACATACTGTCAGAAGAACAGCTTCTTTAGTAGACAAGTATTAAAATATTTGGTCATTGTAATATATATTCTTAGTCAATTATAGTACTTCATTTATAAGGTATCTGCACCTTAAAGTAAATGTGATGCACAATTTGCTATCACATGTGAAATATAGACCACATTTTTTCAGATTTTTGTTTTATCCTACTATTATTTGGCAAGAATAATAATCAAACAAATGACAAGTTTGTTTACCTTTAACACTTCCCTTCTCATTTCTTGTTGTGTGCAGGGAATCTTTGGGCTGTGCAAAAAAAAAAAGCAAAAACAATTAGGGTTTGCAAACAGATCAGTTCCAAAAACTTTTTCAAAAACTAAAGTATTATAAACATAAATCAGTGCAGACATACCTGATCGACGGATGTAGGTTGTGAAACATTTGGAGGTGGCTTCGACTGCAAAACATGCACTTGGATTTTATCCTTGTGTTCAATGTTTTGAACGGTAACATCGACCCACTCCCCCCAGTCTTCTTCATACTTTTGGAAAATTATCCGTGCTTCACTGTCCAGGCTAAAACACTCTTTAACTTTTACAGCAACATCTTCATTTTGATGAAGGTCAAGAACCTTACGGCTTTCTTCGTATTGAAATAAAACCTGTAGGAAATCAAAGAAGAGAACAGCTCATGACCTGACCTTTCCGCATCATTACCCATGCATACCATTTGAATTTCAATGGAAATTAAATGTAAATAATACATCCAAACAATAGAAAACAAATTACTTGATTCAGATTGAATATCAATTGCAGTGGATGGTAAAGTAAAAGCATGATATGCGTGGATTCAAACCACTGTTACGTACCTTTCTTTCGCCTTCCGCCATCTTGGAAGTTCCATGTGAAGTACTAGTGCCCAGTTCCACTCTTGCCCGAGGTGGGGACGGGAACCGCGGTCGAAAACAGTCAAATGCACCACCCCCAGGGGACAGCTTGTTGTTCAAAAGTGATTCGATGCCCCTATTTTCCCCCACCCTTCCCCGGGACCTGGGGGGTGGGGGTTTCAATTGACTGGTGCATTAGTTCTACGAAATGTGACTTAAATACAGCTGCAGCCGAAAAGATCCTGACAAAGTGTCAATAATGTTGCTGAACGAGCAGAGGTTGATGAAGAAGACGACACAGAAGATAATATAAATTGGATTGTAGCTTTGGTGTTGAATCAATATTGATAGTTGCCGCTTCATCGTAGCATAAGGATTTTGACAGCTAAACCGCTTGAGATATAGATCGGTCAGTACCCGATCATTGTAGCTTTTTATTTGCTCGATATTTGTGGTTTTGTGCCTTTCTTAATTTGCAACGCTGAAGCGAATCGGTAAACTTGTCTTAGTATTTTTACTCAGTTGTCTGCTTCACAGCCAAGTGACTCGAAATAAGGTGTGTAATTTTACTCACTATAAAGGGTAACAGGATTTACCTTACTCAGCGAGTAAAGGGTTTACTCGCATGTTTTGATCATAGTCATTTTACTCAGAATAGTGAGTTGTTATAACTCTCTCTGAGGGGTAAAAAAGAGCTAACTCATATTGTGAGTAATTTTACTCAATAAAATGAGTAAAATGAGACACTTTACTCAAAATTGAGTTACGTGTAACTCATTTGTAAAAATGCTTTTTTCTCTAGAATACTCCAGGAGGGTAGAAAGAGGTCAAAAGAAGGGCTTTGGAATAGACGCCTTTTAGTCTAACCTGGAACTCAGTAACTCACGCATGTCAATGAGATATATATCAACCCCTACTTCCCTTAGAAGCGACACCGGCATGCCTAGCAGATGGCGGAGAAATTTATGGACAATCAGAAGGAGGCATTCAGTTTCATTTTGGTCGGAACATTAAGCTAAGTAGCAAATCTCTTCGCACTTTGAACTAAGTACATGTAACTGTGCAGATTAAATTGTTAGAGCTATATAGACATACTCCTTGTGAAAATATTAATTTTAATTAAATATCAATGAATTAGGCAGAAAATCGATCGCTGAAGGTACAACATGCGCGCTGGCAACAAGGCCCAGAACATGAGAACGATTAAATTTGTTTAAAATAGCATTGTCAGCCACAAGTTTCCTCTTACACTTTTGTAAAATAGTTCTTCAGTTCTCTTTGTTTCGAATAAATAATGAAGGAAGTCGGAAAGGCTTCATTTCAAACAGTTTATTATTGAACTGGCATCGATTATAGAAATAAGCTTCTGAATAAGTCCACTCTTTGGACATTTTGTTTGAACCGGGGAAACATGTATTTGTTGCGAAACTACATTTTCGCCAAGTGCAACTACCACGGAACCATTTTTTGCGACATGGCAAAAAAATTCCGCTGTAGCAAGAAGAATTTTTACCCAATTTACAATAAATAGTATATACGTGCATAGCATAATTCGCTTCCGCAAGACATGTTTCTTGCGCGACTTAGTAAGGAGACGTTTAATTTCGGAACATTTTTGCCACGAATATCATGATCTGGTGAGGGGATCAGTTTGAAACTCTTTGAGATTTAAGCCATAGTAATAAAAAGGTGGCAAAGAACTTGAAAAGAAATCAGTTCATAGAGAGTACGATTACTCTAAGTAATAAACGTGTATCATATGTAAATATAGTAAAACAGCACAGTAAAACTTGCAGGCGATGCCATCAATCTGAATGAAATATTAAAAAAAAGGAGAATGAAACTGATTAGCAAGGACTAGTGAAAACAAACGAGCGAAAAATGTTATTTTATTTTACGAGGCACTCGGCCTCATTATTTTTCAGGTAATATTCAATTTACATTACTGAGTTCCTGACAACAAGGTGACGTGTATGTTTAAAATGTGTGTGCTCAAAAGAGAGCCATGTCTGGTGAAATATGATAATTTATCGATCGTCTTACTCAGCCGGTCAGTTTTTTCGAGGGGGCTATGGTCCTTGAAATATGACTTTTTACAGCACAATAAAAAGACTTCAGACGATCCAGTATAGTGAGTTATTAAAACGAATTTTAAAAAAGAAAAACAGACTTTCTACATTTACTTCAGTTTTCCGAAGAGCATTAAAATAATTTTGGATCTTTTTTTCAGAAACACGAATGAAATTCAAGTCATGATGGCAAGTCATATGAATGAATAAAATATGAAGGACCCCTAAGATATTACGTCATTTTCTGTTGAAGCAAGTTCTTGTTTTTGCTTGCCCTTGAATAAACAAAAACGTCCCTCTTGTACGAAGCAATTCACTGG
Source organism: Porites cylindrica (assembly GCA_964035525.1). Taxonomy (NCBI): domain Eukaryota; kingdom Metazoa; phylum Cnidaria; class Anthozoa; order Scleractinia; family Poritidae; genus Porites; species Porites cylindrica. The sequence goes on from OZ037775.1 coordinate 26,145,396, forward strand.
CACTGAAGAATCTTCAAGACCAGTACTATCGCCGAGCCATGTCTGTACGTCGTAAACACGAGTCTCTACCGCCACGGCTAATACTCAAGAGACGATTCCAATTGAAGAAATCAATATCGAGGCAAGAAAACAGCGAGAAGAAGGTATAAACGGCTTATTTTTGCGCGCGCGTTTATCAGTCCGGAATATTCCTAAATTTAAGGACAGGACCAACTGGTCACGCGCCCCTTTTTAACCAATGAGATGGCGCGTTTGTGTTTGTCAACAAACAAATCAAAACATCGCCCCAGTGATCAAAAATGTTCAAAACAGCGGACGGAGTCGGACAGAATTAAAGATGAGCTTACCATGCTTACAGTACTCGTCTACGTTTCACATTTAATATTCAAAGAAAACATGTCATGTAAGAGAATAAGAGCATTGCAAGGAATCATTGGGGTGTTCGAATTGATTCCGGACCGATCGCAGAGGTTGTGGCTTCACTGGCATGGCTTGCAAGATTTTTGATAGAAGCAAACTCGTCCCGTGTAAAAATAGCCTTAGAGAGAGTGTGAAAATTTGTTGAGATCGTACAAAACAGCATTGGTACTACCTATTAACTTCTGCAGGAAAAGAATCAAAGAACCAGTCATCATAACAAGAATAGAAAGTAGTTCAAATTTATCAATTTTTCTTGTTTGTTTTTTTGTGTTGTTTCGTGTTGACTTCACGCATCTGGTGCTTTCTTTGCTTGCTGTAGTACCTGCAATGTTTTAATTTTATCCCAGATAATCAGTGCAGGTTCAATGAGTAGCGAAATACAGCATTTACAATTGAGATTTGCCTTGTTTCTTTGATTGTTTTTTTAACGGCGGATGAACATTTGGAGAATCCAACAACATTAAATCTTTCCAGATTAGTGAATTTCAGAAACAAAGCGGTTAGTATCTACCTTGTGCTTATGGTCTTCAATTTCATCCCCGCAAATTTGGCAAAGTGAGGCGAGATGTTGGACGTGAATATCCATAAGACTAATAAAGTTAACGTTGTTTTGGCCTTGAAAAGAAAAAAGGCGAAGGCTTGTACTAATGCGAAAAAAAGTAATAACACGGCTTTTGTGAGAAACCCGGAAGTGGAAAACGTACGTGTTTTGGACCTCGGAATTCAAAAATTGTCTACCAAAATTCTACGTTGTCTGCCACCCCCACATTGAACATGATAAAAGTTAATCGATATGACAATCGAGGAAAAATATCTAGAACTTCGTAAAAAATCTGTGAATCGAAAAAATAATAGATACTTGTTCACCTACCTTGAAAGCCGACCAAAATCTCTTCTATACATCGCGTTGTTTAAAAGATAAAAGAGGAATAAGCCACAAAATGTGCTGAATATTTCACGAGACAATTCAATATGGCTTCCGATACGCTGTCCACTTAAAAAAATTGTGTATGCCTCATGAAAAGTCTTAAAAATATGCCTGAGAACCTCGAAACGATGACAGATTCTGTCCGAATCCGTCCGTTGTTTTGAAAATTTTTGATCACTGGGGCGATGTTTTGATTTGTTTGTTGATAAACACAAGCACGCCTTCTCATTGGTTGAAAAGTGTCGCGTGACCAGTTGGCCCTGTCCTTAAATTTAGGGATATTCCGGACTTTTATCCAACGATGATTTGATCCAAGACCAGTGATTGGTTCAAGCGTTACACGTGATCACATGATCGAGACAAATGATTGGTTGAGCAAAACAAATGATGTATGAGATCAGCGTGACCATGTCACGGTGCTGCACAACAGGCGCTTTAGTTTTACGAAATGTGACTTAAATACAGCCGCAGCCGAAAAGATCCTGACAAAGTGTCAATAATGTTGCTGAACGAGCAGAGGTTGATGAAGAAGAGGACACAGAAGATAATATAAATTGGATTGTAGCTTTGGTGTTGAATCAATATTGATAGTTGCCGCTTCATCGTAGCATAAGGATTTTGACAGCTAAACCGCTTGAGATATAGATCGGTCAGTACCCGATCATTGTAGCTTTTTATTTGCTCGATATTTGTGGTTTTGTGCCTTTCTTAATTTGCAACGCTGAAGCGAATCGGTAAACTTGTGTTAGTATTTTTACTCAGTTGTCTGCTTCACAGCCAAGTGACTCGAAATAAGGTGTGTAATTTTACTCACTATAGAGGGTAAAAGGATTTACCTTACTCAGCGAGTAAAGGGTTTACTCGCATGTTTTGATCATAGTCATTTTACTCAGAATAGTGAGTTGTTATAACTCTCTCTGAGGGGTAAAAAAAGCTAACTCATATTGTGAGTAATTTTACTCAATAAAATGAGTAAAATGAGACACTTTACTCAAAATTGAGTTACGTTAACTCATTTGTAAAAATGCTTTTTTTACTGTGGCCTTCCTCTAGAATACTCCAGGAGGGTAGAAAGAGGTCAAAAGAAGGGCTTTGGAATAGACGCCGTTTAGTCTAACCTGGAACTCAGTAACTCACGCATGTCAATGAGATATATATCAACCCCTACTTCTCTTAGAAGCGACACCGGCATGCCTAGCAGATGGCGGAGAAATTTATGGACAACCAGAAGGAGGCATTCAGTTTCATTTTGGTCAGAACATTAAGCTAAGTAGCAAATCTCTTCGCACTTTGAACTAAGTACATGTAACTGTGCAGATTAAATTGTTAGAGCTATATAGACATACTCCTTGTGAAAATATTAATTTTAATTAAATATCAATGAATTAGGCAGAAAATCGATCGCTGAAGGTACAACATGCGCGCTGGCAACAAGGCCCAGAACATGAGAACGATTAAATTTGTTTAAAATAGCATTGTCAGTCACAAGTTTCCTCTTACACTTTTGTAAAATAGTTCTTCAGTTCTCTTTGTTTCGAATAAATAATGAAGGAAGTCGGAAAGGCTTCATTTCAAACAGTTTATTATTGAACTGGCATCGATTATAGAAATAAGCTTCTGAATAAGTCCACTCTTTGGACATTTTGTTTGAACCGGGGAAACATGTATTTGTTGCGAAACTACATTTTCGCCAAGTGTGACTACCACGGAACCATTTTTTGCGACATGGCAAAAAAATTCCGCTGTAGCAAGAAGAATTTTTACCCAATTTACAATAAATAGTATATACGTGCATAGCATAATTCGCTTCCGCAAGACATGTTTCTTGCGCGACTTAGTAAGGAGACGTTTAATTTCGGAACATTTTTGCCACGAATATCATGATCTGGTGAGGGGATCAGTTTGAAACTCTTTGAGATTTAAGCCATAGTAATAAAAAGGTGGCAAAGAACTTGAAAAGAAATCAGTTCATAGAGAGTACGATTACTCTAAGTAATAAACGTGTATCATATGTAAATATAGTAAAACAGCACAGTAAAACTTGCAGGCGATGCCATCAATCTGAATGGAATATTAAAAAAAAGGAGAATGAAACTGATTAGCAAGGACTAGTGAAAACAAACGAGCGAAAAATGTTATTTTATTTTACGAGGCACTCGGCCTCATTATTTTTCAGGTAATATTCAATTTACATTACTGAGTTCCTGACAAGAAGGTGACGTGTATGTTTAAAATGTGTGTGCTCAAAAAAGAGCCATGTCTGGTGAAATATGATAATTTATCGATCGTCTTACTCAGCCGGTCAGTTTTTTCGAGGGGGCTATGGTCCTTGAAATATGACTTTTTACAGCACAATAAAAAGACTTCAGACGATCCAGTATAGTGAGTTATTAAAACGAATTTTAAAAAAGAAAAACAGACTTTCTACATTTACTTCAGTTTTCCGAAGAGCATTAAAATAATTTTGGATCTTTTTTTCAGAAACACGAATGAAATTCAAGTCATGATGGCAAGTCATATGAATGAATAAAATATGAAGGACCCCTAAGATATTACGTCATTTTCTGTTGAAGCAAGTTCTTGTTTTTGCTTGCCCTTGAATAAACAAAAACGTCCCTCTTGTAAGAAGCAATTCACTGGCACTGAACTCATTCTGTATACTTGTTTCACAAGGTAAGCTCAGAAGTGAAAAGATGATGAAGTTCGTTTTTATGCTTCCTCTTATTTGTGCCTGCTTGTATTCTTCTCGAGCGGGAAGCCCAACTCAAAAACAGGTAAGGCAGTCGTCAGGTTTGTTCATTTCTGAAAAAAATACCTTTTACTACGCATTTTGCGAACCTTTTCAATAGTGGGCTGAAAGCCTCGGCTTTCTCTTAATAATTCACAGAAACCTCAAACGTGTAAATGAAAGAATAGTCATCTTCACAGACACAGGAGTTCGCTTAACCTCGGGTTTGCAAGCGTGTTTTCTGTTTGCCGGATTTATCACCGCCAGCAACACCAGAAAAAGAGGAAAAGAAATATTCTGATTGGTCTATTCTATGTTATATGTTTGATGATGGTTGCCAGCTTATAGCTTCATTTTTCTCGACGCGTGATAGGAAACGTAATGATCAGAGAGCGAAAAGCTATTGTAGATGCCCATCTTTGTACCTCTAATTTGGGACTTTAATGCGGTTGTTTCTTTTATACTAAAAAACGGAAATATTTCGATTTTCCAATTTATCCTACAGAATATTTGTGCCTCTCCAGGTGTGCCAATCAACATCACTGTTGAAGGAAAAGGAGGCGAAAAGGTGCGTATAAAGCCCATTTCACTTGAGTTACGTAGCTAATAGCAAGTGGAAGTTTCATTCATTAATGTGATATCTCCCGTTTTTAGGGAGAAAAAGGTGAAAAAGGGGACACTGGAACCAAAGGCGATAAAGGAATACCATGCCAATGTTCTTTACAGGTAACAAAAAGACAGTTTTTAAAAAGTTTGTAATTGTTCATAAGTTGAAATACTATTGTACAGTGTTATGATTTTCATTTATTCATTAGTTCTGATCAGTGAACCTTCTGTCCGTTACTTAATCTGCTGCTGAGTTGAGGTTGCAAGAAGTCTATCCGCAATTTCATGGCGTGTTTCGTTTCAATTAGGCACGTGTCAAATTGCATTTGTCCGTCTTCAAGCTGAAGTCTTAATATTAAATAAGACTCTCAATTACTGCTAACAGCTAAAATTTTTAATCTTTGGTCCAGTTCTCTTGATTCTTAGGTTTCAGCCAAACCCTTAAACGTTTTTTCTTCTTATCGGTTCAGCAATCAGCTTTTACTAATGTTTTTTTTTTCATCCTAAGTATAAATTGCATCATCAGTGTATATTCTTTTTTCTGTTTTAGAATCCAAAAAAGCCATCTGCTCATATCGAATCCGCCAATAAGGGGACAGTCTGGTACCGAGCCAACACAGGTAATTTGTTCGTTCAGGTGTTTTTTTATTTTCGGCAAATAACCACGATAATTTAAAAAGGCCAAGGCAGGAAAATATCCCGGACTTATTTCGGGCTATACTTTGGAGAAAAACTTGTTTTGTAGTCACCTAGGCCGGTTGGTTTAAAGCAGTATTACTCACCACTCCTCCAAAAAGCAAAAAAAAAAAAAAAAAAAAAAAAAAAGAAGAGAGAAGAAGAAGCCAAGGTGTTTTGGGGGAGGGTTGAGATCCATCCACCCCTCTGTTAGGCTAGGACGGTGGGTTGATGGTTAAGGGTATGACCTTATAAATTAGTTGCGTAGTTACATTACAAACTGACTGAAATGACTCCTGGGTTCAAACCTTTCACAGTTTGACTGAAATGTGTTCATAATTTGTTTCGTAGTGATCAAGGATTGGTCGGTCAGTGCTCCGTACAGCTATCTTGCAGGTGGTATGACGTACCAAGACGGAAAACTGACAGTTCCTACCCCAGGACGGTACTACATCTACGCTCAAATTTACTACCACAACAATGGACGAGTCTTTGTTAAGGTTAACAACAAACCAATCACGATGATGCAGCCGCCAACAAGTGGTCAAGAGGCAGGTAGTTTGTACACTGGTGGGGTGTTCAACCTGAAGGCTGGTGACGTCATCGCGTTGACTTCTTACCATTATCCTGATGGAAATGGCGCCAAAATTTACATGTACACCCATCACAGTTACTTTGGCGCATTTTTGATCTGAGCTTTTTTTTTGTTACTTGAAGTTGAATAAGCATTGCCATCGAGGGGCAAATACAACATCGCCTGATAAATTAAGGGATGTAAGTTTGAAAAGGCTACCTCACTTCTAATTCAGAGTGAAACGTTTTGTAGGAGACATTCTAGACTGTGGTCTCATGGTTAATACCGCTAGGTACATTACTGTTATTAACTAAACAGGTTTGATGTTGAAATAAACGCAGATAAGGACATATATTTGCTGTTCACTGACTAAATTTTTTCACATTTTTAAAGGTTTAAAAACACGGGCATGTTGTAATTTTCGGATAACTTTCCACTGACAGTAGAGGAAAGTGGAGGCCAATAAGGCTTATGAAAAGAACAAAAGGCGACTGATATTCCAAAATTTAGCTTTACATTAATACTCCTGTTAGCAACAAGCACTTTGCCCTGTGTGTTCACTAGTTGGTTTTGACGGACCCCGAACAGGCATGATTGGCAAAACGATTCGCTGAAAAAAGCACGATTAAAATAAGCAGTCACAGCAATTTGGTTACCCCTGTACCCCTGAAAGTACTATAGGGACAATTTTAAGAACTCGTGTTCGTGCATTGTAAATTAAACTGGAATTTAGAGTGCTGACTTTTGAGGAGAGAAGTTCCTACTTCCTAGGTCTCGTTTTTCTCCGCGGGGAATCCCCGTTCGAGATATAGTTTGTAAGCCGGCTGTTCGTGTCAAATGCGTGAGTCGATAGGTTTTCAGAGAGGCGTCTATGGCGTCAAGATTGAAATCATCCGTAACCAATCAAATCTTAATATTCTTCTAAATTTTGACTAGAATTTGGTTGAACTTAACCAGAAACAATGAAACGTTTTGATTAGGAGTGGGGCAGGGGGGGGGGGGGAAGAGGGGGGGGAAGGGAGCTACTACACAATTATGTTTTTTCCACGAGGGACAGTAATTTCTACAAACAGTGGTACAGTAATGTCAAGATCGGAAAAGGTGCAATCAGGGCGACTTCTAAATCCAAGATTGTTTCGTAAATAAAGGCCAACACTGCTACAAACGTTCGAAATTCCAGGGTTGAAGAAGGTACATCCTAAAATATTGAGTAAGGGACGGACCATTAGAAAACTTATGGGGGGGGGGGGCGGGCGAAGTACAAAAAAATATTCGCGCAAGGGAAAATTAAATGAAAAAAAATTCATGCACGCCAATTAACCCTAAAAAATATTCATGCAATGGCTTAAATAAAATTCATGCAAAGAATTTGATAACGAAAAAAAAATTCTTGCAGCTCGAAAATTCCCCTCCCCCCCCCCCCCATAACTTTTCTAATGGTCCGTCCCTAAGCAGTGTTTTTAGACTTTTTAATATTTAGTCAGGCTTTTGAAATTCCAACAACAGAAAGAGGATTATGACATAAGATTCAGATAACTTTCTAATGTCTGAATATGGAATTACAAGAGTCATGTAAACTGATCATGAAGCAAAGGAACAGTATTTCGGCTTTTGGTTGGTTTGTACTAGCAAACGTGTTTGTCGTATAACGATATTTTCGCCATGTGACCAAAGTAACGAGGCATCTTCTATAACGGAAGAAAAGGTTCTCCCGTACAATGAGCCGATTAGATCACAATAGCGCCGGCATCAGTAATGAATCTCAATAGCAATTCAGTCTCAATTGAATTTCAGTTCAATAGCAATTCATAAAACGATAGAAATCATCTTGAAGCTTAGGGATGAAATATACGGTTCTTAATTTTGTGATTAAAATTAAGTTTTCATTGAATTTTCACAGTTTATTGAGAGTAAATTTTCTTTAAATTGAAACTGAAACGAAATTGCCATGGAATTGACTTGACTGCTAATGAATTGAAATTGAATAGACAATGATTTCCAGCATGATATAATGTACATATTACATTTGGCATCTAAACGGCTACTTTAGTTCTAGTACGTTCTTGACGTCCTTGAGTGTTTTACTGGGTTAAAGTTCTAATTTAGGATCCAAAGAAGCCGTCTGCCTATATGGAAGCTATTCGATTTGTTACCCATCAAGCACAGGTACTTCAAGTTCACCGCAATTCGGCGAAGTTTGCATTTAATTTTGTTAAACCTGAAAACTTGAAAGAAACACTGTATCCACAAGAGTTACGCTCTTTTAAAAACGCAGGAAAGAGGAAAAACGAAAAAAAGAATTATATTTGAAGTAAATGAATGTTGTCACGCGATCTCATTACTCTCTGAAAATCGCTACTTTGCTTCGTAGTGACCAAGAACTCCTTCCTACCAAGGACTTAGGGGGTATTAGAATATCGTGGTGGTATTAGGTAAACGCATAAGTATATTTCCAAAATTGTCAAGAAAGATGACGTTGATCTCTAAGATCACGTATGTTGATACCTTGCTTTGTAGTGATCAAGGACTGATCGGTCAGTGCTCCATACAGGTCATCTTGAACCAAAAACGAGAAGTCTATAGACTACTACAAAGCTGATTCAAAACAACTTTTATTGTTTTTTTTTCATAACAATATTTCGGCTAGCCATTCCAGCCTTCTTCAGGTTTACAGATGTTACTGAGCTTATGTAGGAATCACAATATTATATAGACGGAGAATGTCGCAATAAAAATTGTTTAACCCATTCGCCCCTGAAGATTTTGCCGAAAAACACGTTTTGAAGCTAGTCGAGTGGTTTTCTGGTCACTGTCGTGCTATTAAGAGCTAAAACTTACCACAAAGCCGTTTACAGGTCGTATACTTCACGGCCTTCTGATCCAGATGCAAAGCATCAGCTTGCGAAGTTCAGGCATGCCCAGAAAGCAAAATTTCGAGGTTTAAAAGTGACACAGCAGTCTTGACTTTTACTTTTCGCTTTTTCTCCTCCCCTCTTTTTTCGCTTTTGTTGCCTTCTTTTTTTTCTCTTGCTGGGCATTTAGTAGGCTTCATTTTGGTGGGAAAAGTTTTTAGGAAAGCTTTTAGGATCTTAGGATTAGATGAAAGGAAAGGTAGGTGAAAGAGAGCGGCGAAAATGACGTACAACACACAAAAAAAAACTAGAAAAGAAAAAATGACAAGGATATCGACTACAATAATTCGTCACGGCGGTTTAGGCCACATGGCCTTATCTCTCAAATGCGACTCCCTACTTACGAACTGAGTCACGTGAAGAATGAATTTTCTCTAGTGGGATTAACTGCATGTCAGTATGAGAATGGTTAGAGTGGGAGAGAAAGTGTTCAGAAACAGTAGTGGATTTAGAAATAATATTTAGTTTTGTCGACTGCACGTCTGTGTTCGTTAAATCTGTCCCTGAGGCGTCGCTTAGTCTCACCCATATATTGTAAATTACAACGGTTACACTGAACCATGTAGATCACGTTTTTAGTGTTACAAGTAATGAGTGAAGTGATAGAGCGTGTTTCACCTGTAGCGTAAAAAGTATGACTTGGGAGGCCCTTAGTAATATATGGACAAGTGGCACTATTTTGTCCACAGCGGAAGGAGCCTGGCGGAAAATGATTATTAGAGACAACGGGTAATTGTGCTTTAACTAAAAGGTCATGAAGATTAGAGCTACGTCTGTAAGCAACAAAAGGCGGTTGCTTAAAGACGTATTGTTATGAAAAAACAATACGCTTTGTTCTGAATCAGCTTTGCAATAGTCTTGGGACTTCTCTTTTTCGTTTCTTAATATTTTGGCTGATTAGATCTCTTTTCTAGAGATCCCACGTTTACAACTAGCAGGATCTTCGTCCACGGTTTTTGCAGTTAATTTGAGTCATCTTGAAGGCGGTATGAAGTACCAAGACGGAAATCTGACGGTGCCTACCCCCGGACGGTACTACATCTACACTCAACTTTACTTCCACAACACTGAAAGAGTCTTCATCAATGTTAATAACCAAAGTCATTACCATGATTCAGCCGCCAGTAAATCATATAAAGTACCATGGTAGTGTGTGCGTTGGCGGGGTTTTCAACCTGAAGGCTGGTGACGTCATCACACTGACTGCCCACTATTATCCCTATAAATATGGTCCCAAAATTTACATGGATTTCAAACACAGTTACATTGGAGCATTTTTCTAATTAAGGTATTTTTAGTGCGTGACGAAAAATTATCTTCGTAATCCAAGGGGCAACTAAAAAAAAATCACCTCATAGATTAAGAGATGTAAATTTAAGTGGCTACGGACTAATTCAGGGTTACACTATTTTGTAGGCGAGACATTCTACATTGGTTTCATGGTACAACGGCTCTATATACACACATTACTGCAGTGCAACCAAATTTGATGTTTCAATAAAAGATGATTAAGTTCAATATATATGCTACTTTCTGTCTGGGTCTTTCACGGTGTGAAGATTTGGAGCACAACGTAATTGGAACAAGGCGAAAACAAGGCCTCTACCTGAGTTCCAGTTCTTCCACCTCCCCCTCAGGAGTATGTTGAACCGCAATGGACTGGGTATTAGTGGCAACCTCCTGCTAACATACCACCACCTCCTCTACCACATCAATCGCCATGACCAAGATTTCCTATCAACGTCCCACCGCCTCCTCCGTTGTTATGGCAACAGGATATGCCTTCATGGCAACCTCCCCAGGGCCCTCCCTCGATGGGCGTGGCTCTTTTTCCCAATTATCACTCGTCATGAAATGAAAGTACACAAAATAGTTACACATCCCTTTCCGAGACAAAAACGGAGTCGACCACCAGTGATACTGTTGCTATAAAAAAATCTGATACAGGAAATAATGAAAAGGAAAAATGTCCAGTCAGAACTGCACCCTCAACACATTAAGTTGCTGATTTTGTAGCTCAGTTGCGTTCAAGTAGTTGAAGATCGAAATACACCTTACTGTCTCTTTTCCTCCAAGCCCAGTAACTAATAAGAAACTAATAACTAATAATAGAAATAAAACAACAGTCAAAATGTAGAACTCTGTTGATTCCAGAGCAGTCACTACTGTAATGCAAAAAAATGTTTATATCTTCGCCCATATTTCTCTTTTTTCCCTTTAGTCTTCTCCTTATTGCTGCAAGCTCTCCGGCTGAACATCCTTGTGTCTACTGCACCAACCTTGGTTGGGACACTGCGCTTAAAAGCAATGCGTAATAAAACTCGATTTAGGAGGTTCGTTTAGTCTTGATGATTTTGAGTATGGTTGTGTTGGCTCATGTCATCTTAACTTCGATTCACACGCTATTTCCCTGATTGGTTATGTTCAGTGCACGCTTGCTTGGATGCGAATATTCGTAATTTCAAATTAATTATTCAAATTCAAGCTTGTTTTGTTGCTAAAAGCTTTCTTCAAGACATTTGACGGGGAAGACAATATTGTTTTACAAGTTTTTCAGCGTTTTTTATTGGCTCATCAGAGTGTATCAAACAGAATTCAGACTATTTTGGCATCAAACGAGTTATGAAAAGAACAGTTTTCAGTTTTTCCTCATCCTACTGTATTTCGAGCACAGACCTCTGAAGACCAAGGTAGTCTAACGAAGAACACTAAGAGAGAAGCGAACACCCCTTTAACACGGACATTTTTTTTCCTATGGCCCTTCAGTGTCCGTATTAACGGGGCTTGACTGTACACCGCTAAAGCTCCTGAAGAAAACTACTAATAGTACTACTAATAGTTAGTGGGTAGGAGCCTTGCGTGACGACACTAAAAACGGCTGTGTAGCAGACTACTCATCCAAGGAAAGAGACGTATTTGATATGCTCGATTAGTTGGTTGTACTACGTTATTTATTTCATTATATTTGTCAGTATCACAATGCATATAATTATCAGTTATTCAAGCCGCAATGCTTAAAAGAATAGTCGCCAGACTTGCGACTGACCCATGAATTAAACCACGTCAAAAAATAATGCTAAAATAACATACTAAGATCATCCATATATACAATTTCAGCTTTCCTAAGAACGTAAAAATATCTCTTGAAGCCAGTATTTCTAAACATGAACGAAATTCACGTACCCCATAAACGTACTAATTATTGAACATCCACACGTCTTACATATAATTAATGTCGCCATTTCCTAAGGGAACAATTCTTGTTTTCACTTGCTCTTAGATTAATAAACAGCAACGTATTTTAGCAAGCTACTATTCCCTAGTACTATGCATTTGTTCTGTGTTCTTCTTTCGCAAAAGTTGCCAATTTCAGCGCTACGCTGTCAAGATGATCAAGCTCGTTTTTATCTGTGTCTCCCTGTTTTGTGCCAGTTTATATTTCTCCCGAGCGGGAAGTACACGGCAAAATCAAGTAAGACAATGGTCAACTTCGTTTATTTACCAAAATATATTTTTTTCATTACACGATCTATTTAAGACATATTGGAAGTCGTGAAAAACATTTTGAAAACCATAGTCACTGTCTCTGGTAAAGATGACAAAGAGTGCGTCAATCAGTTTATAAGCGTGCCTCAGTGAGATCAGTGCGCTGATCGAGTACCAAGAGTGTTTTCCGGACCATCGGACAACCGCTCGAAACTCATCAAAAAAGACCCATTCCCTTTTGTACAGTTTAATCGTGATTTGTGAATAGTGATAACTGTGCAAAGCAACTTTGCAGCCCAAATTTGAAACTTAATCCAGATCTTTAAAATGAAACTTTTATTTCAGAGAATTTGTGCTCCTACGCATTCACCGATCGATATCAATGTTCATGGTCGAAGAGGTAAAAAGGTACGTGACTGTGAATTTCTCTACGTGTACAGTTGGAAATTTCAGTGCCGCAATTAGTATTGATCTCGAATGCTTCATTTTAGGGAGAAAAAGGTGAGAAAGGCGACACTGGAGCAAAAGGCGATAAAGGAAAACCTTGCCAATGTTCTTTACAGGTTAGACAGTGCTAATAGTTTTCATTTCTCATAAATGGTGATATAAAGGATCCCTTGGTCCTATACTAGTTAATGGTTAACGTTTAGTCAACTGAGATATGTTTTGCGGGAGCCGTTATAGGACAGAGGCACCCAACGACTGTTTTTTCTGTTAAATTTCTGTTCGGAGAAGAAAATATTGCCTAGAATTTTCTTAAGCTTGAGGGCGGCTAAAAATTTCTAGATGACCGTTCCATTCACGTACAATTTTCGAAACTTATCTAATAAATTGCCTACGATTTTTTTTCACATTTCGCTCACCAGGTTAGGCTATTTTTGTAGAAAAAAGAAGACCTAAAATTTTCGGATTCAAAAATGTGATGGAGAGAGGAACCAGATAAAAATCTCCTACTTCCGTAATACATTACATTGTACTGATCTGCAATTTTCGGTGGAATAATATTAACAAAGCTCTTGTAATTTCGAAAAGACTCAAGCTTCCCTAGGATGACCGAACAGGTACAAATTTCATAGCGCTGCTAGAATGCATTTCTAGAGATCTGAAAGTACTCGGTGTAACCTAAAAAGTGTTTTCAATGCCATGATTTCGGAGGAAACCGTCGTTGGGTGCCCCTGATAGGAGCTGTGTCACGAAAATTTACCAAAATTCAAACAGTTGGAAATGGTACCAAATTGCATTAGTGAAACATAAAAATAACTGCTCAAAAACACTAAAATATAATAAGGTATAAATTAGACAGCAAATACAAAAGGAGGCACGGACGAACCGTAGCAAACTTGTCGAAACTTGAAAAAGATGGAAACGGATTAAGATTCTAGATTTTGAAAACATTCTAGTTAAAATCAGCCTGATCGGGTTTTTCAAAGTTCATTTTTGTGCATTGTAACGTTTGATATGATGTTTGGGAGACTATAATAGTTTGACATGACGTTGTGATTTTTGCCATCTACAAGCAATTTAGGTCCATAGAGCATAAGGGGTGGGGTTACAAGAAAATTTTCGAAAATTTGCCACGCATGGTCACGCACATCTCCCAAACCACTTAGAGTGTATGTTTATACCTTGCTTCTTAGTGATCAAGGACTGGTCTGTCAGTGCTCCGTACAGCCATCTTGCAGGCGGTATGAAGTACTACAACGGAAAACTGACGATGCCTACCCCCGGACGGTATTACATCTACGCTCAAATTTACTACCACAACAATGGGAGGGTTTTTGTTAATGTAAACAGCAAAGCCATTACCATGATGCAACCGCCAATAAGTGTTAATCACCATGGTAGCTTGTACGCTGGTGGGGTGTTCTACCTGAAGGCTGGTGATGAAATCACCTTGAGTATCAGCAGTTATCCAAATAAAGTCGCCAAGATATACATGGCCACCTACCACAGTTACTTTGGCGCATTTCTGATTTAAACTTTTAACATTAAACCCCCTTCGTCATTAATTGCAACTATTAAAAGTATAACATAAAAGCTGTAGGTTTTAAGGTTACTAAATTAATTCAGAGTTACGTGTAAAATATACCCTTATTCGTAGGAGACATTCTGCATTCGTCTCATCTTACCACTATTTATATTATTGTATAAAATTTATGTAACTGGGTTTGAACGATGTTAAAATAAAGGAGATACTGCGATTGCTGGAGCTGTCTTGATCTCTGTATGGATTTTCAAGGGTGTAAACCTCAGGAGAACCAAACATCGAAAAAATGTTGTAAATTCCAGCCTTTCATCATTCAACTCTGTCTAGAAGAAGCTAGGAGTAGACTCGATAAATTTCCATCGACATTATGCGCATTTGTCCATCTGTTTAAGTTCAGTGGAGAGAAAAAACAATCCTGTTTTTGACTGTTTGTCTTGACCTGTCTTTTATGCAATGTATAACATTATTGAAACATACAAATCTACATCATGAAGGCAAAGTTTTTCAATGGCAATGGAACATCGAAAAAGTAATGGGTTTAATTAATTAGCTCAAACAACAACCGGCTTTGCACCATGACGTGGAATGTCGTAATTTCGGGGCACCCTGAACAACGATTTCCTCCTCAACACATTAAAACACTTTTTAGGCTGTTCAGAGTTCTCAAACCTCTATTAAGAGACCCTCCATGTGGTCACCCTCTATTAAACGGTCACCTATCAATTTTCCAAAATTTAGCATAAAGTAAGTAACAATTTTACGCTCATTTACGCGAGATGTGGAAGTTGAGCATTGCCAACCTGGTAGCAGGGATCAGCGAAGTCTCGTTCCCACTCGTCCTGGGTGATTTCGGATGTGACGTCACCTGTCAAGTTTGTCGGGAAGATTCGCCGGTTCCAAGCCTCCTCTTGTAACTCGGATAGCGCGAACTGGCCTGGGTACCAGGCTGCCTTTGGGTTTTGTTTACATGACTGCGATTAATAGACTAATTCCACGTTTTCATTAGTCAGTAAAGTAAATCGATAGAAATATACGTTGTACACTGTCAAGTTCACAAAAATATATAGCAAAGGAGTACGACGGGTCTCCCGCATTACACTCTATTTACTCTTTGCTTTAGGTTTTGAACGATTTGATACTTACCCTTAAACGCCCTTGCCATGGATGCTGAAATCAATCTTAAAACGTTATCACGTACGTTTTTCCATTTTAAGGGCCGTTGTCAGTAACTATCGAGAATCCGCCGCCAGATCAATAAATTCGAATTTTTTGTTCTTTCACCAAAACAAACATTTTGGTAAACTATTTTCAAAAACAATATTCAAAAGTTCCAGCGAAGCTCCGTTTATGCGAAAAATAGGAAATTAAGTTTAAAATCGGCTTGAAACAATTCGAACCGCCACCAAACTGAGTGAAAAAAACAAACAAACAAACAACAACGACAATAACAGCCAAAAAAACCGCTTAAAATGAATGGACAAATTTGAAGAAGATAGAAGCGGATCGCAATTGTAGTTGCCTAACAGTTTTCAAATTATATCTTTTCGTGTGTAACGTTTGAAATAATGTTTGGGAGACATATTTGCTTGACACGAAGCAGTGATTTTGTCATTCACAAAACACTGCTCTGTAACAGACCCAGTGGAATCTTGCATCTTCACCTAGTTCTCGGAGAAAACGTCACCGGGTTGGCTTATTTTCCACTGGAGTTTTTTCCTACTTGTATATCTCCCATGAAAGCTAAAATAGGCAAAGTGGACCACGCACTCCCCTGTTACAATCAAAGCCGCCACCAACTTTTCAGAAAGTTTACATTAAACAAAGATTATGTAATATATTCCCCGAAGCGAACAAACCGAATCAATTCAAGTGAAAAAGAAGAGTGTGAGAATAACATGTGTGTTAGGGCCTGTTTACATGGAGTGGGGGACCCCGGTCTAGTGGGGTTAGTTTCTTTTGTTTTCACGCTCTGGGGGACACAAAACAAAAGAAACCTACCCCACTAGACCGGGATCCCCCACTCCATGTAAACAGGCCCTTAGTCGGTACGTAGGCGTAAGGCTCATCGATAACTAAGGCTAATATAACTAAACAAGTCTAAATTTTAATCAAGATTTTCGAAGGAAGAGTAAGGAATCTTTTTGTTCAATGTATTCAGATACAATGAAATAGTACCTACAATTATGTTTTTTTTCACAAGGGACAGCAAAAGGGTGATTTAATAATCTCAAAATCGGAAGAGGTGCAATCAGGGTGACTTGTAAATTCAAGATCCTTTCGAAAATAAAGTACAACACCAGGCCACCAAATTTCAAAGCTTAGGGGTAAGACAACTGAGAAGGCATCTTCTAAGATATTGAGTGAGCGGTCTTTTTTAATATTTAGACAAGCTTATGAAATCCTAACAACAGAGACCATTATGAAATAAGATTCAGATAAGTTTCAAATGTTTGAGTATCGAAGCAGTCGAAGTACAAATTTAAAGTTACATGTAAGCTGCTGATCGCGACGCAAGGGAACATTTTTTGGGTATTTGGTTTGGACTAGAGAATATGTGTTTATCAGGGCAAACGACATTTTTGCCAAATGCGACAAAAATAACAAAGCATCTTTTCAACGGAAAAATCATTCGCCAAGAAAGTAGCAAGCCGATTACATCACTACAAGGCTGGAATTTAGAGTGTCAATGACTCTCAATAGCAAAGAATTTGATCGAGTTTTCACAGTGAATTGAGGGTGAATTTTCTTTGAATTGAAACTTATTATAGAAATCGCCACGGAATTGAACTTGACTGCCATTGAATTGAAATTGAATAGACATTGAATTCCAACATTATATATATAAATTGCTACATTCAGCATTTAAACTCACCTGGAACTTTGGTTCTAGTACGTTCTTGACGTCCTTCTGGGTCCAATTTAGGGGTGAAGGGATAATGAAGCTCGTTTTTATCTATGTATCTCTGGTTTTTGCCAGCTTGTATTCCTTTCCAGTGATAGGTACGACTGAAAATCAGGTAAGACCAGTGTACTGTTATGTTATCACAAGTTTCATTTATGCAGTGCTCATGAAGAATGATCTGCCGTTGCCTTTGTTTTAACACCACGAGCTTTACTTTTGCGATCGGAACCTTTCCAATCTTCAAGAGCCTGTTTACATAGAGATGGGGGACCCCAGGTATAGGTGAGGTAACCCGCTTAGATGGGGTAACCCGCCTGTCCATACAATCTCATATTTTAATTTGATCGCGTTTACATGATATGTGGGGTGATCATATGAGACATTATATGGACAGGCGGGTTGGCCTCCTAAGCGGGTTACCTCACCTACTTGGGGTCCCCCATCTCCATGTAAACAGGCCCTTAAAGCTGCGTGGAAGTATATTGTTCGCTATTCGCCCAACACAGGTACTCACTTAGTTCACCGCAATCTACATTTCCATTTAATTCTGTTAAGCCAAAATTTTGAAAGAAAAAGTGTATCCCCAAGGCTTACGCTATTTCTAAAATGCAGAAATTAGAGAAAAGAGGATAAATTCGTAGGGCACAAATAAATGAATGTTGCCACGCGATCTTATTAATCTCTAAAAATCGCTATCTTTGCTTCGTGGTGACCAAGGACTGGTATGGTTTTAGGATATCGTGGGGTATTGGGTAGAGTCATAAGTATTTTGGGAAATTCGTTAAGAATGATGACGTTGATCTCTAAAATCACGTATGTTGTTACCTTGCTTCGTAGTGATCAAGGGCCATCTTGAAGGCGGTATGACATACCGAAGACGGAAAACTGACGGTGCCTACCCCTGGACAGTACTACATCTACGCTCAACTTTACTTCCACAACAATGGACGAGTCTTTATCAAAGTTAACAACGAAGTCATTATGATCCAACTGCCAGTAAATAATAGATACTACCATCATGATGGTGGGCTGGTGGGGTTTTCAACCTGAAGGCTGACGAGAGAAAACAAGATTGACTAATCCAAAAGTTCAGACTGTGGCCACCTCAAAGGTTTTAAGCGATCCTGGCAGAACCTCCTTTTCTCCTCTTCATTCAAGAAGACAAAAGAAGGCTCTGCTCGGCAGGGTGCCGCAAACATGAAAGTGATCAAAACCCAGAGCGAACTCAACTGTCTGTTACTGCTATAGGAGCTGTGCCATGATTTTTATCGAAATTAATGAAACAATTGGAACTGCCACCAAAATGAGTGAAACAACATCAAAAAACACTCAAAATGGATGGACAAACTTGAAGGAGATAGAAACGGATCGCAATTGTGGTTCACCCTAGCGAGCTTTCACAGTTTATTTTTTGTCTAAGGTTGAATTAATGCTTGGGAAACATATTTTTTTGACGCGTCGAGCTGTAATTTTGTCATTCACAAGTAATTTCTTAATTTGCATAGCGAATGAGGACGTTTAGCTAGCCAGCCGTGACACCGCCCCTTTAAACTGACCTATAAGCAATTCAATGAAAAGGCGTAAACTGCTTCATAACAGTAAACTAGGACGACATCTTGTGCACTTTCGTAATTTCCAACACATTAAGAGATATATTTATGGACAATCACGGCTTATCTTGAACATCAAGCAAAATTTTGTGCGCTTCCGTTCTGCTCTTCAGATGATGATTCTCCGCGGGAAGGTTAAGAATATTAAAAGCTGAGCCGACGGGCATAAATCACGCCATGCGCACTTTTGTGAAAAATCACTCAACTTTAGCAATGTCCTGTAGCTTGAAACCAGCAGTGCCCAAATATGTTTTTCCTGATTTCGATACACTAGGCCTAGCATTGTTACGGAATAGCAGCCAAGACGCCAGATATGGTCAGATTTTTGATCATTGGAAGATTGACATTGTCCGGTTTAATTTTTCAATAGGTCGATCTTTAGGAAGTATTTTGAAAACATGGCAATGCTCTTTTAAATCGGATTTACAAACTTTCGACCTTATTGAATAGGAAAAACATAAAATAAATTCATACTTTTGTATTTTAATTCAGAAATTTCTAAACAAATTTCTCAAAAACAACTGAAATTGACGGGTTTCAGATTGCCCATGATTCAATTTGTTTTCCCCACAAAGTTTAGTACAAGTATTGTATTCAATTTCTTCTGGGACTAAAACTTTTTCCTCGAGAAATTGAAAACAAAACTTATACAAAATTTTTGGGGGAAAACAAATTGCATTATGGGGAACGCGAAAGTCACAAGCTTTCATATGTCGATATCCAAAATTCCGTTGTTGGTTTTCAACCGCTACTCGAGATGAACAAAGAGATTGTTTCATTGACTGGAATGACAAGTGATTAGTGGCCTCATATAACTAAAGTGTTTCGGCAGTTTGAAAATTTTATCAGAACAAATTGTCAATGGACCATTATTCATGTTATTGAATGACCCACAATGTTGAAAAAGGAGGCGATTTCTTGAAATCGTATTGAGCAAGTTGCATTCTTTCCGTGAACGAACCGTAAAGAAGGGCAGAGTCCACTGAACATCTACCCGAGACGGAAAAATTCCGAGCAAACTGTGTGGATGACATTTTCTTTTGGGGTTTGTTTATCATTTACAAATTGTTTGAGAACATCTGTTTGGAAAGTTAATGAAACAAGACTTTATGGCTTGTTCCAGGGGAAATTTCCTGGAGCGACAGAACATCTGAAAAGGTTGTCCTTTTTTTTTTTACTGGACGAAATGTTCTAAACGGAAATTTGTGTTTCATTAGTAAACTCGCATCTTTGAGTGAGTTTCAAGCCTTGGGACTGATTTGTGTGAATAATTGGCCCAAACTGTGAACGGTCAGTTGCCCATGTAAATGGAAAACAAATTAGATCAAGTCGAATTCTCTCACGTAAATACAATTAAGAAAGAGGCAGGGTTCAGTGGATTCACTGATGTGCAAACTGCGTGACCGTACATCTCATGAAGACTTTCTGTTATTATTAATAAAAGCCGGAATTCATCCTCTAAAGATCGACCAATTCAATTTTATAGCCAGTTCCTTAAAAAGGCTTTTCTCTTTGCGGAAACAAATTACTTTTGTACAATCGTAAGTGAAGACCTCGTGAATTCTGATGAATCCCCCGGCTTTCCTCTGCCCGCTCTCGTACGAAACGCTTTGCTCTCCACACCCTTACTAGATCTAATTAGAAACCCGTCGTGAAAATTCTCACTGTTATGTCACTTGCAAAGCACCTGTTTTTCCGTCTTACAAAATAATATTATGCACTCCGCCCAAATGAACGTTTTTAAAGTGTCTTGTTTCTTATTATTGGCGAATAAAAGCTGCACGTCTTCTTTCGTAAGTTTCGTAGTCATCGCCGGCGTTCAAACCGAAAAAAATAATTATGACTGAAGGTTGTCATAGTTCAATGCGTCTGCATCAACTACGGAGCCACCTTAACCGCCATGGCTTAATTGATGACCAACTAATCTTTTAAACTCCCTCCGTCCGGTAAGGTAGCTGGAAAACTTTTTCAACTTTAGGGCTGCGTAGCTGGAGTTGATATACAAGGAGTCAGAGCCACAGATATTTTTGCGCAGTTTTGTTTAAATTTCAGTCGTAGAAATTTATGAAGCGACCCTGAAGGCAGGGGCACCAAACGTCAATTTTCGGAAAATATTTGTTCGGAAGACGATTTGAGATCTAGAATTTTCGGAACATTTGTTGTAAAATTTCTTGCTTGCCTGCCTCTCTTAGGATTTTCGAAAATCTAAAAAATGGTATAATTGCCCATTTTTAACGGATCTTTACCCTAAAAAGGTCATCTAGAAATTTCGGGAGCTTTTTTTCTGGCTGAAATTTTCGAAAAGGTAAGTGATCCCTAGAATTTTCGGATCACTGGACGTTCAGCTGGGAATCCGACCGAACAAATGAAACATTTTTAGGGGATAAAAATATGCTTATATCGTATCAGTACCATTTAAATACAAAATACGTTAAACAATGCTACGTTTAAGTGGTTTTGAAGTATATTCTCCTTGGGTGCCCCTGTGAAGGGCAAGACCAACGAGACATCAGTCCTGAGAAAGAATCTATGCCGCAGTAATGAGATTGTTATCTATACTTTGTTACCTATCTAAAAATAATTTTTGGTCATCTTCCATGATATCAGTACCTGAAACAGTGACAAGTAAAAATAGATTTCGGTGTATGAGCATGGATAAAGAAAGGTATCATGGGGTGACAATGTAATTAAAAACACAACTGGATCCTTAATATGAAAGTTTGTCCATTTTCTTATAGACATTGGCCGAGCCGATTGTAACATTCCATGCTGGAATTCAATATCAGTGAAATTCAATGGTAATTGGCCCTTTGCAGCTCGACATTCACTGGAAGAAGACAATCAAGCAAAAAAATTACCATTTTAAATTGTCAGCTCTTTTTGTTTGTCTTGTCCCAGTGGGCTCCTTACTCTCCAGCATAGCGCCGGTTTTGTAACACGTGAATGACTATCCTCAAAGTGCCTATTCAATTTCAGTTGAATTTCAATTCAATATAAGGGGAATTCCTACTTTGAACTTTATTAATGTTTCAGTAAAAGATGATTAAGTGCAATATATATGTTGATTTCTGTCTGAATCTTTCAAGGGTATGAAGGTTTGAAATGCACAACTGTAATTGGAACAAGGCGAAAACAAAATCGGCAAGCGCGTTCACCGCCAAACCGGGTTCCAGTTTTTCTCCTCCTAGTCAAGTTAATTTTAATTTATCTCATTGTAACCGCAAACCACCCTGCCAGCCGAACCTTTCTTATTCTTGCTCGAGCCTGCGCTGCATGGCAGAACCTCCATTTCTCCTCTTCATTCAAGAAGACAAAAGAAGGTTCTGCTCGGCAGGGTGCCGCAAACATGTAACTGCTATAGGAGGTGTGCCATGATTTTTATCAAAATTGAAACGATTGAAACTGCCACCAAAATGAGTGAAACAACATCAAAAAACACTCAAAATGGATGGACAAACTTGAAGGAGATAGAAACGGATCGCAATTGTGGTTCACCCTAGCGGGCTTTCACAGTTTATTTTTTGTCTAAGGTTGAATTAATGCTTGGGAAACATATTTGTTTGACGGGTCAAGATGTGATTTTGTCATCCCCAAGTAATTTCTTAATTTGCATAGCGAATGAGGACGTTTTTAAAATTAGTATCATAAACAAAGTGAACAAGCTAGCCAGCCGTGACACTGCCCCTTTAAACTGACCTATAAGCAATTCAATGAAAAGGCGTAAACTGCTTCATAACAGTAAACTAGGACGACATCTTGTGCACTTTCGTAATTTCCAATACATTAAGAGATATATTTATGGATAATCACGGCTTATCTTGAACATGAAGCAAAATTTTGTGCGCTTCTCCTCTTCAGATGATGATTCTCCGCGGGAAGGTTAAGAATATTTCAAAAGCTGAGCCGACGTGCATAAATCACGCCGTGCGCACTTTTGTGAAAAATCACTCAACTTTAGCAACGTCCTGTAGCTTGAAACCAGCAGTGCCCAAATATGTTTCTCCTGATTTCGATACACTAGGCCTAGCATTGTTAAGGAATAGTAGCCAAGAAGCCAGATATGGTCAGATTTTTTATCATTGGAAGATTGGCATTCTCCTTTAAATAGGATTTACAAACTTTCGACCTTGTTGAATAGGAAAAACATAATATAAATTCATACTTTTGTATTTTAATTCAGAAATTTCTAAACAAATTTCTCAAAAACAATTGGAACTGACGGGTTTCACGTTGCCCATGATGCAATTTGTTTTCCCCACAAAGTTTAGCACAAGTATTGTATTCAATTTCTCTTGGGACTAAAACTTGTCTTTCGAGAAATTGAAAACAAAACTTAAACAAAATTTTGGGGGGGAAAACAAATTGCATTATGGGGAACGTGAAAGTCACAAGCTTTCATATGTCGATATCCAAAATTCCGTTATTGGTTTTCAACCGCTACTCGAGATGAACAAAGAGATTGTTTCATTGACTGGAATGACAAGTGATTAGTGGCCTCATATAACTAAAGTGTTTCGGCAGTTTGAAAATTTTATCAGAACAAATTGTCAATGGACCATTATTCATGTTATTGAATGACCCACAATTTAATTAAAGATGTTCAAAAAGGAGGCGATTTCTTAAAAATTGTATTCAGCAAATTGTAACCAAGTTGCATTCTTTCCGTGAACGAACCCGTGAAAAAGGGCAAAGTCCACTGAACATCTACCCGAGAAAAATTCCGAGCAAACTGTGTGGATGGCATTTTCTTTTGGGGGGTTGTTTATCATTTACAAATTGTTTTGGAACATCTGGTTGTAAAGTGAATGAAAGACGACCTTATGGCTTGTTCCAGGGGAAATTTCCTGGAGCGACAGAACATCTGAAAAGGTTGTCCTGTTTTTTTTCTTTACTGGACGAAATGTTCTAAACGGAAATTTGTGTTTCATTAGTAAAATCGCATCTTTGAGTGTGTTTCAAGCCTTGGGACTGATTTGTGTGAATAATTGGCCCAAACCGTGAATGGTCAGTTGCCCATGTAAATGGCAAACAAATTAGATCAAGTCGAATTCTCTCACGTAAATACAATTAAGAAAGAGGCAGGGTTCAGTGGATTCACTGATGTGCAAACTGCGTGACCGTACATCTCATGCAGACTTTCTGTTCATATTAATAAAAGTAGATTCATCCTCTAAAGACCAATTCAATTTTATAGCCAGTGCCTTAAAAAGGCTTTTCTCTTTGCGGAAACAAACTACTTTTGTACAATCGTAAGTGAAGACCTCGTGAATTTTGATGATGTAGTCCCCCGGCTTTCCTCTGCCCGCTCTCGTACGAAACGCTTTGCTCTCTACACCCTTACTACATAGATCTAACTAGAAACCTGTCGTAAAAATTCTCAGTGTTATGTTACTTGCAAAGCACCTGTTTTTCCGTCTTAGAAAATAAATTATACACTCCACCCAAATGAACGTTTTTAAAGTGTCTTGTTTCTTATTATGGGGCGAATGACAGCTGCACGTCTTCTCTCGTAAGTTTCGTAGTCATCACGTTAAAACCGAAAAAATAATTATGACTGAAGGTTGTCATAGTTCAATGCGTCTGCAGCAGCTACGGAGCCACCTTAACCGCCATGGCTTAATTGATGACCAACTAATCTTTTAAACTCCCTCCGTCCGGTAAGGTAGCTGGAAAACTTTTTCAACTTTAGGGCTGCGTAGCTGGAGTTGATATACAAGGAGTCAGAGCCACAGATATTTTGCCCAGTTCTGTTTAAATTTCAGTCGTAGAAATTTATGAAGCGACCCTGAAGGCAGGGGCACCCAACGTTAATTTTCGGAAACTATTTGTTCGGAAGGCGATTTGAGATCTAGAATTTTCGGACCATTTGTTGTAAAATTTCTTGCTTGCTTGCCTCTCTTAGGATTTTCGAAAATCTAAAAAATGGTATACTTGCCCATTTTTAACGTATTTTTGCCCTAAAAAGGTCACCTAGAAATTTCGGGAGCTTTTTTTCTGGCTGAAATTTTCGAAAAGTTAAGTGATCCCTAGAATTTTCGGATCACTGGACTTTCAGCTAGGAAATCCGACCGAACGAATGAAACATTTTTAGGGGATAAAAATATGCTTATATCAGTACCATTTAAATGCCAAAATACGTTCAACAATGCTACGTTTAAGTGGTTGTGAACTATATTCTCCTTGGGTGCCCCTGTGAAGGGCAAGACATCAGTCCTGAGAAGGAATCTATACCGCAGTAATGAGTTTGTTATCTATGGTTGTTACCTATTTAAAAATAATTTTGGGTTATCTTCCATTATATCGGTACCTGAAACAGTGATAAGTAACAATAGATTTCGGTGTATGACTAGGGCAGTTGGAAAACATGGACTGGACTCTGGACTGGACTGGACTCTGGACTGGACTCTGGACTGGACTTTGGACTGCACTTTGGACTGGACTTTGGACTCGATTTTTTTTACTTTTTTTTGGTTTCTTTATTTGTTTGCGAAAATCGTTTTCTTTCGACAATGTTATGTGGGTGGCTACACGTAGGTCACATTCCTGTCATTTCTCATTATCGCCTAACTTTGTTGACCTTTGTTTTTTCCCCACGATGTCTCCTAGTGGGGAGGAGCGTTGCGTGACGAGACAAGTAACGGCTGCGTAGGAGACTACACGATGGGAAAATAATGTCGACAAATCAGGCTGCCCAGATCCGACAATTCGTATGTTTATCTTCGCAATGATTGCTGGTTTTCACTGTGATTTTCACTGTGGTTTTCACAACATGGGGTTTAAAAATTGTCATGTAAACTTTAAGCGAGTCTTTAGTTTGACATACATATTCCATTACACACCAAGTGATTGGCCGCTACCTGGACGCGATTTCCGGTGTCGGTTATCAAAACTCCTTTCATTGTGAAACAGCATAATTATTTGCATGCGCTTTCCATTGCAACTTCTTTCGAAAATATGGATTCCTCAAACAAAACGTTCGCTGATGCGGTAAGAGGACAATGTGAAGAATCAAACAGTTGGTGGAGGAGTTATCAAGTGGAGGACGAGGAGGAGGCAATGGTTATTGCCATGGAAAAATCCCGCAAAATTGTAAAGGTATTTATTGTCTCATTCTGTTTGGTGCGTAATGTTGGGGTAAATCCAGAGATTTGGAATCTGTTGTGTTAAGAAAGTTATACAGACTGACCATAGAAAATAATACTGTGATCCCTCTGTAGGTGGATAGTTCAAGCGATGACGAAGCAGTTGAAATGACAACACCAGGATTCCCCCGCATGTTTAAAAAGGAGGGCAAGCGTCAGGTAAGCGTTTTCTTTCTGTTAGGGAGTGGTTAAAGGTTCGTGACAGGCCTACACAGACGTTTACCTCATGTTTATAATGCCATTTGCTCCTTCTATATCTTTTGAACGGGTATCGTAGTCGTACATTTAGTTTGTTATGGAGGATTTTAGTGTCGACTGAGTATTAAACCTTTCAAATGCCGCGTGTTAAGGACTAGAGGTCAAGTCTGTTTGTTATGGTTTCCCGTGGAGTTTGCTGTTGTAGATTTTGACCTCTTTTAAGCGTCCTATTTTGCCTGACGGCTGTGTTTTTGACGCCGTTATCTGGCATGTTGTTTTTTATGTAAGAAAGTTTTTAACTTTTTTAGCTTTTCTCTCTGAAATGACAAGATCTGAAATTATGTTGTATCTTTCCTGCTATATTTGTCACGCTGGGCCCAGCTATTTTAGGTTCTCGTTGTTGCAGGATATTTGACGTTTGTAGATCAAAGTTTAGCAGAGAGCGTTGAAGCTTTAAAATAAAGCTATTCAACTTTCACAAAGTTGAAGTTTGTCTCAGTAAAGGCTGTGATGTTAGCATCCATTCGCTACGCTTTATAGCTGCGTGGAGCTCGTTGAATTCCTCCGTTGTCAATTTCGACAGTCAAGTGACTGTTCTGTTATTTATGCCGCTATTTCAGGTGTCCGACAATACACCCCCCCCCCCCCCCTTCTCCCCCACCTTCCACCTTCTCCCGACACCCGTTTAACGTTTGCATGTTAAACGGTTAAATTTGTAATTGAATTTTTTTAAATTTATTTTTTGTTATTTATTTATTCATTTTGTTATTCATTTTGTTATTTTCATTTATTTTGTTACCCTCGACATGGACCCTCGCAAGGCTCGCGCGAGAAAACTTCCGGTATCTGGGGTACGAAGTGTCAGCTCAATGATCAACATCCTGTTTTGGTCTTGAGTATTTAGTCTAGAATGCGAGCAGTCTCGTAATTTTTCTTCTGGGTCGCGCGCTTCCTCGCCTACTAACTAAAAGAAAAATAAGAGAGTAGTCGCAGACGTTAGATGGAACAGGTAGTTTATTTGCGAGATTTTCGCAGTAAAATGAAGAAACTTCTCGTAAAATCTCGCAAGACAACCATATGTCCCGCAGTATACTGCTTGCGTTCTGTTTCTCTCTCTGATTAATTATTACTTATTATAAAAAGAAAATAAGAATAGGGTCATCCATAGGGTAGCACATAGCGTGGACCATGGGCTAGCCTATAGACCATGGCCCTGGCATGGAGTGCTTAGCGCAGTGGTCATGCGTTCCGACTGTCAGGTTTCCTACCCGGGGGGGGGGGGGGACTCCCATATAAAAATGACGGTAAAAGGTACGACGAGCACCCCCCTCATTTTTATATGGGAGTCCCCCCCCGGGGGGGTTTCATATTCTACGGTTTTCCATGGCATACAGCAAACAAAAACTATTTTACTAAAGTGTTCCTTTTCCTTGTGACAGAAGACAAATAAACCGCAGCAATTTGAGTCCTGGGAGGAAGAGGAGTATTCCCCCGGAGTTCCACTCCTTCCTGTTGGAGGCTACCACTACAAAGGCTAGAAAAAAAAATACACCCCTTAAAAAACCAGTCCAGTCCAGTCCAGAGTCCAGTCCAGAGTCCAGTCCAGAGTCCAGTCCAGAGTCCAGTCCAGGTTTTCCATCTGGCCGTATGACTATGGATAAAGAACGGTATCATGGGGTGACAATATAATTAAAAACACAACTGGATCCTTGATATTAAAGTGGGCTCCTTACTCTCCAGTATGGCGCTGGTTTTGTAACACGTGAATGACTATCCTCAAAGTGCCTATTCAATTTCAGTTGAATTTCAATTCAATATAATGGGAATTCATACTTTGAACTTGATGTGCGGGAATAAAACAAAAGAAAACATCCTAAAGCTGAGGGATGAAAAACTGATACAGTTCTTAATTAATTTTGACCTTGAGCGTCTTCAATCATGATAGCGTTAAAATCAAAGAGCTGTTATGTTCTCTTCCTCATTTGGTGTTCATTGAATCGGTTCATTGAATTCAAATTGATTAGAAATTAAATTTCTATTGAATTAAATGCAAATTTCAAGAATCAGTATATTAAGTATTGTCTTTTACTTCTCTTGGAACCACTACAATACCCAGGAAAAATTAAAAACAAAGGTTATGCAAAGTTTTGGGAGCTGGCAAACAAGGTGTATTATGGGAGATGTGCAAATGGCGAATCGGATATAAAGTGGCATCTCATTCTACGCCCTTTCATTTCTTCACTGGGTAATTTCAGAAGTGACTGAGATAATGAAGTTCCTCTTTATCTGTGTTTCTCTGGTTTGTGCCAGCTTGCCGTACTCCTCTCAAGCGAAAGTTCTGGTACCTCGAAATCAGGTAAGACAATTGACTTCAGATTTTTTCACTTACAAAGAATGATTTTCCGTTGACTTATTTCTGTCATTACGGCAAGTTTTAATTTTGTGGCTCTATGAATGTTTAAATTAAGCCCCCGCCGCTTCATTATCGACCCTTCCACGGTTCATTTTCAACTTTTGACTGGGAACAGTTAGTGAAAGTTCGTCAACACGGCTGAAAAGAAAGCTTAAAATCAGTAAGGCTGTCAAGTTTGAAAGTGATTCGTTGAAAACTAACGACTAGGGATACAGCTTTGCAAAGTCATGGAATTATGGAGACGTTTTATGATTAGAGGCAAGTTCGTGCCCCCAACATACTAATGTTTGTAAAATTTCGCGGGACTATGTGGAGTAACACCTTCGCTCACTTTAGACGTATCACCTTTAAACTTGGTAGGTTTCCTAATTTTAGGGTGCTCTTTCCAGCAGTGACTATGGATATTCGCCTAAGGGTCTATATTTACAGTAAATTTTTAAATGACTATACAGTCCTACTCATGTTGAAAATCTTTTAAGATACCAGTAACAGAGAAAACAATGAGAATAGTGCGTTAGGTCGAGTTTATAAACGTGTTTTTTGTTTGATTTTGTGCCGCTTTCTCCTGTACAGGAACAAGAACCCTTTTATCCTCTCATGGCCGGCGGCAACTGCGGGAAACCAGCTCATACTCATTTGCATCTCAATTAAAAATAACCAAAAAAATAACAATACAGCACCTTTGTTACACGCCGTGTTCTTATGAGCACTGAATTAATTTTCCGCAATCTCGCATCTCGTCTCTCTATGTTTCGTTCCCTTTGTTGTATATCATTCATGCTATAAGTAAACTTGCGTCATCATTGTTTTTCCTTATTATTATTTTTTTCTGTTTTAGGATCCAACAAACCCATCTGCTCATATCGAAGCTGCCACTAAGTATGAGGTTCGCTATCCACCCAACACAGGTACTTCAAGTTCTTTGCTCCAATCTTTGCATTTTTAAAATTTATTTTTGTTGAGCCAGAACTTTGAAACAAAAAACTAAAGTACACCTTCAAAGATAACGATTTTTTAAAACGCATAAAACAGGGAAAAATTCTTTGAGAAAAAGTATAAAATGAACGATTACTTCTACTGTATCGTTGTAGGGTAACAATTTGTCATGCAATCTCATAATTAATCTCAGAAAATCGTGCTAGGATATCGTGGGGTATTCGGTAGGGTTCAACCTCAAGCCCTGGGGGCGAGGTTAGGTAGGGTTAAAAGTAAAGTTTTGAAAATCTTGGAGAGTGATCACCTTTACATGATCTCTTAAATCACATACGCCTGTTTATACCTTGCTTCGTAGTGATCAAGGACTGGTCTCTCAGCGCTCCCAACAGCTACCTTGGATGCGGAATGAAGTATCAAGACGGAAAATTGACGGTGCCTACCCCCGGACGGTACTATATCTACGCCCAACTTTACTTCCGCAACAATGGACGAGTCTTTATCAAAGTTAACGACAACATCGTGACCATGCTTCAACCACCCGTAAATGACAAAAACTTCCATGGTACCGTGTACACTGGTGGGGTTTTCAACCTGAACGCTAATGACGTCATCACGTTGACTGCCCACTCTTATCCTGAACCATACGGCCCTAAAATTTACATGGCTTCCAAACACAGTTACTTTGGCGCATTTTTGATTTAATAATCTTGCTGTTAGCGTTAACGTTTGACGGATAACTTAGAAATCAGTCCATGAATTAAGGGATGTAAATTCAAAAGGCTTGCTTCTAGCTGACTAATTGAGTTACACTGTTTTGTAGGAGACATAAATTTTGGTCTAATGGTTCCTCATTATAGATAACTGTAGTGTCAACCAGGTTTGGTGTTTAAATAAAAGAGGATACTGCAAGAAATGTGTTGATTATTTTCTCGCTGAATATCTTCAAGGATGTGAAGGTTTTAAAAACACTTATACAGCACGCATACATCAGTTAAGTTCGAGAACAAGAAAATTATATCTTAACTTTTTTGTTTCAGATGAAATTGTTAATTTGTAACAACTGCATTGCAACACACATTTCCAAAAATATATATGAATAAATGCATGAGTTTCAAGCTTATGAAAACAAAGTACTTAGACCTTCCTACGCTTATCTTTTATCTTTTTGTTCAGTCATTACGACAAGAGAGGACAAAAGGGGGTTTTACAGGGTTAGCAAAGAGAGTACCTGACGATGCAAAAACCTTTAGATTTATTCCACGTTTTTATTGGTCAGTAAGGTCAAATCGATAGAAACATACGTTGTGCACCGTCAAGTTCACAAAAACATATGAAAAAGGAGTCCGAAGGATCTCATAAACATTGCACTCTATTTTTTTTTGCATGCTTTAGGTTTTACACTTAAACGCCCTTGCCGTGGATGCTGAAATCAATCTTAAAACGTTGTCACGTTTTTACCTTTTTAATTAAACCTTCAAATCAATTATTAGGTTCAGCGATAGTGATTTAGCACTTAACTTTGAGAAAACA
This sequence comes from Porites cylindrica, assembly GCA_964035525.1. Taxonomy (NCBI): domain Eukaryota; kingdom Metazoa; phylum Cnidaria; class Anthozoa; order Scleractinia; family Poritidae; genus Porites; species Porites cylindrica. The sequence continues at coordinate 26,176,443 of OZ037775.1, forward strand.
ACGAAGAAGTCGTATTCAGTCACGCGTTATCCACTAAATACTCCTCTTTCTTAGTTAGGTGTCTAGACTGTCAGACGGTATGAAGAAATTGGAGTCAAAATAATGGAAATTAAGGTCGCGGAAGCGCAGAAATTAACGCGCCTGAAATTAACTCGAATTTTGGAGATTCGCGTTTGAGCGTTTATTTCCTATGATAAGGTTTATAGCGGAGCTCCACGCGCGCGCGAGCGTAGCCCCATACCTACGAAAATGTGGCAATCTACCTATCCGAGAAATTTTGGTAATCACGTGACCGTACGCCCGACCTTCCGTCCATAAGAACCACAGGCATACCAATGTAAAATAACTCAAACAACACGGTATGGCAAACCCAAATGCAACTCGAGGTTATATTTGCGGGAAATCGCTTAGCCACTCGCGTCTTGTGAAGCAGAGACAACTCAGTAAAGAGGAAAACGGAAAGCGGAAATCGTTTCTGTATCCTTGTTGTCCAATGTAGTAAGCTTAGTAAAATTGTCATGTTCACAAATTTGAAATATAGAGAAACAGAAAGACAGCGAAAAAGGGAAAGTAGGCGACAGGCCAGCGAAGCTCAACGAGAAAAAGGGCGACAGACAGCTAGAGCGAGAGATAAATAAAGAAGACATTTTTTTGTTGGAAGAACAACATGAAAATTTTGTAGCGGCGGTGAGAAAATGAGAAATGCTAGCGGCCACCAAGGTGAAAATGAGTGGCAGTGAAAAAAATGTGATCAAGAACACGTACGACATTTCCTCCTCAAAACGTGTTACTGGGGAGTTTCTGGAAGTTTCACGTTGTGGCCGTACAAAACAACGGCGAAGAAATGTAGAAAAAAAGTGTACTGCACGTGCAAAGTTGCTTTTTTGCTAATTAGACCTATTGTTGTTTTTCACCGTTCTCGTTGCCTTAGCCGCTCAGCATTACGCGATTTTATATTTTGTTTGGGCAAACTATACAGGGTGTCCCAAAAGTTCGTTCCTCTAATTTCATGCACTACAACTTTTGATCAAAACTTTATTTTTACACGAAATTTCTAGAAGATGTTTATTTCTCTATCGAGTACATGTATCCAGAATTTCAGTGACTGACATGCCCTTTTTATTACAGATTCACTCCACTACATTACAAGCAAATAATGAAATGAAATACGCTAACACTACTATAAGAAAAAAAAAAAAGTTGTGGAGAAGGAGACAACTAAAAGCACCAATGCGCCATACTAGGGATGCCCCCACTATTTAAAATATAAGAAAAATATATACAAATAGAAATATAAATGTTCTAGTTATCCTTAATAAAGCTTAAAACATTTTTTTTTAAAGTTGCAATACTGTTTGATTCCCTAATATGATTGGGTAAACCATTCCATTCATTTACAATACGGTTAAAAAAAAACTATATTTAAAACCATCAGTTCTACTAAAATTTGGAAAATGTCCTGTGTGTCATTTTTTCTCAAGTTATAACCTGTATTTCTGTCCTTACAAAATATGAGCTTATTTGAAATGTCAATATCATAATGAGGTCCATTAATTACATTGAAAAAAATGTAATATCTCTAGTGAACCTCCTATTAGATAGTGACAACAATTTTAGCTTAGATAGTCTAGTATCATGATCATCATCAGACCTAGTGATCCATCTGGTAGCTCTTCGCTGAACAGCCTCTAATGAAATGCCTCTATAATTTTCTACTGGGTCTCGATCACCATCCTTATGAATGGGTGTAATATTAGCTGATTTCCATAATTTAGGTAGGCGTCCCTGTTTGAACGATAAATTGAAGAGCATACTAAGAGGAACTGCAGATGTGTCAGCAGACTCTTTAAGTAAACGAGCAGGTATTTTATCAACTCCGCAAGACTTATTAGCATTTAGACAGCTAAGTAGCTTTTGAACTTCCTTAGTGTCACATGTCACATGGTTGTTAACTACCTCAAAACTTGGATCTTGTAAGTCAGTTTGTATTGTAGCCGGTACCCCAGTACTCTGTTTACAAAAAACTGAATGAAAGTGAATATTAAATAAGGTAGCTTGCTCATGAGGTTTTATCGCAGATCTTCTGTTGTAGGTGCTTACATCAGGAAGCCGTTTTGATTTCGACTTAATTGAGTGGTAGCTCCAAAATCGTTTTGGGTCAGTACCTTCAGTTGACTCGACAGAAGCTCTAGATATCTTTTATACTCAGATCTTACTAACTGCTTGACGGATTTTCGTAACTCTTTAAACTTTCGGCTAAGGATTTCTGATGGATGAACCTTTAGTTTTCTCCATAGCCTTTTTTTCTTTTTGTTTCTTTTTTTTTTATCACATTCTGCAGCCGTTGCGGCATGGTGCGGGATACAGCGTGAAGACCCATAGATGATCCATTTTCAGCTCTTTTATCACCTGGTGCGCAGGAGCCAGTTCAACCACCAAACAATATTTTTTTAGTTTAGGCAGCTGAAAAAAATATATATTTTGGGCATTCATCCAAAAAAGAAAATCATCCTGGCCCCCTTCCACAGCAAGGCTTTTGTACTTCTTTACAAATTTGAGACGAGCTGAGCGTTACTTAGCAGACTAAGCAGAGGGTTTTTTTGCCATCTCAGGGGCCTCTAATTTTAAACATTCGCTTTTCATGACCCTTTCTGAACTTGGCTTGCTAACTATGTAAGAGCTTTCTCGTCGAGTCTCCTATTTTGTATCTAGCCTTCTTTAAAACTATTTTAGCTGCTTTATTCAGGACTTTTGGTCTTCCCCTTCGTTTCTTGCCTTCAAAACCTTAGTTTCTCCATGATCATTTTACCACTCAACCGTTCGGATTTTTCCAGTTTTTTAGCAGATTCTACAACAGATAAGCCAGTAAATCGAAGTATACATGCTTATGCTTTCACGTACCTGAACGTTTTTGCGTTAAGGGGGTTTATCTTTTGTGATATTCACAAAAAAACATGGAAGGAGTTCGAGCAATTCGGGCTATAAAATACAAAAATCATGCGGCTGGAAAATATGCTCGCGCTCGCGCAACTTTGGCGTGGATGTACACAAATGGAATATTCGAGTCAAAAGATTGCACAACAAGTATGAAAATAGTGAAATAGATTGAAAGACACAACTTTTGTTCAAATGATTTGCTTACCGAGTCCAATAGTACTGAAATATAGACTTATAAAGTAGAGGAACGAACTCTCTGGACACCCTGTAAATCCCGGAGAGCTTCGCTTTCAGCCCTGACTAAATCTATATATTATCTTCTTAAAACTTTATCGAAAAATCTACCATTCAACCTTACCATATTCACTATAATCTATAATCTGATAACGAAGACAATGAGTCCTAGACCCGATCATGAAGTGTGGACATTTCAGGTTCTGTAACTAATTGATGGCAAATCATGACCATGTCTATCACATATTTTTTTTGTTTCTTGCTTTGTCTCCACATTGTAACGTCATACGATAACAAGAGTCAGCTGATATCACTTATGCAAGTCGGAGCCCAGTGTCGTTCCTGTTTTTGTCCTGATTTTGAGGTGTGCCAAAGCTTAAAACTTTCGATCCCTTTTTCTAAATCAATAAGTTTTCAATGTATCACTGCTAATGGATCAGTTACCTAGTATATAATGAAAGAATGATCTTTATACGCTCTCGATTGCTTTATTAAAACAAATTATAGTTGTATCACTCTCGTTGTACTTCCTTTGCAGAGCGCAAACACGTTTTTCTCGTCAGGACAGTCTATTTTACGAAAAACCCCACTGACGGGTTTTTCAATAATGCGACAATAGGGCCCATTAATGTACCCCCAGCCTCGACAAACGTTTACATTTCCTCACAGTTCGCTAACTCCAAACCACACCCAAATAAGCAAATTTCGCGTACTTTACAGTTACGTTAAACTCTTCATACAAGAGTTAATACAGAGAGGCGGACGTCATATGCTTTATACCTGCGGCATGTAACTCCCAATTGTCATGTTCCAGAATGTGACGATCACAAAAACAGAACTGGCTGATAACCCTTTCGGAGGAAATATGAGACTGCATGGTTTTATTCTCATCCTAGTCGGGAGCTGATGAGGTTAAAGAAAGGTTTAATCAAGATTTGGAGGGATCTCGCAAAAAACAAAACAAAACAAATAAAAAACAAGCCCCAAAACAAAGGAAAACGTCTGTGCACACGACGGAAGTCAGTATTAATGATGGGACTGTGGCGATGGGCAAACGCCAAAAGTACATTTTTGTCTGCTAACGTCCTTGAAGTACGTTATAAAACAACGCATTTTCTTATTTATACGGAAATCGTTAGTAGGCCAGATTTCTTGTAAATTGGCTAGTCAGTACCAATACAAATCTGGCCCAAATTGTGACGCCTTAGCTAAATCTTTATCGAGAGTTTTAACTTGTACCGGACTGTCTGTATAGCCGGTTAGTCGTTGTTCTCACTCCCTCAAATTCTACCTCTTTCTTTAGCAAGCCTGCTTTCATTGTCCTGTAAAATAACGCTGAAAGATTCTAAAACTACATGTGTGCACTAAGTAAGCTTGTCTAACATTCTGACTAGTTGAAAGGACTAGATTTCATGTTACGTTGTTAGAGGCGACCTACACAAGTCCTCCGTGCGCCGACTTTGGTGCTTGTGCTATAGTGAATCCTTGACTAATTTATTATGAAGAGCCTCTAATTTCGTCAGTTATTTTGGACTCATTATTCTTTTTGTCAGGATTCTCTGTCGTTATTAAGCTTAAAATACGTTTTATTCCTGGCAAAACGCTGCTAGGCATCAAAAACAAATCACCAAAAATTTCCTTTACAGCAAAACGAAAAATAGAAAAAAAAAAGGGCGTTTTACTAATGCTAAAGCAGGAATAGCTTTTAAAAATGTCAAATGCTCCTAAATGGAAATCTATAGATCCCTTGCATCGACATTGGAAAAAACTCTCTGGCCAACTATGAACTAGCCTATTCCAGGCGTAGTGGACAGTGGATAGTGGATGGTGGATAGTGGCAAGAGGGAATGATCTCATTCTCTCTTGATAGTGGATAGTGGACAGTGGCGCGAAATGGGGAACGGAGGAAAACAAACGTGGAAGAGAGTAAGAGGGAGAAAGTAGGAGGACCTTTCGCCCTCTCTCCCTAACCCCGCCCCTTCGCCATTTTTTCTAGCTCATTTTTCTTTGCTTTTCCCGACTATCTGAAGGCCTGTTACAGGCTAACTACGTCCTTCATTTCCAACTTCTTATGGTATGTATTCAACCCTAGCGTCGAGCACTTTGGCGCTTTGTTATAGATCAGCAGGAACGGATTTGGTAGTAGAGACCTTTAGCATCAGGCAAACCGCAAACCGCAGTTTGCAGTTTGCAGCTACGCGTTTGCAGTTTCGCGTTGGCGATATTTTAAATTTTAGCAAGGCGTTCAGTTCAGTTCAGCTCAGTTCAGTTCATTTTTATTTAGCCAAAATATAATACAATACAAGAATACATATAGGAATTGTAAGGTTGCAAGGGAGCCCAGAAGAAACCAGAAGGCTTATGAAGTCTGGGCTCCCCAGTCTCAAAGAAATAAACAAAATAAAATGAAATTCGCGGAGTGATACGTTAAAAATAGGAGCTAAACAGAGACTGAGTTAAGTTATGAATTCAGTAACACGATAGAAAAAAAAATTAACTCTGGATTGGAACAGAACGCTTTCTTTTTTTAGTACGGCAGAAAGGAATATGAAATCGATTTGAACTACGCGTTCATTGTCTAGGGACGCCATGTTGTTTTCATTAAGTCGAGGTGCATCGCTTTAATCGCCCAAAAATCAGCAATAATTCATTGATTCGAGATCAAACAGCCAACAAACACATCGCAAACGGATATAAAAAGCTAGTTCATACCTTTAAACGCGAGGCTGTAGAATTTTTTGCGGCAAAAAACCTTGCCGTAAATCACTTACCGCTGAAAGCCCTTTCTGCGGTTCAAACGTGGACTGCAAACTGTAAACGTGACCGCAAGGCCGTGGTCACGTGACATTTTGCGGTTTGCGTTTTGCAGTTTCCCATGAAGAACCTGATGCTAAAGGTCTCTAGTACTAACTTTTCAACTGCTTTTAGACGACGAAACTGTCATTTTTTTCTTTCTTTTATTTTTTCTTTGTCAGTTTCTATCGTATTTTCAGCGTATTTTTTAGACGTATTTTTCGCTCGGCTCTCCGCAGTCTCACTAGAGAGTTTTAGATCCGAGTTTACCGCGAACGTCTAACCACGGTTTGCGATTACTTGTTTGCGGTTCGACGTTCAAACATAATTCGATTTAGATTGGCGGTGGATTAGATTACGGCCGCCATTTTGAATTAGCAGCCATGAATGGCACTTGTTTTCAAGACCCAACAGGATTGATAAAATTTAGCATTTCACCAGAATTTGTGCCTCAGTTAATGGATAAAGACTCCACAAGATTTTCGTATCATTACGTGGGATGAAACAAGAATTATGCGCTAAAAGCTTTCAGGTAAATGACATACGTGAAAACCTACCTGCCCACGTTGAAAACGCCTCAAACGTGACGCGAAAGACTTGTCACGTGACCTCCAGCGGTTAGAGGTTCGCGGTAAACTCGGATCTAAAACTCTCTACTCACTCTCTTCCACTCCCCAGGGCCCCCCATCTGCTCCAGACAAGAGGGAACGACCGCTTTGTTTTTCTCCAGACCACTCGTTCGACTATTCCGCGTTCTTGGCTTACTTAAAAAGTACGGGCTGCTTTGTCGTCTGAAAGACTTTGCACTGATTGACCTTTTAGTGTCATGGAACTCTAGCTGTAATACTGAACTGCAGATGACATGTTAAAAGACTGAAAGTTCCTTTCAACAGCGTTTGGAAAGAGAACATCGTCTTTCTCGCCAAAAAAAAAAATAGGGAAACAAAATAGAGTATAATACTAATAAAAAAACCTGAGAAGAATCTTGTAACGAACGAATGGGAACACCTAAAAAGGAAAGACAGACTTGAGGACTTTCCTCGTCCTCCGTAGCCTTAGTCCATGAAACTTTCAAGAAGGCCTCCAAAACCTTACCTTTGTCTTTGTCACAAAACCGAATAGGACTGAGAGCCTTAGTCTGCTTTACGTAAGGACCGTGTAGATCTCGAGAAGAATTGTTTGCAGTCAGCCGTCAAAACCCCAAGAGACATCGCCTGCTGTTGGTTATCAGTATATAGGAAGGCTATTCCAAAGAACCGCTCCAGAAAAACTGTTTTTCGTAACATTTGTCTGGGGTAGAGGAATAGCGAGTTTTCTGTTGGTGTCTCCTAATAAGTAATTAGAGATATTGCAACGATCTTCCATTGCTACCATCTACTTTGCACTTAACAAGGTCCCTCAAGGTACTTAAGATATATGACGCATAGTCTGCGATACATCCGCCTCTCACCGCTCTTTGACGAAATATCCCTTGCGGCAGATAGCGATGAGAGGAAGCTGTATCGCAGGCTTTTGGACACAAGGCTTTTCTACTATTTACATGGGTAAACCGGTCGCTTCGCAGTTTGGGATAATGGTGAGCAGAATTCAGGACTGATTAATTTTTTTTCCGTTCGGTAATCGCGTTTACCATTTGCTTAAGTCAGTCTTGTTTAATGAAAAACGGCCGCGAAAATCTGAAACTGATATTCAAAAAAGGTTTGCCGAAATCCGAAATTTCCGCCTGGAAGTTTCCAACCAGGAAAATAATCGAATGCCTTTTCAGGCGTTTCGTTTGTTTCAGGAATTTTCCACTGAAACGCCGAAAGCAACCTCGAAACTGAGTTGATGGTAAACCTGGCAAAGCACCCAAGTGTCCCCTTAGTTTGTTTTAATGGGTCATATATAAAGCCATGCGGTAGCTTCATGATTCATACACCTTGTCCTACAAGTATATAGGCTCCTCTTTGGCATCCCGTAGCTTTTTTCAGTTTTGAGAGCCCGCAAGAGTAAAAACTTCGAAAAGAATTATTGCACCAATACTTAGTCGAAAATATTTAATTGCTTCAAGGAAATTCGTTTTTATAAACCAAATGGCTTTGATTGGCGATGATTTAGTTCGTAAATATCTCTCAATGCAAAAATTCATTCAGTAATCACTTGTAGTTTTTAGATTTTGCTCTGTTTATATACCATTTTTTGAGGGAAATCGCCAGTCTGAAACTGAAGATGAAAGTGTGTGACGCTATCCCAGGGACGCTTTATGTTGTATCTGAAGAAAATGCTGCAGTCAGTGAGAACAATAGGTTTACTGAAAGATTTGATTTCGAATCGGCTTCTAATCTGCCTTTAAGTAAATCGTTTAAGGCGTATCTATCGGTAACGCTGGCGTGACGGGCCTTGTAACCACCGGAATGTCGCGATTTTTCGCAAAATTAGGATTGACCGCGACGTCTTGCGGGCTACTTAAAATCGTTTGGGCCCTAGTTAAGCAGTAGAAAGTCAATTTGCGATATTCTAAGTTATAGCGCATTGTAAAAGTTTGCATTATTTTAACCCTATAATTTTGAACGGTAGAAATTGTCAATAGCGCCAATTTTTAACGATACCTTTTTGGCCACAAATTTATTACAGCTTTCACAATTTTATCGTCTTATAAGAAAGAAAGGGTCATAAAAACTATTCGTGCTCTTCAAAGGCTGCCAGATCGTTGTGGTTTGCATTGACGTACGAGTCAATGGAATTTGCGTAAAATTTCGCTTCACCGGAAGTGGATTTTAAGCTCGATCCGAACGGGCAAAATGCGTTTTCTCGAATTTTAACAAAAGATCACGTTTTTTGGGAAAACTAACTACAGCACGTTTCATTACTCATTAAGGGTTATCAATGAACCAAAAATGAGCGAAATCAAATTTTGAACTTGTGCCTACCGTGGGTCAATATTAACGGAAAGCCGCTCTTAAAAGCACATTTGGATCCTTGATATGAAAGTTTGTCCATTTTCTTAAAAAAATTGGCCGAGCCGATTGGAACATTCCATGCTGGAATTCAATATCAGTAAAATTCAATGGTAATTGGCCCTTTGCATCTCGGCATTCACTGGAAGAAGACAAACAAACAAAAAATTACCATTTTAAATTATGTCAGCTCATTGTTTGTCTTGTCCAAGTGGGTTCCTTACTCTCCAGCATGGCGGTTTTGTAACACGTGAATGACTATCCGCAAAGCGCCTATTCAATTTCAGTTGAATTTCATTTCAATGGTTGTCTTCACACTAGGCTGTAAAATACTTAATTTCTTGGCCAAAAATGCTTGTGTGAAGGCCTAAGTAAAATCTCAAGTAACTTTACTTTTCATCTCATTAAAGTGGGAAAGTGGAAAAGATTCAAGAAAATTTCAAGTCACTTGAAAACCATCCTTGAAACCGACTTAGCGAACTTGCGGTTTCTAAGCCTTGAGAAAGGCGAAGCATGTCAGTCAATCTTAATTATGTTGCGTGGGAAAATAGGCTCAAGAAAAGCTGAAAAGCTGAAGTAAAAAAGATAGGTTTTGGGCGAAGTTTTCTTTTACTTGAAGAATTTAAAATTTATTTGTCTTGAAATATTTCTTAGGTTATTTAGACTCTAGTGTAAAGACAACCAATATAATGGGAATTCACACTTTGAACTTGATGTGCGGGAATAAAACAAAAGAAAACATCTTAAAGCTTGGGGGTGAAAAACTGATACGATTCTTAATTAATTCTTCAATCATGATAGTGTTTTAATCAAAGAGCTGTTATGTCCTCTTCGTCATTTAGGGTTCATTCAGGATCGGTTCATTGAATTTAAATTGATTAGAAATTTGATGCTACTACATGAGAAATTTCTCCAATTTGATTGGCTTAGAGCAGTGGCATTTCCGCTTAATTTGAAATACCTACATTTGAAAATTACAGACTGTTTGTGGGTAGTGGTATAAACAAATAATTGTATGATTTGTAGTGATATTTGGCATAAATACTACTCATGATATTTCAAAATTGTCTCAAATTTCACTCGCCTAACGGCTCCTGAAATTACGTATAACAATTTCGAAATATCACTCGTGGTATTTATCCCAAATATCAGTACAAATCATGCTATTACCTATACAAATTTCTATTGAATTAATGCAAATTTCAAGAATCAGTATTTAAGCATTGTCTTTTACTTCTCTTGGAACCACTACAATACCCAGGAAAAATTAAAAACAAAGGTTATGCAAAGTTTTTGGAGGCAAACAAGGTGTATTATGGGAGATGTCCAAATGGCGAATCGGATATAAAGTGGCACCTCATTCTAAGCGCTTTCATTTCTTCACTGGGTAATTTCAGAAGTGACTGAGAGAATGAAGTTCCTTTTTATCTGTGTTTCTCTGGTTTGTGCCAGTTTGCCGTATTCCTCTCGAGCTGGAGTTCTGGTATCACGAAATCAGGTAAGACAGTCGACATCAGATTTTTCTATGTACTAAGAATGATTTTCAGTTGACTTTTTCCGTCATTGCGGCAAGTTTTGATTTTGTCAGTGGCTCTTTCAATGTTTTAATTAAGCTCCCACCGCCTCATTATAGACCCGGGGAGAAGGGGGGGGGGGGGGGGGGGAACTCCGCATATGAAACGGGTGGGGATGCTCGTCGTCTTGCTTAGGGGTGTAAATTTCGGATTTTGGTCTCACGTAGGGTGTTCTGGGCAAAACGCCATCATATTTAGCCGTGAGGGTCTCGTTTAGGGTTGTACGCGAAAAAATATAAAAATATTTATATTGTCTGTGTTTTAACATGGTCTCTTTTAGGGGTCAAAAAAAGCTCGGGCCACCCCCAGATCGGTCTCCTTTAGAGGATTAATTCAACATTTGCGGAGTCCCCCCCCCGGATTATAGACCCTTCCACGGTTGTTTTAACTTTTGGCTGAGAACAGTCAGTGAAAATTCGTCGACATGATTGAAAAGAACGCCTTTAAATCAGTAAAAGTTGCCAAGTTTAAAAGTGTTTCGTTGAAAGCTGACGACTACTGGGGAGCTTTGCAAATTCACCGAACCATGCAGACGTTTACATGGTTAGAGGCGAGTTGATGACTGCAACATACTAATGCTTGTAAAATTTCGCTGGATGTTGTGGAGTAATACCCTCGCTTACTTTGGACTTTTCACCTTAAAACTTGGTAGGTTTCCTCCTTTTAAGGTGCTATTTCCAGCAATTGATAGATACTCGCCTTGACTGGTCTTAAAAATACCGTTATCGGGAAAAGGGGCTATATTTACAGTAAATTCTTAAATAACTATGCAGTCTTCCTCACGTTGAAAATCTTTTAAGATACCGCTAACACAGAAAAAAAAATGAGAAGAGTGCGTTAGATCGAGTTTATAACCGTGTTATTTTGTTTAATTCTGTGCCGCTTTCTCTTGCACAGGAACAAGAACCCTTTTATCCGCTCTTGGCCTGCGGTAACTGCGGGAAACCAGCTCATACTTATTTGCATCTTAATTAAAAATAACCAAAAAATAACAATATAGCACATTTGTTATACGCCGTGTTCTTTTGAGCACTGAATTAATTTTCCGCAATCTCGCATCTCTCTCTCTCTCTCTGTATGTTTTGTTTCCTTTGTTGTATATGTCATGCTATAAGTAAACTTGCGTCATCATTCTTTTTCCTTGATTTTTTATCTGTTTTAGTATCCAACAAACCCATCTGCTCATATCGAAGCTGCCGATAGGGATGAGGTTCGCTATCAACCTAACACAGGTACTTTAAGTTCCTTGCTCTTATACTTTGAAAACCGGATTTGCAAAAATATCAACTCATTCTACTACTTGGTAATTTAAAACAACAAAACTCATTCAAAGGCCCATTAAAAGCCTTTATCTGACGCCGGGCAGTAAGTTAATGGTCCCTAGAAGCATTCCAACAAGTCCAAATTTAAAATGACGCAAACTTTAGAACTTTTATTCAGTAAACTGAGTTCGCGAAAGTTCAAATCGGTGTCATTTCAGTCTAGAAATTTTTAAGTTGAGAGTGAACTGCAGCGAATGAGTGCCTGGTTAAGGCTTACATTATACACTTAATGTCAGAACCCAAGGGAAACAGCTAGTTTTGTTTTCCCGACAGTCCTGATGTTTCTCGAGACGAAGTCGAGGGAAACATCAGGACTCGAGGGAAAACAAAACTAACTGGTTTCCCGAGGGACCTGATATCAAGTGTTTTGTTATATTTCTAGACTTTCACTTCAACAGCTAGCAACAAAAGAATAACCGGAGCGAACCAAAAGAGTTGACTCGGTTCTTATAACAACACAAATTTAATTCCCAAAACCACTGAATGAATGATTTACAAACTAAAGTACTTTCCTTATATTATCTGCATCTTTTTCATCCACTAGCTGCTGTTTTTCTTCTGGAAACTTCTGGGATAACTTTGAAATCGTTGCTTTTTAGCTTGAGGCTTCGTGTTTGTGTTGTTGTGTTCATTCACGAAAAAGACAACTGGCAGGACCTGGCGGTGTTTTTCCCGCCTTCTGTCACGCCACTTTCCACCATGCTTTGATCACGTGCTGCAATGTCTCCCGAGCGGGGTACATTATTTAATGTATCACGATCGGGAAACATTTGATTTTAGTCAAGGCTACGTGACCAAGAATCAACCAATGGCAGTCCCTGTTTAGTTGAGTGAAAGTCTAGGAATATAACACATAACTTAAATAGCTAGCAAAACACTACTTTTTTTCGCGGTCCTATAAACAACAGGATTCCGCATGGAAGAGACAACAAACTGAATGAAACATAGTGCAGAAATTACTGCCACCTTCTTATGTGCGCTGCCATTAGAGCCCGCTGAAACTAGACCTAGAGCCAATTTTTTCTGATTCGAGAGTTACTTTTCCAAGATACAATCAGCTAAGCTAAACACAGACGAAACAATATTAATGGCTGGCACAGAATATTTCGGCCAAACCGCAGTTCAACCACGCGATCACATACCTGTCAACACCATGCGGAAATCACACAATCACACACTTTCGCAGAACTGATCTTACTATCCATAACCACGCATAATCTTCTCACGGTTAAAATAAGCGAAATATCATCGAATAACTCGGAAAACCTCAGCCAGATAAACACCTGTGGACTTTTCTCTTAAACTCGTCTTATTCAAGTTCCCGGATGTAGAGACACGCGGTCGGCGGATCACCTTAGCCTTGTTTTCACACCAGAAAAAAACTCACTCTTGGCCCGGGTCAAAGTTCGCTGGCAATTTTGCTTTCACCTAAATCATTTGTCTCCTAAGAACCTGTTCCCGAGGCCAAAGACTTAGTGGTCACCTTAGAAAAGCGAACAATATCGTACCTTCCTGTCTCAGGATCAGGGTGATTGATCCGCTTAGCCAAATCAAACGAGAATATAATACGATATTGGACTATGCAGACTCTGCGAATAGTAATAACTTTGTCCCATCTCAGAGCTTTACATAATACTCTCCGGGAAAGTTTTCTCAAGGTGACCAATATATAAAACTAAACTGCTAAACGGCACCGAAACCAGCTTTAGACGCGCACTGATTTCAAATAACTGTCACTTGTGTTAAAGAAAGAATTGTGGGTAGGGAAAAAAATCGGTAGGTTAGGGGGGGGGGGGTTTAAGATATTAATTCTGTCTACATCCACTTCTATACAAATCCCTAACCACAACACAAGCAAAAAAAAAAGACAGAAGCAAGCAACACAGTAAACATACGTCAAGCTATTAGACAGGGGAAGTTGATAAAAATTACAAAATGTTTGGTTTTTATAACTCCAGGTAGATTTGCATTTAATGTTTTCTTTTTTTGAGCCAGAACTTTGAAAGAAACTAAAGTACACCTACAGAGATAACGATTTTTTAAAACGCGTCAACAGGGAAAAATTCTTTGCGAAAAAGTATAAAATGAACGATTACTTCTACTGTATCGTTGTAGGGTAGCAATGTATCATGCGATCTCATTATTAATCCCAGAAAATCGTGCTAGGATATCGTGGGGACGTATTCGGTTGGGTTCAACCTCAAGCCCTGAACACGAATTGGGTAGGTAGGGTTAAAAGTAAAGTTTTGAAAATTCTTGAAGAGTGATCACCTTTATATGATCTCTTAAATCACATACGCCTGTTTATACTTTGCTTCATAGTGATCAAGGACTGGTCTGTCAACGCTCCCTACATCTACCTTGGATGCGGCATGAAGTATCAAGACGGAAAATTGACGGTGCCTACCCCCGGACTGTACTATATCTACGCTCAACTTTACTTCCACAACAATGGACGAGTCTTTATCAGAGTTAACTACAAAGTCGTGACCATGCTTCAGCCACCCGTAAATGATAAAGACTTTCATGGTACCGTGTACGCTGGTGGGGTTTTCAACCTGAACGCTAATGACGTCATCACGTTGACTGCTCACTGTTATCCTGATGAAAAAGGACCTATAATTTACATGGCTCCCAGACACAGTTACTTTGGCGCATTATTGATTTAATAATCTTGCTGTTAGCGTTAACGTTTAACGAAAAATTAGCCTTGTCTTCCAGGGATAACTTAGAAATCAGTCCATAAATTAAGGGGTGTAAATTCAAAAGGCTTGCTACTAGCTGACTAATTGACCACTTCAGAAAATACAATAACATACCATAATGCACTTTGTTTGTCACCCCAAAATTTTGCATAAGCATTGTTTTCAGTTCCTCTTAGGGCCATTTTAACTCCCAAGAGAAACTGAAGACAATGCTGACGCAAAATTTTGGGGTGACAAACAAAGAGCATTATGGTATGTTATGGTATTTCTGGTGTGGTCAATTGAGTTACACTGTTTTGTATGAGACGTAAATTTTGGTCTAATGGTACCTCATTATAGAAAACTGTAGTGTCAACCAGGTTTGATGTTTAAATAAAAGAGGATACTGCAAGAAATGTGTTGATTTATTTTCTCGCTGAATTTTTGCAAGGATGTGAAGGTTTTAAAAACACTTATGCGGCACGCATACAACAGTTAAGTTTGAGAACAAGAAAATCATATCTTAACTTTTTTGTTTCAAATGGAATTGTTAATTTGTAACGACTGAATTGCAACACACATTTCCAAAAATATATATATGAATAAATGCATGAGTTTCAGGCTTATGAGAAAAATTACTTAGACCTTCCTACGCCTATCTTTTCCGAAAGGTTACTTCCCAGTTAGGAGTTAAAAAACGTTTAAAAACTGAAAAAATCCATCAGTCAGCTCAGTAAAATTCAGTTTGAGCTAACGCTTGTAGCTATTCCAAGGCCCTTTTCATGTAAAAGGTTGACATTTTTCTCATAACAGTTGGTGACAAATCATTATCATAGCCTCTCGTCCTCAGATGGCAGTTTCTGTTGTTACAACTATTACAAGAGAGGATAAAGAGGGTTTTACAGGGTCAGTAATGGAAGATGGGCCAGTCGGGCCTTTAGCTCCCTCCTTTGGAGGCTTAAGCTACCTACGATTCAAAAACCTTTAAATTTGTTCCACGTTTTTATTGGTCAGTGAGGTCAAATCAATAGAAACATACGTTGTGCACAGTCAAGTTCACAAAACCATGTAAAAAAGGAGTCGGAAGGGTCTCATAAACATTACACTCTATTTACTTTGCTTTAGTTTTATGAACGGTTTGATATTTACGCTTAAAGGCCCTTGCCGTGGATGCTGAGATCAGTCTTAAAACGTTGTCACGTTTTTACCTTTTTAATTAAACCTTCAAATCAATTTTTAGGTTCAGCGATAGTGATTTAGCACTTACCTTTGAGCAAAAAAGGAAGAAGTCGTATTCAGTCACGTGTTATCCACTAAATACTCCTCTTTTTATTCTTAGTTAGGTGTCTAGAATGTCTGAAGGTATTAAGAAATTGGAGTCAACATAATGGAAATTAAGGTCGCGGAAATAAACGTTACACTTAATTAACGGCGCAGAAATTAACGCGCCTGAAATTAAGTCGAACTTTGGAGATTCGCGTTAATTTCATGAAGCGTTTATTTCCTATAAGAAGGTTTATAGCGGAGCTCCACGCTCGCGCGAGCTTAGCCTCATACCTGAGAAAATGTGGTAATCCACATATCCGAGAAATTTTGGTTATCACGTGACCGTACACCCAACCGCCCGTCCGTAAGAACCACTGTCATACCAATGTAAAATAACTCAATCAACAAATATGGGAAATGGCAAACCCAAATGCAACTCGAGGATATTTTTGCGGGAAATCGCTTAGCCACTCGCGTCTTGTGAAGCAGAGACAACTCAATAAAGACGAAAACGGAAAGCGGAAATCGTTTAATTTCTGTGTCTGTGTTGTCCAAATTGATGTAGTAAGCTTAGTATAGTTGTCATGTTCACAAATTTGGAATATAGCGAAAGAGAAAGACAGAGAAAGAAAGAAAGTAGGCGACAGGTCAGCGAAGATCAACGAGAAAAAGGGTGACAGACAGCTAGAGCGAGAGATAAAAAAAATGAAGACATTTTTTTGTTGGAAGAACAACATGAAAATTTCGTAGCAGCGGTGAGAAAATGAGAAATGCTAGCGGCCACCAAGGTGAAAATGAGCGGCAGTGAAAAAAAAGTGAACAAGAACACGTACGACATCTCCTCCTCAAAACGTGTAACTAGGAAGTTTCTGGAAGTTTCACGTTGTGGCCGTACAGAACAACGGCAAAGAAATGTACAAAAAAAGTGTCCTGCACGTGCAAAGTTGCTTTTTTGCTAATTAGACCTATTGTTGTTTTTTCACCGTTTTCGTTGCCTTAGCCGCTCAGCATTACGCGATTTTATATTTTGTTTGGGTAAACTATAAATCCCCGAGAGCTTCGCTTTTAGTCCTGGCTAAATCTATTTAGTAAAATCCAACTAGTGGTCTATTATATTATCACAGATCAATGCTGCGTTCTGATTGGTTGAGCTACTACTAGGCTAAATGTTATAGCCCACTAGTAGCGAAAGCGCCGGCTTTATGGCGGCAAAAAAAGGATTAAAGCCTAGCTTTAGTAAAGTAAAGTAAGTAAGTAAAAGCTTTATTAATGTGTCAATGTATTTAGTTTTCACAACTAATTGGGGACACAAAAATAAAAATTATTTACAAATAAGAAGTGATAATAATAATGTATATACAATTAAAATATGTGGCATGTATAAATTGTATAATAAAACAGTAGGTATATAAAAGGTAGTCTCTAAGAATTGCAAAGGTTACAGCAGCTATTGTTGTTGTTTAAGAGTGACGTTAGTTTTTTTTTCCTAATGTTCTTTTTGAAAGATTCAATATTCGAGGAGCCTTTCAATTTAATATCTAGTTTCGACCATATATAAGGTCCTTGATATCTAAGAGAATGCTTTTTATAGTTAATAGTACGGAATATCAAAATCACTGTTTCTTGGTGAATAACTAGTGCTTTTCTGCTTAAATAGTTCGTTAACAATACTCGGTGCGAGGCCATATTTTACTGTGTACATTAATATAGCGATATCTTGTAGTCTTCGATTTAGTAGTGGAGGTAGCTCTGCACGAAGGTTTCCGTATGATTCTGAATGGGAGTTAAATACTGCTCTAAGTGCGCGTTCTTGAATCCGCTCTATTTTTCTACTGTCAGAAGATCTACAGTTATGCCATACCAGATGGCAATATGTTAAGTGAGGCAGGATGGATGATTTGTAGATAATCAGTTTTTGGTATCAAATTTCGCAGTCTCAATAAGACACCAACTTTTTGACTGGCTTTTATGCAAGTGTTGCTGATATGGCTGGTGAA
This sequence comes from Porites cylindrica, assembly GCA_964035525.1. NCBI lineage: Eukaryota > Metazoa > Cnidaria > Anthozoa > Scleractinia > Poritidae > Porites > Porites cylindrica. The sequence continues at coordinate 26,194,186 of OZ037775.1, forward strand.
ATTAAGCTTGTCATCTATTTCAACTCCAAGTAATTTGATTTGCGAAGTGTTGGTAATTATCTCATCTTCAATCTGCAGGACCTTAGTCTGTTTATCTGAGTCAATGTTTCTTGGATTAATAGTAAGACACTGAAACTTCTCTGTGTTGGCAAGTAGAAAGTTATCCCTGTACCATGACATTGCTAACTTTCCTTGATATTGTAGCCTGGAACCTTGTAGTCCGACCCTGTTACATAATTATAGCTGATGGTCGTCAGCATACATGAAAAGGTTTGTGTCTTAAACCAACATGGTCATGTCATTCTGGAATAAGTTCCATAATAATGGACCAAATGAAGATCCCTGAGGACAACCACGTGGCATTTTAGACCATTCACTTCTAATAGTGCCTAGTTTTACGCGGCTGTATCTGTCATTCAGAAACGCTCGAATTAGATCCAATGATTGATTAGTGAACCCATATGCTTTGAGGTTCTTGATGACTAAATTGTGACATAGAGAGACAAAAGCCTTATTCATGTCTGTAGATAGAATGGTCACTAATTCTTTTCTGTCGATAGCATGTTTCCAGTCCTCTGCAAGTCTTACTAGTGTCGTTTCACAACTGTGATTCTTTCTGTTCGCCGTCAATCTTGGAGATAGAGTAGGGTCAAAATAATGGGTTATTTGTTTGCTAAGCAGTGATTCAAAAACCTTGTCAATAATCGGAAGCGTTTAACGAGTTAAAGTTGTTTTGTCTCGTTATTTTTGACCAGCTAGTTGCATTTCACTAAAACAATTATTCGTCTCGCCCTCATCAGCCCATTCCATAATTGTTAAATATTATCTTCTTAAAAGTTTATCGAAAAATCTATCATTCAGCCTTACCATGTTCACTATAATATGAGATAACGCTGGTAACGAGTTCCAGACCCGATTATGAAGTGTGGACATTTCAGGTTCTATAACTAACTGATGGCAAATCATGACCATGTCTATCCCATAATTTTTTCTTGCTTAGTCTCCATATTGTAATGTACGATAACAAGAGTTCTGACGTCACTTATGGAAGTCGGAGCCCGGTGTCGTTCCTGTTTTTGTCCTGAATTGTGAGGTGTGCCAAAGCTTAAAACTTTAGATCCCTTCTTCTAAATCAATAAGTTTTCAATTTATCCTGCTAACGGATCAGTTACCTAGTATATAATGAAAGAATAATCTTTATACGCTCTCGACTACTTTATTTACAAATTATAGTTATATGACTCTGTACCTCCTTTGCAGAGCGCAAAAATGTTTTTCTCATCAGGACAGTCTGTTTTACGAAAAACCCCACTGACGGGTTTTGCAATGATGCGCCGACAATAGGGCCCATTTTTTTACCCCCAGCCTAAACAAACGTTTACATTTCCTCACTGGTCACTAACTTCAAACCACCCCCAAATCAGCGAATTTCGCGTACTTTACAGTCCCGTTAAACTCTTCATACAGGAGTTAATACAGAGGGGCGGAAGTCATATGCTTTATACCTGCTACATGTAACTCCCAATTGTCATGTTAGAGAATTTGACGATCACAAAAAAAGAATCTGATAACCCTTTCGGATGAAATATGAGACTGAATCCTAGGTTTTATTCCCATCCTAGTCGGGAGCTGATGAGGTTAAAGAAAGGTTTAATTAAGATTTGGGGGGATCTCGCAAAAAAAACAAAACAAAGCATAAAACAAGCGCAAAAAAAAAAAAACAAACCGTCTATGTACACGAAGGAAGTCAGTATTAATGATGGGAGTGGCGATGGGCAAAGGCCAAAAGTACATTTTTGTCCGCTAACGTCCTGGAAGTACATTATAAAACAGCGCATTTTCTTATTTATAAGGAAATCGTTAGTAGGCCAGGGACTAAGTTGAAAGGCGTGGCAGTGGCAGTGGCAGGCCTCTGAATTCCCCGCTGGTAGATGGGGCAAATTCAAGGGGAATTTTTTGCTGTAAACCTGAAAATACGAGATGGTACCATTGGAAAGTTTTTCAGTAATCATTTCGATTTGCATTTCTATTTAAAACTCGGTGTTTTAAAGCAAATCAAATACCCATCCATGTGGATTTATGAAAACCAGGCTGGCAAACATTTTGTCATTTTTCTCAACTTCCCCTGTCTAATAGCTTGTTTACACTGTTGTTTGCTTATGTCGTTTGTTTTTGCTTGTTTTGTGGTTAGGAATTTGTGTAGAAGTGGATGTGGACAGAATTACTATCTAACCTTCCCCCACCCCGCCTCCTTCCCTCGCTCCCTATTTTTTTGTCCCTACCAATAATTCTCTCTTTAATACAAATTTGAAATCAGTGCGCGCCTAAAGCTGGTTTCGGTGCCGTTTAGCAGCTTACTTTTAGATATTGATCACCTTGAGAAACGTTTCCTGGAGAGCATCATGGAAAGCTCTGATCTGAGATGGGACAAAGTTATTACGATTCGCAGAGTCACGTTGCATCGTCCAATATCGTATTATGTTCTCGTTTCATTTGGCCAAACGGATCAATCACCCTGATCCTGGCTGAGACAGAAAGGTACGACCACTAAGTCTTTGACCTCGGGAACAGGCTACTAGGAGTCAAATGAATTAGGTGCGAGCAAAATTGCAGGTGAACTTTGATGCGGGCCAAGACTTTTTCTGGTGTGAAAACAGGGCTAAGGTGGTCCCCGCCGACCGTGTGACTTTAAAACTGCGGTTTGACCAAAATATTCTGTGCCAACCATTAATATTGTTTCGTCGGTGTTTAGCTTAGCTTTAAGTACCTTGGAAAAGCAACTCTCGACATAGGAAAATTGGATCTAGGTCTAGTTTCAGCGGGCTCTAATGGCATTGAACCATAGGCCGATTTTTGCAGATATGCTGTACTGTGTTTCGTTCAGTTTGTTGTCTATTTCATACGAAATCCTGTTGTTTATCGGACCGCGAAGTAAGCCTATGTGAGCCTTAACCAGGCACTCTTTCGTTGCAGTTCACTCAACCTAAAAATTTCTAGACTGAAATGACACCGGTTTGAAACTTCGCGAAGTCAGATTTCTGAATAAATGTTCTAAAATTGGCGTCATTTTAAATTTGGACTCGTTGGAATGCTTCCAGCCCGGGCTTCTAGGGACCATTAACTTACTGCCCGGCGTCAGTTAAAGGCTTTTTATCGGCCTTTGAAAGAGTTTTAGTGTTTTAAATTGCCAACTAGTAGAATGAGTTGATATTTTTGCTAACCCGGTTTTCAAAAATCCAGTTATAAATACACTCGCATAAATCAGTACGATTTTCTTCCTTTCACAACCAACAAGAGAATTAAGAAATGTCCATTTTTCGGAAACATTTTGAGTTAAAGCAACGATCGTATGTTTGAATAAGCATGGATCCGCGAAATGTAAGCTTCACAGAAAAAAAAAAAAAAACGAAAGACAAAAAAAAAAAATAAATAAAAAAGTAGTGATTCACACCGATTCACAAATAGCCTTTCCCATAAGTGATTCAGTCCTGTGCTGTAAGACCTACTAGTCCGAACGGGACGTTTAAATACGCGCTTTAATTTTCTTCCCGGTACTTTGCGCTCATTTTTCGCGCTTCGCAAGCACAGGTGTGCAGCGCAACTTGTGAAAAAAATACCAGATTTCTTGTAAATTGGCTAGTCATTACCAATACCCTGGCCCAAATAGTGACGCCTTAGCTAATCTTTTATCGAGAGTTTTAACTTGTACCGGACTGCCCGTATAGCCGGATGTAGTCGATGTTCTCACATCCTCAAATTCGATCTACCTCTTTCTTTAACACGCCTGTTTTTATTTTTCTGTAGAACATCGCTGAAAGATTCTGAAACTACATGTTTGCGCTACGTAAGCTCGTCTTCAACATTCTGACTAGCTGAGAGGACTAGATTTCATGTTACGTAGTTAGAGGCGACCGACACATGTCGTCCCTGCACCGACTTTGGTGCTTGTGCTATAGTGAGTCCTTGACTAATTTATTGTGAAGAGCCTCTAATTTCGTCAGTTAAGTTGGACTTATTATTCTTTTTGTCAGGATTATCTGTCGTTATTAAGCTTAAAATACGTTTTACTCCCGGCAAACTCTGCTAGAAGGTTCTTAATTGATCATGATCGTTCCGGCGCTAAGCTATGACGGATAAAATGGATTAAGGATTGAAATACTATTTATGAAGAGTTACGGAAGGCTCAAGCGTGCAGTTAAGCTTTTCACTCGCCATATAATTAACAAAAATATTAATCCGTTTACAGGCTAGATCCTTCCAGATCTCGTAGAGTAATAGTATAGGGATGAACTTTAAATCTAGAAATAAGCTGTATTATTTCCTTTCGATTATCATTCTAGGTAATTCTACCTATTTGCCGTTCAGATCCAAACCCTTCTAAAACAGACGTCAGCAGACTTCTAGTGCTTCGTATACTTTTCGGTGTTGACACACAAGCACACCGTCGTATTATTATCATGCACAATTTTCAGCTTGTGATTGTAGCCTAAATTTTCTTTATTTCTACTTCTTCCCGGCCCCGGACCGTCCTCTGAATCTGCCATTAAAAGTATTGGAATAAAATTGGACAGCTACTATAGGCGAGTCCTACCTATATAACCATTATCCAGAAGTAAGCAGGTGTATCTCCTAAAAAAGGGAAGAAGGAGGAAGTTATTCTGTTTCTGTCAACGTCGGTTTTCAGCCAACGGAAAACTCAGTTTTTAACTATTTTTATTTCTTAGATTTCAAGCTCAAGATTTCCGTTTAGGAATACATCATGTAAACCCTGAAGGCAATGGCAACATTCCATGACGACACTGTTTTAAAAGGTTTTCGTGCGAGCACGAGGTCATAAATTGAAAGTTGTTTGCATTAACACTGGAGTAAAATATAATTCCAAAAATTAAGTCACTGGTCTTTCCCTTCACGGAAGTCTAGTGGTGCTTTTACTTCATTTCGCGAAGAGATTCAGCGCTCAGCCGTGCTTCAAGAGCTTGCATTTCTTACATCGACGTGACATTCGCCCTTTTTTATGGTTGTTGTCGCTGTTTTTGATTGTATATATCTTCCACTGATGACGTCACACCATACCGAATACGGGATCGATATCGGTTTTACTGGCGCTGGACTCTAACACGGATGACTATAGGTGCGCTTACTAAGGAAGCTGATAATACTGAAATATTTCTAAAAGTTCATTTTGGTTTGTTGTTGTTTTTTCCTTCACCTAGCAGTCAATTATAGTGCCGCTACGAAACCTTGACCTTTTTTGAGTGATGACAGTGGTTGGGGAGAAAATAAACTACTTAACATTTTATTGATCACGCTAACTTGCCTGTCAGTGTACAAAGATTAAGAGAGTATAAACTCCCTTGAGCGTTTTAAAGAATCGACAAACAAACAAACGAAAACAAAAAAAAAAAGATTAATAAATAAAAACGACTTGCCTCCCCGTGTATCCGAAAATCGAAAACCTAGAGTATTGAAAAACACAAGAACAAAGCAAAACAACCAAAAGCTTTATTAACTCATCCTGTAAAAATGCCTTTTTTTTTCTTCTTTTTGTGTTTGGAGTTTTTAAAAACAATTTGAAAAGAACAAAACACACAAATTTCTCTATCAAGATTCAAGATAGACTTCCTCAGTTTTATATGAAAAGTTCAAGATTTCCATTTAGGGATACACAAAGTAAACAGACGACAATGGTAACTTTCCATGACGAGACCTTTTTTTCAGAAAGGTTTTCATGCGAGCACAAGGTCATGAATTGAAAGTTGTTTGCTTTGAAACTGGCAATTAACAAATAATTCCAAAAATTAAGTCACGGGTCTTTCCCTTCACGGAAGTCTAGTGCTGTGTTTACTTCATTTCGCGAAGAGATTTAGCGCTCAGGCGTGCTTCTTGACCTTGCATGTCTCGTCCGTCGACGTGACATTCACCATATTTTTTAGCTGTTGTCGCTGTTTTTGTTATCTGCGGTAGGAGCATATATCAGTCTTGGACACTCCACTGATAAACAAAATAACAAACAAACAAACAAACAAACAAAAGATTACTATAAAGAAAAACGACTTGCCCTCCCGTGTGTTTGAAGTTTTTAAAACAAGAAGAAAAAAAACAAAGACATTAAAAGGTTGTGTATGGTCGGAGGCCACTTCAGTCATGCACGGATATTATCAGACAGCTGAAACAAGACGCACATTTCTCTGTCAAGATTCACGATAGACAGCCGGATACAGTTAATCGATGGCCTGTCTTCGATGTGGGCCGCCTTGATCTTAGTGTTTAGGGTTGAACATCGACAATTATATTTGTAACCGAAGTCTGGGGTTTGTGTGTACTCATGTTTTTCTTGATAATATAATAAGAATGTTCAAAAGGAAATTACGGAAGTAATTAGGGGTAGTTAAAGGAAACTTGTAGGTAAGGAACAAGCTAGACATGTTTTGCCCATTCCGGCACTGTAACTGAATTATTAACTCATGAAATGATTTCTATTCGTGAGGCCCGCAAGTTCAATTCAAATTGTAAATTGAATAATACTCATCCTTCTATCGGCAAGTCTTCAAAGCCACGATTAAGGCACTTTATCACCTATAAAAGGCAATAGCGAACAGGCGGAACAAACCAACCACACATTTAGCGTACATCGAAATTTGTTTGGATACTTTGTGTTTTGTAGTGTTTTTTTTAAGTTATTTGTTAACTTCTTGTCTTGTTTTGCATTCACTATTTAAGTGTAAAAAAAATCAATAAAAGCTATTAAAGTAACAGAAATTTGAATTATACTGTAACTTTGCCAATTATATGATTTTATTTTCACGTTCTTTTATTTGTATCATTTGCTAGACACTATCGCACGAATCAAGACTTATTCGTATCATTTGCTAAATACTATCGCACGAATCAAAATTTATTGGCATCAGAATGATAAAAAAGCTGAGTTCAAGAAACAATTACGAGATTGTATAACCATGTTAACCATGAATAAAGGCAAAAACATTGTAGAAAATCAATGGCTGGTCTAGCCAGCCACCGAGAACCAAGGCTCACTTGACAAACTTTTATCTCGGAATTAAAACTAAACCGTGAGTTAAAGCCAAGGTTATAAACGTTCAGTGACCTGATGACTAGCATGTTCCATTTCTTCCTTCTTAATATCCAGTCGCTTCCACCATCTGAGCCCCTGGAACAAGCTAGATGTCTAAAACGGTCTGGATCTGAGTTAATTAAAGGAAACAGTTGAAGAAAAAGCAGCAAACTGAGACTTACAGCCAAGGGAAAAACGAGAGAAGAGAAATCAAAAAGAAAAAATTGTGCGAATTTTTATATATGGCGAGGTTTACGCGGTGACTGACTGACCCCCCCCCCCCTTAAATTCTCTGGTGCTAGTGGCGTGGCAGGCTTTTTTTTTCTCTAATTAAAAAAAAAAATGTTTTTTTTTATCGTCCGAAGCAGCTGCATAGTTATAGCAGTGGTATTTATAGCGTTTGGGTTTTTGTTTACTGTCGTTGTTGTGGATAAGGTAGGGGATGAAACATGATCGGCCCGTCTTTCATCCAAGTTTCCAACCTGAAGGACGCCCAGGATCATGTGATACCAAGTTTTTTACGTTATGACTGAAAGATAAGATTCAGCACTTCAGCACAATGTTAATCTTTCTTAATACGGAAATAGCGTGATTATTTTAGTTTAAGAAGAGTTTCAATCAGCGCTTCGTAGCGCTTCATGACCTTCCATGGCCCTCATCGAATTGACTTTTTTTCTTTTGTGTAGAGTTAAATTGCAAAAGTTTTTTTTCTTAATATCTTTTCCTCTTCTTCCTCTCTATTCGCTAGTGGCATAGTATCGTCACTGACGGCGTCATATCATGCTGATAAGGGGATTATTTAACGAACTGGATCATTTTCATTAGTACTTGTCTATAACCCCGATGAGGATAAGCCACAAATAAGCTTTCACCTCTCCAGATAACACAAGTTACGAGAGTTTTTCTTAAAAAAAAAAATTGTTTTCTTCATTGAGTGTTGTTAAAGGCCGGGCCTATGTAGCAACGAGACCTACTGAAAATGATTTCGTTTTCCATACCACTAAATGAAGAAGTGCAGATACTGACTTTTGTAGGAGGAGTATAAGATGGGGTGACGTTGACAACTAAACAACCATCCAAAATTTCAGTTTAACTCGACCCGAGTCTCGCTAGAAATAAACTGAATAGGACCCTCGTGGTGAATTCCTGTAAATTCAGGACAAAAAATAGAAAATAATTGAACCCGTTTGTCATTGGCCTAAGCAGAGCGCATTGAAAGACAACTTCACTGTGCATTTTTAGGTATACGTTTTTTAAGAGAGAGAGAGCTTGTCAAAGGTAATTTGACTTTGATGATCACTCTTTTGGCCTTGGTGTAAATTGAAAATTATGTCAAAGAAAATACGCGTCTCTGGGATTGCTTGCATTCACACGTTTCTCGTGATCATCAGAACAAACAAGAATAACAACAAGGAAGTTGTGGAATTACTTAAAACCAATCATCATCATGATGAGTGGTTTTATGCACACATACTTGTTGAACGCATTTTTAACAATCTGCATGTGAATTGGTTCTCAACTGAATTGATATAATAGGTTAATGAGGCATATAATCATTGACGATGCAATCAAAATCATCGAGTCATCGTTAGTAGAACTGAAATTCGAATTTTGAATTATTATAATTTTGTCTCTAACTATTTTAAGATTTATTTTTGTTTCTCTAGTAGCATTTGCTAGAACTTATCTTTCAAGAACTGAACGACATCTTATTAAGCACAGTCTAGAAAACTCCAAATCTTTTTACCGAAATGAAAGCAAGTCTTCGCAATTTTTCAAACCCAATTCAACAAAGTCATGCCAGAGTATACACGTACAGTTAGAAGCTACACAGTGGTTTTTCGTTCACTTTTTGTAACGTGACTAATAGTTTTTTAAGTTTTTAAAGAACAAATCATCCTCTACAACTGTTTATTTAGGTTACTGTTCTTCATCGATACGTGTTATTCAAGGCTTTGCGTGTTGCCGTCACTTTAATTTGATTACACAAATTTTCGGGTTGATCCATAACGTCGTCACTCATTCTCTATCGTCACGTTCCTTGTGACCTCGGACATCGCTCGGGTCGTCGGGGAACCAATGAGAATCCGGATAAAATTAGCCCTTAGCTAGTTTTACGTGGGTTGTGACGGAGAGCAAACAATGGCGAGACGGTCAAGTGTATAAATTGCTTTTCACCCGTGAATAGCTCACTCATTCTTACAGAGTTACAGTACAGTGCTTGGTCATTTCTCACAATGGGGAACATAGTAGACTCGGTCGAAACACAACCAGCAGAAGCAGAAGAAGGCATTAACGATTCAAACTCATCCGATTCCCTCCAGTACAGCGTGGATGAAACAGTTATTGATTTGGATGCCCCTGAGTACAAAGAGTATCTTAAACATAAACGAAAGATAAGCCGAAGCGAGGGAAACCTCCATGACATTTCCTATCTTGACTGGGTCAAAACAAACAACGTGAACCTGATATCAAGACGTCTCAAAGCCAGGTAAGGTTGCTCCTGAACGCAGTAAAGCATTTGTATTCCCGGGCGTATATCTTAAGTCAATTCGGTTTTGCAATGCAAAGATTAAGAGCTAAGATTTAGCTGTCCTCTACCTTTGCTATTGTAAATGAAATACAAGGCTTCAAATTGCAAATAATTCTGTTAAATTTTGTCTACCGATAGCAGTAGTGTTGTTTTATCAAAATCCAGTATTTGACTGCTGATAATTCACCACGGTTCATTAAGTACTGTACACTTATGAATGTGTCGGAAGCCCTGAGCATTCTTTGATTCCGTACAACACTTCTCTTGAACAAACAACAAATCTTGATTAATCAAATGAGCGAAAGTCGTTATAAATACGTGAACACGTTTGAAAATCTTAAGACCCAAACTTCCGTCTTTTGAAGAAAAGGGAGAGCTGAAATCATGACTGATATTACTGAACCAACGGTGCCGGTGTTGATGAAAGTAATATTTAATAGTCTTTTTAAATATCCCTCAAGAGTACTATTCTAGCTGTAACATTGGAGAGACAGGGGTGATCTTTGCAAATACTATGTCGTGAAATTCCTAAGATTGGGCATAATGCTTCCCTACCAACATTTGTGCAGTTCATACTTATGTAAACAAAGTGAATGTTCCAGAACCCATCCCAGTTCAAAGCAAATCATTTATGCGCGAAGAAAAAGCTCAGAAGAAAGTTCTGACATTGTGCTCATCAGCGCACACCTGTGTGGTCGAAAATACAAATAACCTTCCAATCGAGAATTCCAAATTTTAAGGCACACTCTTGATGTTTTTAAGGCAGGAAGCCGGGATATATGTAAGGTACTGACATATATCTTTTAACTATTGTTTGCTGACAATACACTATATCAAGGAATATGAATGCTTATTATCTAATGAGCTTCGCGTACCCGTCCCAGGTCAGTGATCAAAGAGCAATTTCTTGTTAAGTTTCTTGTAAGTTTCTTTTATTGTTAAGTAACAACAAAAAGGTGGTATATTTCTTGGCCGAATTTCAGTTAACCTTTTATTTTTCTGGCCGATCGAAATCTCTTTTGTCTGCAATCGAAGCTTGCACGCTTCAAATAAATTATTGAATTTTCTAGAAGAAACTTAGTGAAGTACGAAATCAAACTATTTGAAAAAGCAACAGGTGTCAGACTATTTTTAACCGAGTTAATTTAGTTCAGGAATGGCTTGGCCAATTTGGGAGATTGACATTTCAAACGACTTTTTTGGGTAAACGAGGCCAGGATGTGGTTGTTTTGTGTATTGATTTCACGGCGTTATCAGACTACTTACTTGGCGGAAAACGTAGGTTATTGTTCTTCGACTAATTAAGCTTCCATTTTCGTTCAAGTACTGAACAATGAATAAAAGAGCTGTCACTGTTTGTTCAGTTTTACGATAGACTTTCCATTCAAACCTGCAATCGCAATATGAGCTGTCCGTCGCGGTCAAGTTCGTAACGACAGAACAGTGCTTTGACTTCAAAAAATATATAGACACTCGCGCTTAAAATTTTGTTTTTATGGTGATAATGACAGACAGCACGTTTCTTCTACGATCAGTCGACCCTAAATCCTTTGGGCAATAAACTGATGTAATCCGCGCATAGACTGTGAATAACTAAAGAGGTCCGAAAAGAAGAGAAATTTTTTGCTCATTAAAAAGTTTATAAATATCAAAACCTTCTGAGCCTTGGGCAGTGTAAGGACCGGACCACATTTAAGAGACTGAGTTAAAACGTGGGGACCTGATATTACAGACAACTCACAGAGTTCAATAGTTTTAACTTGTATTGTTTAAATCAACATGAAGCCACAGCCATTACAAAATATTGTGACTGTGTTTTGTTTTGCATCCCGGTCTCTTGCAATATTTCATCGTAGCGCCAGTGCAATTAGTGGGTCATCTTTATTGTTTTGACCTTTCATAATATCGCATTTATCTTTGAGTAGCTCTTTATAGCTGATATTAGTCGGATTCTTTAAAACGCAAATATTAGAACAAAACGGGAGTCGTTGAAAAATATCAATGCATACTATACTTCCTACTTACTATCCGGAGTCCAAAATAGAAAGTCTTATTATTAGCAGGGGCTCTATTTGTTTCCCTAGAGCGATTTAAGTGCCTTCCTCGTGAAATCTTTGATTACCTCATTCTACCCACAAGTTCCCTCTTTTTCAAAGACCATTTGCCGTACAGGTTCTAATATCTTTTTATATCTTTTTATTTAACTATCATTGTTTGATAGTTCATATCTGCCTGTATCAGCACCAAAGTTTATAATGATTCAAGTTTACAAATAAGATAAAAAGACTATTTGGAAAAAAGGGACTCTAGTAGTATATTAAAGCCCTTTTAAGGAAACCCAATGTATAATGTGCGCGTTGGTTTCAGAGCTCTCAAGGTTAATATTTTAGCTTCGATAAATGAAAGCAGAACATGATGCCCTAAAATGGTAATACTGCACTACGGCCACTATTGATGGAAAGTGACACCCACTATCTGTTGTCAGTAGGTAAATGGCGAAGCGTTAATAATTACAGGAAAAAAATATTGTAACTGTTTATAATTTACCTAAGTGTTCTTTTTTTCTTTTGCAGCGATTTAGAGGTCAGCGACGATAAACTTGCCAGGAGGAGCTCAGCTCCGATAACAAAAAATGATTTTTTTGCTGTCAAGAAGAACAGTGAAGAGTGTGAAAAGCGAAAGGTGGGAAGCAAACAGCGAATAAGAGACATTAAGAACAAGTACAATCTAAAGAACAGAGACTACTCTGCCAGGACATATGTGTGGAATGAGGCAGATGAGAAAGACAATAGAAAAGAACGGGAAGAGGGAAAAAGACTTCGAAAACAAATTCGTCAAAAATACAATTTGCAGACTCCAAGCGTTCGGAGGCAGATTTCGGTGGCCAAAGGATGAACACTAGTGCGAGTTGTGAAGACTGTCAGCTTGCTTAAAGCAAATTGTGCAGTGGCGTGGCCCACACTAATGTGTGTTAAGGCACATAAAGATCTTCTCGTGGCGTTAAGTAGACACATATATTGGCATTCCAAGACTGGGACAGTTCGAAATAGCTAATAAAGGCCAATAAATTAAGACGCTGTCTCCAAAACTAATGTTGCAAATAGCTTCAGTTTCTGCACTGTTCAGAAAACTCGACTGAAACACGAAAACTAAGAAAAACAATTATCAGACGATTTTATCCGCACCTCATTTTCAAGAGGTTAAGGATTGACAGTCTGGTATTCACAGTTTGACTTAAAGAATAAAAAGCAATAATTACAGTTTACAGGTTTACTTAATTAGCAAAATTGATGTAAATGTATATTTATATTTGCCCGGGAGAAAAGAATATTTTTTAAGCTGAATGTAAATACTATCAAAAAATTGTAGTGATAAAGGGCTGTTTCTTTTCTAGTGGACCAATTAAAGTTACATTTATAATAACAGCGAGAGAGTGATTTTTAATTAGTTCTTTGGCTCAAGCAAGACAGAAAGCATTGTTTTTCAAAAGTACGCCTCCTTAACCCTTTTGCCCCAGTATTCAAAGTTGAAATTTTCCAGACTGATTTCCTAACATTTCCTTGAAAAATTAAATAAGAGAATTTCATGAAAAAAAAATTGATGAAGCCGTTTTCTTTTGGTAAATATTGTGAAGAAAAATATTGCCATTGGCCACTTTTAGAACTTTTTATGTATACGTTATGCCACAATAGACGCAAATCAGAATTCCCTAATTTTTCCAGCAATTTTTTTATCGACAAGTATGACCCAAAATAACGCTTGTTATATTAAACCTTCCAGTTTAGGAACCACTATTATAGAGTGCTACCCAAATAAGAAAGAAAGAACAATATCTAAAATCAGTGTGATTTTAAAACTGTTTTTCGCACTAAGTAGGAAAATATATGTTTAGATTGCGATCACATCGCAGTGAACTCAACTGATGGGAGCAAAGCAGTTATGAAAATACGGAAACGTTTCCTAATCAAGCTTTAATAATTAGGCCAAAAAAATTTTACACTGAATTCCCAACGTTATTTTCGCCTAGGGCGATGCCAGAACTCACATTATGTCACGAAATTTTGGTCAAGTTTTTGTTTTGTCTTTCTTAGTATGGACCACCAAGAGACAGTATCCGACCATCAAATAAGTGTGGACAATAAGCCCACTTAAAAGTTACAATATAAAAGGACAAAAACAAACCAAAAATGGTATTTTTGTAAACACATTTATTTTCGCATTTTTAACAGCGACTAAACCAGTAACATAACTTTTTCAATATAACCCAAGAACATAATTAAGATATTTAATAGACAAGATATGTGTCCTTTGTTGTCAGGCTCTGACGAAGGCAGTGGTGGTCTTCATCAAGGGCCCGAGTTGAACAAGTCCTGCTGATGAAATGAATGAAATGACTGTAGAGAAGACGTCAACTTGTTAAATTAAAGATTCACGGCTTCTATTCAGTTTAACTGACTTGAACTGAGTGAAGGAACTGCGAGGCTAACAAGCCTAGCGTGGCCGTTTTATTATTAATTTTCTTATTCAGAGTTTATGCTAGACAACACTTTTCTAACATAATCACGGTAAAATGTATGAATTCGATCTTTTAAATAATATTTTTCTGTGAAAAAAAAATATTGGTAAAATGAAATAAAATAAAAAGAATTTCATCCGTCAAATAGCTGTTTCAATTAACGCATAATTTATGTTTAGACTAACAATAATTAACCTAAAATGGTAAAGAATCAACAATTTGTTGAATTTCGCGAATTCCTCCCCCGGGAAAAAGGAGCAGTCTCCATTTTTTCTTGAAAAAGATTCGTTTTCAGTGAAACAAGCTTTCGCTCTCGTGCACAGAGTTAGCACTCAAATGTCTGTCCCCGGCGACAAAACACAAAGGAAAGCCTCGGGGCGAGTACATACACAGGGTGACTGACTGTAATTATGCCTAAACGCGACATATTCAACATTAAATAACCATATATTCATTTACCACATGCAATGGACTTTTTTATGGAACGTTTAAAATACACGACATCGTTTACCGCTATTTAAGGGCCGTTTTAAAGTATGAAATAAGTTAAGTTCTTTTTCTCCTTTTTGAAATTTTGAATTATTGTTTCCACTTGTGCCTTTGGTTGACTTAACTTCATTCCTTCAATGAAGTTACTGTTACAGCTAAGTTACTGTTGTTAACAAAACGTTTCAGTTCAACAGGGAGACAAACCTAGAGTGCTTTGTTTATGTTTTTGTCTCTGCCTTTTTTTCCCTGATGTAGGTGTAACGTGTTATTCTCATACCTCTGTCCCAATTTCCTTATAAATAACGTACTTATTTTGATGCGTCTGTATAATATTTCGTTCTGTATAATTTACTCGGGCCTCCTGAAGCGGACGCAATTTTCTTGAAACGTGACGACGTTGAACGCTAGTTTAGGATCATGGAGGTGAGTTTAGAATATTTATTATACATCAAGAAAGCACATCCTCTATTTTACACATACAGGAGCTCATAAGTGCAGTTTGTGTTTTGTGTGTACGCCCTGCACAATATTCGAGTACTGCTTCCGAGAGGGAAGACACACCTTCGTCAAGTCCTTGAACAGTGAGCAGAAGTGATGTTCTCCCACCGAAACAAAACAAAGTAAAACAAATGAAACGAGAATAAAAAGTTTCCGAAACTGACTGTTCACCAGAAACGTCTTAAGTACATTGTGTCAATCCGCAAGGAATCTTAGAATTCCATAATAAGTCTGCGAGCTTAAATTTTTTCAATGGGCTTCTTCGAGGGCTCATGTTTGGAGGAGGGTGTTACTGCTGAAGAAAAATCTGGAATTGAAAAACTGACAGATTGGCTTAAAGGGACAGTATCCCGATTATGTGCAGGCGCGAGCGTCATCTGTTTTTTCTTCAAAAGACAATAGAACTTTCACATTGACTCGACAAGATTTCCTTCCGGACCGCACCGCCGACAGAGATTTGTTGTTTATATTCTCAAGTAATATTTTAGACTTTCAAAGAAGTCTTTCGTCTTATATAAAAATTTGGCTCGCGGTTCGAAGACTTATCGCGATTTTATCGCTAGCTGGGCCTCCTCGCGACCCGAAAATCTCGTTCCGCTCGCTTTAAAAACATATTTTCTAATTTGAAACTCGTGTCAGAGGTCAGTTGTTCCAAGTCTAGTAATATCTGCCTGATTTGCTCGCGTTCTAGCCTCAAACGTTTGAAAGACATAAATAAAAATGCAATCTCAACGCTATGAATCATCAGAAAGGTTAGTCAAAAATTATATTATGATTTCATGGCACTAGTTTTTCTAAACATGTAGCGCCTGTTTGTTTGATTTTGTCGGCCGTTAGGGAGATTCGTTTAAAAAAGTTTACTAACGCGTCGTTGCAAAACATTCTGTTGCACGAAGCTCCCCTCCACAAGATCTCCTCAGTCACATCAATGTCTCAATGGTTTCTTTCTTACAGTCTTTATTGTTGCCGTTTCATTTCTGCGTATTCCTTTCACAATTATCTGAGCTTGTATGGAAGCTGGCAGAAGAAATAAGCCTTCAATCGGCATCAAAGTGGTTCCAATCTTTTGGTCCTCCGGCCAACGGCAATAAAAGTAACGCCAAAAAATCCAGATTTTGCTCAAATCGAAACTTAACAGGAACAATATATCATTGATCTGTAATCCTGAGAAGTTTTAGTGTCGTATTGAACCCGGTCAAGCGCGATGCAAACGGATTTTTCAAGGTTCTCTTACTCTCCTCGCATCTTTTGATTTCGCGACATCCTGTCCAAAAATCAAAGTTTGGTGCATGCGCAGTAACGGGATACTGTTCCTTTAAGATTGGAGGGAACTTTCTGTCGTTTATTTTTTTATCTTTCCATATGGTGTTCCTTTTCTTTGAAAATATTTTCATCCAAAATGAAATACCCGGCCCTACGAAGTGGAAGTTGGCAGCACAATTCAAAAAAACAAGTAACAGCCCACTTATACATTAAAGCTCTATGATTCATAGAAATTTGCAATTTTATGTTTGAAAACTAAAACGCTTTGGCTTATTTCGTAACGTTCTGGCATGATCTTTCTTTGAATTTATTGGGGTCTTTTTTCAAAAGTAAGCCACAGGGCTTAATTAATTACGGAGGGGCTTGTTATAAAATCTAGGCTCTTTTTCAGTTTTGCATTTCCAGTGTTCATATTCGGGGGAGGAGGTTTGTTGAAAGAGGCTTATTTCAGTCAAGAGACTATGTCTCTTGTTTCAGTTCAGAATTTTACGCGGATAGTCAATCTGGTTTAAGAGTATTTCACAATAGCCGCTTTATTATCATGTAAAGCTACCTACGTGAACCTATATTTTCCACTTAGATATGCAAGGGGTCTTAAGAACGTACGGTATGTGGTATCTGCAAAGATCGCAGGAAATAATATTAGTCTCTTATTTTCCTGAGGAAAGCTTTGTGGTCCCTTCTTTTCTAAAGAAACCACACAATTATACCACTGAAAAGAGTAGCACTACACCATACTCCTGCAACCTGCTGAGATCCTTGATTTATCAAGGTTAGTTTTGCTCAATGCCCTGCAAGAAAACTGAACATGCTACTTAACTTAAATTCATGCCTAGAAAGCCACACTGTAGAAAATTTGCACAGTCAAGCCGGCGGGTGCTACAAAACAACAATACTGAACAGCAGCAATGACTTTATGACCAAATATGTAAGCGTTCCCAACCAACCAGTTTCCACACAAATTGCAAATTCTTACAACCAATGGAAATAAAAATGTTAGGCTCAACATTGAAGTAGGTAAGGGGGTTACTTCATGTAATTAAAATCCTACAGGTTGTGGGTCGCTTAATCAATTTTCTTTTGCGAAAACTTTGACTGTACACACAATTTCTCTTTCGGTCTACAGTTACGCTTGAGTAAAGCTTAAGTGCTCTTAATTTCGTCAATGGTAATTATGATACTGTTTCCACTTTAAGAATAGTTATCTTTTTTCACGTTTTTTATAATGCCAAGTGATTATTATGAAGTTCAACTTCTCGTTACTAACTTTGGACACTTAAGCGTACTGATACCACTTTACTAAGGTCCCAAAGATGCATTGTCAAACTTCATAGTAATTTCCGACAGTTGGCAATGCATAATATATTATGATTTAAAATGGTGAACATTGATATTGATACAACTAGGAGCCTACGGCCTACAGGCTCCTGATACAACGCATGTAGTTCTCAGTTTAGCATCTCAATATGGCATTTTCTTCTGTTGTGATATTGCACTTATTATTGATGAAAAAGAAGTTGTTGGCATAGTAACAAGGACAATTACGACAAACAGTCTGATAAAAACAAAAATTAGGTCGAATAATCATTGCGTGGCAAATTTTTGCCCTCTAAAAATAACTTATTCAACCCACTAAGTGAGCTGCTAATAAACCTTAGGCGTTACCGGACCTTGAGATCTCGTCTGGTGTCAAAGTTGAAGTATAAAAATAATGTTAAACAACTGCTTATAAGAACGGATAATTTCGGGGTTAAGCAGCCGGCTCACTGAGAAATCAGCCTGAAAATGTTCTAAGAATTTGTTTTAAACTACCATACATTATACATTACTAGGGGTTTTATTAACATACAATATTTTGTTACTTATTACTCGAAGAAATTAATTTCAAAAAAAAAAAATAAATGCTTTTACTAATATATTAAAGTGAACATTTGAGTTACTGTATTTAGTTCATCTTCTTATTTTGGCATCCCTCTTTCTTTTTACGTAACGGAACATGTTTTATTTATCTGCAGGCGGAAATGGTTCTTGATATACATAAGGCGCTTTATTTAACCAAGTTTTAGCCTGGTAATCTTAATCAACTTGTTCTCTAGTATACGTGGGTGTTTACGGCTGTAAATTAACAAGAGGTTTATAATGCATGGAGATTTACTATTACGCTACTTTATCCGAAATAAAAGAGAAAAAAAAACCAAGATAGCCTCTTTAAAAGGTCCTTAATGTTCAGTAGGCATAGATAGATAGATAGATAGATAGATAGATAGATAGATAGATAGATAGATAGATAGATAGATAGATAGATAGATAGATACAGATAGAACGTTAGATAGTTATTGTCCGATAGACATCTCGGATTCACTCTGAATCACGTGTAAGGACGGTCAGACTTTATGCCAGGTAAAACTCAATAATCTGAAAAATCAGGGGAGGGCTTTTAATTCAGTCTCATGGGAAATACGGGGTTGAATGCCTGAAACAATGAAATGCTGATTAGAGTGAACATTCACCCAAACAATACTAATAACATGAAATTTTATATTGAGGGTCCTCCTAATTTTAAAATAGGGAAGAAGTAAAAAATAATAATAATAATAATAATAATAATAATAATAATAATAACAAGTTTCATCTTCCAGAAAAGTTCACAAAAGTTTTTTTATCAGTAACCGAACGAAATGAGAAGTTTTCTAGCCAAAAAGACACCAAACCGCAGTCCATGTCAACGCTTCAAATCACTGCTGTTCGTGTTTTAAACATTACTTAAAGTGCAGTTGTTTGACCAATAGAGATGATTTTTTTTATGCTTTGTATGCTAAGCCTGATTGATTTGGCTTATTGATGACCAAATGTAAGGGAATCCGGGCAATTTTTGCATGTAAAATCCGAAATACAGGAAATTTTGCATGTGAAATCCGGAATCCTGGCCTTTGGAATCCAGGGGTCAATTAAAACTAAATAAAACGTTTACAAGTGTAATTTACAAGTTTAGTGTAGCTATTGTTTTAGTGCCTGAAAACAATACCTACAACTGCAAATTACACTTGTAAAAGTTTTATTGAATTCGCCACATAATATTTTTATAGCTCAGCATGAACGATTAGATGACGGAGTGCATTCTCCACTGACAAGAATGTGGAATCTAATAGCTGGAATCCGGAATCCAGGGCATGGAATCCAGCATCCAAGACTTCTTGATTTCCCTTATGTGGGATGAATAGGCAGTTTCAACTTTAACCTGCAAAACACAGACAGACGCATAACGTACTATACAAAGAAATTAAAAAAAAGATGCGTACGCCTCCTGACCACTGACGTGAGCTATTTCTTTTGAAATAGCTCAGTAAGCAGACATGTATTAAATTTATCACCCTTGAGCTGTTTGTTGCCATAGTCTGACAATTAATGCCGAGTAAATCTGGCCTTAAGTGGTCACCCCGGCCCATTTAGTTAACTCAACTTGTCTTCGCCTTAGTTCTATTCGCCACTTCAAAAATGAGTGGAAAACTGGGCCGAGTGAACTTTCCTAAAGACTTCTGGGACTGCTGTTTAAGGTGTTTCGATACAGTTTCTTGGACACCATAACGATGTTTTTCAATCGCCTAAAAAGTGATTTTTTCCTTGTCCGATCGCCACAAAATTCGCACCAGTGATTGACTATGTGAATTGAAGTTTGTCAAAATGCAGTTTTTAGTAAAATCGATATCACCTTGACAACAATCAGACAATGATAAAAACACTTTTGAGGCGATTGAAAAACATCGGTATGGTCTTCGAGAAACTGTATCAAGTATTAAGGGACAGGGGACAGAAACGCGTGAATTTTGAATTTTGCCCGGCAAGTGCAATTTAGCTTAATTTGCTCAGTGTTTGCCGACACGAAAACCTTCGTAGCTCTAACTGCCGATTGTTCAGGAGTATACTTTTGAAGGTTTTTTAATTGCTTTACTTATTACCTGTGTTTTATTTCTTCCTCTTTACCTTTTGCAAAAAAAATGCGCAAGTCTTAATTCAAAACCTAAGACTTTCGAGTCGCTATAACTTATATTTAGCTTTTTTGCAGTGGGTTAATTCTGGTTGATCGGTTGAATCTGGTATACACTTTTTATCTAATAGCGTTTTTAATTTTAAAGTGTAAGAAGTTACATGTTTATTAGACCGGTTCACACTAGGGACAAAATGCACTTGAAATGCACTTAAGTCGAGTAGACTTGAGATCTACTTTGGTAAAAAAGATCCAATAGATTTTGACCCAGCTGAAACATGAAAAGTGGTTTTTGTATGAAAAGTCACAAGGTTTCTAAATTGTTGTTTCAAGTACGTTTCCTCTTATCATTATTATTTTTGCGGGGATTATATTTTTAGGCTCCCTACAGAAATACGATAAATTATTCATTATACTAGGTTGACGTTGTTTGTGTCTGCAACTTGTCGTGCTTTAAAGCCCACATTTTTACGTGAAGTTAATTATTCGCCCCGGATTTTGCTGAATACTAGCCTAAGAGTGTACAACTGTTGACTCCGTTAATTTAGGAAAAATGGTAATTGTGTTTTGTGTTTTTAGTTGCAAATTACTTACGAGCACAAATTGATGCGTTGATTAGCTGCCTCAGGATTAGATCACAGCCATTTCTGAACGTAGCATTTTCTACCCTAAGTAAAACTATGAAGTCATTAATTTTAAAGTCGTAACAGACCTGGCTGCAGACTCCAGAAAGCTCATTGCCTGCGAAAATTAAAAGTTGGCCCCCCACTGACTTGCTTTTAGCCCCAAGGCTGTCCTGTCATTGGACCTTACTTTCAAGTGCAATAGAATTCTTTTGTTTAACGTCTATCACCAGGGCAACAAGTAACCAAAAAATCCGGTCATTAAGGTGGCTCGACTGGATTTTTTTGGGTTGATACCTCCCAACTTTGAGCATAAACTAAGTCGCCATAAACAAAGATTTGGAAAAACTGCCACCACAGTTGTATCAGATAAAGGTGAAAATTTATTATGACATCGGAGTTGTCATAGCAACGAAACGACGCTATTACCTATTTTACTTGCAGCAGTATTTCTTGGCACTGGGAACTGTTCTTCGAAAATCGCTCACGGGTGCTTTTTCCTGCAATAGCGGCCTCGATCATTCGTGAAGTTTAAGAGAAATTTGTAAGAGCGTTATCGAGATATTTTTGGAATGAAGTTTTCTTACAATCTTGATGTTCGGCTGTTATCTGTAGAAAACGAAGCGCTTTTGATATGAAATTTCACCTCATAGTAGTTTCAATCTTTTTAAAAACGTGTGTGAAAGATCATGGAGGTAGCTCCAGCCGATTGCTAGAAAGAAGGAGTTGATTAGTATGTATCGAGGCGCTCTTGTTAGTGGTTTTGTAAAAATTTTGGTCTAACAAGTTAGCAAATAATCTTTAAACTGCTCGATAGATTTTTTAAAAATGTAATATTTTTGAGATTAACATTCCTTTTATATGACCTTTTAGTTTCAAGATGATTAATATATTGTAAGGTTGCAAAATAAGGGCTACAATTCGCTATTACTTAGTCAGAAATTTTATGTTTACAAGCCTCTCATGCATTATTCAGGGTATTGTCTCCAAGATCCATATTTTCGTGCACAATAATAGCTAGCATTTTTGCATATTCCACACGCATTGTTAGTTACTGCTGTTCACGTGAAAATGAAAGTTGTGGACAATACCTTGAATAATGAGAGGCTTTTACTTGAATGTAATGACAAAACGTCCGATAAAAAAATTAACGAATGGTAGCCCTTATTTTACTGCCTTACAATATCTCAATGATTAATCTATATCTCAATGATTAATCTATCCCTTCAACAGGGACAAGTTCCAGACAGTTGGAAAGCTGCTTTAATTAGACCGTTGTTAAAGAAACTGGGACTTGAACTAGTATATAAGAACTTCAGGCCGGTTAGTAATCTGCCCGTGGTCTCCAAATCAGCTGAGAATGCAGTTGTGGGTCAGCTTTTCCGGAATTGCTCTGGTAATGCTCTACTTCCAGTTCATCAGTCCTCCTATCGTCAGTTTCATTCAACTGAGACGGCTCTTCTTAAAGTCCAGAGTGATATACTCTCCAACATGGACAAACAGGAAGTAGCTCTCCTTGTTCTTTTAGATCTTAGTGCCGCTTTCGACACTGTCGATCATAACATTCTGATTAATATCCTGGAATCAGATTTTGGAATTTGCCGTGATGTTCTGAAGTGGTTTAGATCATATTTGACTGGAAGGGTACAACGTGTAATTGTTAATCAGCAGTCCTCCAAGACCTTCAATTTAAATTATGGTGTTCCTCAGGGGAGCTGTTTGGGACCTGTCCTTTTTCTATTGTATGCATCAAGGCTGTTTGAGGTTGTTAAGAAGCACCTTCCATCAGTTCATGGGTACTCTGATGCTACTCAGTTGTACGTGTCGTTTCGTCCAGATTCGTTTGCTGCTCAAGATCAAGCGATTAAGGCTATTGAGAACTGCATAGCTGATGTTTAGGGCTTGGTTATTAGTCTCACACAGGTTGATGTTTAATGATTCAAAGACAGAATTTCTAATCATCGGTTCGTCGCAGCAGCTATCTAAGGTTGCCATGGCTTCAATTAAAGTTGGTGACTGTGACATTCAACCCCTTAAGCATGTTAGAAATCTTGGCTCATGGTTTGATAACCATATGTCTATGAATACTCATATAGGAAAGGTGTGTAGTAAGGCATTTAGGGGGCCTTATAATATTAGGCAAATTAGGAAATATCTGTCTGCAGAATCAACGAAGTGTTTAATTCATGCGTTTGTTACATCACATTTAGATTATTGCAACGCTCTTTTGTATAAGCTTCCGCAATATCAATATGACCTACTTCAAAAAGTTCTTAATGCTGAGGCTAGGGTTACATGCTTAATTCCTAGGTTTGCCCATATTACTCCGGTACTTAGGGAACGTCATTGGTTGCCAGTGAAATTTAGAGTAGAATTTAAGATTGCGCTTTTAGTTTTCAAAACGTTGAACGGCCTGGCGCCACAATATTTATCTGAACTACTTGTTGTAAAGCCTAGAACTAGATACAGCCTGCAGTCTGATCTGGAACATTGCTTGTAATCCCTAAGGTAACACGGAAGACTTTTGGCGATCGAGCCTTTTTCCATGCTGGACCAACAGTATGGAATGCTTTGCCATCTAGTCTTAGATGGCAAATTACAATTCCAATTCCACCCGGAATGCTCGAGCGTTTAATACATGAACCCCGGGCTCAGGAGATTGGGCAACCACTCCTCACGCTATCGAGCTTAAATAAATTAACAACTTAACAACTTAGAAACTGTAGGAACATTGACTCTTTTTAATTTAAAGGACAGTTGAAGACTTATCTTTTTAAGAAAGCTTTTAATTTGTTATTTTATATTCTTATTACTATTATTATTTCTGTCCATTTTATTGTATATATATATTTATTTTCTTGTACATATTGTAAAGCGCTTTAGAATTTTTTAATAGTTAAAGCGCTATATTAAATGTAGTAAATTATTATTATTATAAATTATTATTATTATTATTATCAATAATCTTGAAACTAAAAGGTCATATAAAAGGAAGCTTAATCTCAAGAACATTACATTTTTAAAAAAATCTGTCGAGCGGTTACAAAATTATTTGCTAATTTGTTAGACCAAAATTTTTACAAAACCGCTAACAAGAGCACTTCTATACATACTAATCAAAACCTCCTTTCTAGCAATCGGCTGGAGCTATCTCCATGATCTTTCACACGCGTTGTTGAAAAGATTGAAACTACTATGAGGGGAAATTGTATGTCAAAAGCGCTTCGTTTTTCTACAGATAACAGCCGAACATCAAGTTTGTCCCTTTTTTACCGTACTTCTAACCATATATAAACTTCATCCCAAAATATCTCGATAACGCTCTTACAGATTTCTCTTAAACTTCACGAGCACCGAGGCCGCTGTTGGAGGATAAAGCTCCTGTTAACGATTTTGGAAAAACAGTTCCCAGTGCCGGAATATACTGCTGCAAGTAAAATAGTTAACAGGTCATTTAGTTGCCATGACAACTCCGATGTCGTTGCAACTCTGATCATAACAAATTTTCACCTTTATCTAATACAACTCTGGTGTTAATTTTTCCAAATCTTTGTTTACGGCGACGTAGTTTATACTCAAACTTGGGAGGTATGGACTCTGAAAAACTGTACCGAGCCACCTTCAGGCCGCGCGGGCACCTTACCTATGAATAAATTCATAAGGCAAAATTTTGCTTTTGTTACATTTTTTAAAACGCTTATATCTTGGCTGTTTTAGAGGCGATTTAGATAAAGTTTATAGAGACGTTGTGGAATGATGGAAGTTTAGAAGAGTTGTTTTTTAATTGGTAAATCTCGCTTTACAGTGATGCTTTAAGCCACAGTTGCACCAAACTGGGAAATCGTGATTTTGTGTCCAAGTTTGGGGAAAGAATAGAAAATAGCACTCTGTGATTTTTTTTTATCGGTCAAAACCTCTAGTGTGTCATGTATTGAGCAGATTTTGCAATTTAAAGTTTTCCAGCAAGATATAATCGTTTAAATGAGCAAAACTGATCTGTCATCATCCAAATTAACGCCTTATATCTTTTTAATATACAGATTAAGCGAGGCTAAAAAAAAGGCCGAAGCCTCCGTTTCTATACTTATGATAATAGCAATCAAAATTGAACTAATAACGTGAACTCTAAGCCAAAAATAGGCAAAAAAAAGTGGATGGGCTGAATGGTTAAGAAAAAATATCCCGCAAAAAAACCTGAATTGAAATAATCGTGAAATTGTAGGTCTCATTAGTAGCCATTATGGCTCTTGGTAGCAGCAATTTACAGGTTTCGATTTCTACGGGGTCAGTATTTCTGTCTTTAAGAATTCCGCTCAATACATAACACACTACAGTCTACCAACTAACCCCTCTCCAGTGCCAGCTCGTGAAGTTTTGTATATGCGCTGATTTCTTGGACACAAAGTTGTTGGAAAAGTCAAATTTTGAGACTTCCGAAGGTGCCCCGACTAAAGCACGAGTTCCAAACAAGATATGTCATTGTATTAATTATCGTTAATTTCATTCCACGCTTTAATTTGTTCTGTAATGTTTTCAAGGACTTTTGAGGAGTTTTCGTATTAGACTTGGTTGAATTTTCTAAATAGATTTCCTTATTTTTATAAAAAATCACTGCAACAAGGTTTGATTCAGGGCCTTTCTGTTACTTTTGAATAAACATTTTGTTCGGAGTCTGCGTGCCACACGTGCACGTGATCACTTTAAATTATGCGCTCATCTTTCATCCAGTTATGAATATCTCGTAAACCTGTCGATATCAAAAACAACAACACCAAATGCTTATTTGCATGACCATAAAGGAATTACAGTATTGCAAAAGCTATTAGTCTAAATTTAAGTAATAATTCGACTAATTAGTACGTGCAAAACATTACAAAACGTTACAGTTCTCATTCAGTCGCTGTACAATGAGCCCAAGGTGTTCCTCGCGACCTTAAAATGTTCATACTCTAGTAAGTAGTCGCGAGCTACACTTGGTTCAGATTCCTTACAAGCCCACAGCACATCATTCAAAACAACGTTTTGGACAAAAAAAAGAGGGGAAAAAAAGGCGGGTATAGAAAACTAAACGACTGCAAATTCTTAGTTCTTAGCTTACATTAATTTTCACCTCAGTCTTTGCTACATTTTACAATGGGATTTAAACGGGTAAATTTTGAATAAATCAGATGTCTTTTTTACGCTTATTTTTATTTGGTCGCTTCGCGTACAAGTACTCGATGTTAGGTTATATTTCGTGCAGATTTTTTTAACTGTTTTCTGGATATCAGGACAGTTTCAGTTAAATATACTCCGTTAGATGTTTTCCTATAAGTATCAAAAGAATTCACTTGAAATATTAGAACAGATGTGAAAATCGGGATTTTTCCTATCCCGATCGCATATTGGTCGGGACTCGGTATTTTCAAGTAAAATCGGGAGATTCCCGACGAAATCTGGATGGTTGGACAGTCTGTCAAAGAGCAATAGTGAGAACTTGCCTATTTTTTGTTTTACTCAGCGGCATTACATGTAAAAGTAGTGTTTTGCACTGGCCGGTAACGAGCACCACCACCAGGTCCGTGCACGGTTCATCCACTTGCTATTTTATAGTCAAAAACAGAAAAAGCCAAATTACGATCTTAGTTCCCGTTTTCTGTTTAAAACTCTACTAATCCAAAACTCTGTTTTATGTAAGACACATCGATCGTTTTATCAAATTTTAAGTTAAAACCACCATATTTTTATACGTAAGCCAGAAAACGTCAAATTCTCTCAAATTTAACAAAATGTAGAAACAACGATTAGTTTAATTATAGCCGAAGAAATAAAGCAAACAACAAAATCAACTTCCTTCACAGTTTTTTCCGTTTCATGTGCAAACTGATACAGAAAACGGAAAACGGAAGTCGATTGCCGTTTTCCGTTTTATGTGCAAACTAATACAAAGAAAAAAAGAAAATAAAAGAACTACCGTTTTCCGTTTCTGATGTACAGGAATTCGACAAAGTAGAGGTTCCGCCAGAAAAGGGGTGCCCTTTCCTCCGGATACTAATTTTTTACTCAAACACAAACATTCCAGTGGCTAGAGGGAAGTTCCTATTTTCAAGCATGAACAACACCGTCCGACCAATGTTTTTACAATGATGGTGAAATATTCCTTTCTGTCCCTACTCGACCTACTCGTCTGAACGGAACAGCAATTTAACCACTCGGATATAAGAAAGCCTGTCACTGGCCAAGTATTATTCCTTTTCGATGACGCCCCTAAATTTAAGCTGGTTGTTTGATGCGATGCAACGCAGGCATCGCTCTAACATTGTTTAATTCTATTTTTAACCGTTTTGACTGATCACGATCTTGTTAGGCACATTGATGTAGTGGTTTTTCAAGCCTTCATGTACATTATTACATTGTATATTATCCACACACGCACTGCTACACTGGTTCGCGCTCAGAGCGACACCCCATATATCCATAGATAAACGGGAAAACGAGTGACCGGAAGTCGATTCTTGCGCATAAAACGAAAAACGGAAAACGGAAAATGTCTTTCGTTTTTCTTTTATATATATATGTATATGTTTGCATGGAAAACCGCAATCGACTTCCGTTTTGCGTTTCCTGAATTAGTCTGCACATAAAACGGCAAAACGGTAAAAAAGAAGTAGTTGAATTTGTTTTTTCCATTTTTCCTTTGGCTAGAATTAAACTGAACGTTATTTTTACATTCTGCTAAATTTTTGAGAATCTGACGTTTTTCTCACGTACATTAATAGAGTCAAGTGGTTTTAACTAAAACTTCAATAAAAAGATGTGTTTTACATAAATTAAGGTTCTGGATTGGTAGAATTTTAAAAAGGAAAAGGAAACTGAGAGTGTGATTTGTGATTCTGTTTTTGAATATAAAATAGGAAATGTAAAATATCGAGTGGACGAAAGGTGCGCTGACCTAGTTCCCTAACTAATTACAAAAAAGCCAGTTACACAAGAATCGGCTCTAAAATTCGAAAAAGAATCGAGAACTTCGAGGGAAATTATATATATCATGTCTGTTATTGCTCTAATAAATTCCTCTCAACCTTGGAGAATTTTTACAGTAGAAACATCACTTAAATATGCTAGGTATTACTTAGTGGCATCTAATGTAGCCTTACTAACATTTTCGCATGACCATGCCAGCATTAAAGAATGATACTACCTTGAAAAAGAATGCCGAAGTTTACGTGCCCCCGGTTAAAGCCGCTGACTGAGTAGGCTGCACTTTTTGACAAGCAATGTTCACCAAGCCTCTGGAAATGTTACACAATCTTATGTCTGTTTCTATAAATGGACTATACACCCCGCCTAGCATTATATCGGACCATATTCCACCGCTAAATAACTTTTTAAACTGATATGTCTGTCAATGCGTGGGACAGAGAGACAGTTAACTAGAAATACGTGAATCGCAGAACGTCGCGAACTCGGGGGGAGGCCCATGAAATGTTACGGATGGGAGGTTGCGGGAGAAAGGGAGTAGATTGTGTACCTGGGGAGGGCGAGTTTCTCACCGGATGTTTTTGAGGAGGTAAATGTAATGAACATTGTAAACGAAAATTTTGTTCAGTAAGGATTTTGTTTACAAATGTGACGCTTCCCTACATGTCACACATTAAAATAAAGCTTACTGTAAAACCCATTAGGGCCATTTATACGAGGAAAAATAAGACGCGTCTTACATAAGACGCGAACTGGACCATTTATACGAGCATGTCTTATCTAATAAGACGCGTCTTAGCTAAGCCGCGTCTTATTTTAGACGAAATGTGCCGTTTATACGGAAAGTTCGCGTCTTATTTAAGACGCGTCTTATTTTCCTCGTATAAATGGCCCTATTGTTGCTCATGGTGTAAAGGCTGATTGGTTGTCCTCAGTCCGTTGGAAAGATATTCCTCACATGCATTGTTTCAGATCGTGTAATTCTTACTGCCTGTAGTTACATCGAAGAAAATAATAACTGCATTTTCTCGAAGGGTCGGCAGTCAGTGCCCCCTCTCTCAGGGGCACCCAACGTCGGTTTTCTCCTAAATACATTGAAAACACCTTTTAAAATAGACTATCCAGAGTAGAAGTGAATTCTAAGTGACGCTATAGAAATTGTAACTGTTCGATCATCCTAGGAGAACTTGAGTCTTGTCGAAAAAAGAAGGACTTCAGTATTATTTTCAGGAAAATCTTGGATGCAATTTAGCGTATTACTCAGTGAAAGTTTTTCTGATTCCTCTTTCATCACATTTTTGAATCCGAAAATTTGAGGTTTCCATTTTAGTAAGAAAAATAGCCTAACTTAGGCAGTGAAATCAATCTTCTGAGCTCGAGAATCGTGCATGAATGGAACGGTCGGCTTTATAGGAATTTTTAGCCATAGAAAATTCTCGGCAATATTTGCTTCTCCGAACAGATATTTTACACAAAGCAGTCGATGGGTCCCCCAAGCTCTCTTCATCGGTTTCGTTTGCAGCGGGATAGTTGTTTGTTTGTTTGTTTGTTTTTTTGTCGCTGGCTCTCCTCTGTGTCCTGTTGACGGGGTTGCCTTCGCTTTGCTAAGCGATGTTCTCTCTGCTCCGCGGTTTGTTGTTGTCTTCTTCTCCGTTGCTGGAAAATCTTCTCCGGCGAGGATTTCCAGCCAGTTGGTGAATCCAGCGTTGTTATGCTTGCTTTTGTTGCTTTTAATTGCTCGTTATTTACAAACGGTAACCATTGTTTCGCAGACGCTGAACAAACAACTCTCAGTCATGAATTAAAGACGACAGTGCAGAGCATCGATCTCAAACCCTTTTCTAATCTGTGGGCATGAAGTCATATTGGATGGCGTCAATACGCCGTGGCGAATTTGTTGCTAGGCAACTGCGTTCGCCGAAACCGATGTGATAGAGAAAAAGATTTATGACCAAAGCAAGATCACTCCTCGATCGGCGATTGCCGAGCGCGTTGACGTGCGCTGCGCACGCGACAAATCTATAAACCTTCCACGGTGGGCGTATATTAAAACTTAAAATTTCAAGATATGGCTGTCAATCTTGTGACGTCATTTTCCCGCCCAAAAACGTTCAAATCGAAAAACAAAAAACATAAGTTCTACCATCCTGCAAAGTTTGAGCTCAAATGAATAAAAGAAATATAAAAGTAGTTCCTACCTCTGATATATATAGATATAGATATATACCTTGTTCCCTCCGCTCGGCCCTTTTTAACACTAAATTTATGTTGCAAGAAATGCTACAAATAATAAATAAATAAATAAATAAATAAATAAATAAATGTAATAAACAGCTTTCTTTATTACAGAACAACGCATATATTTTAGTAACACAGCACACAAAAAGTTCAATAGAATAGTAAGAGAGGTCATCCAATATTGGCTATTGCGGTATTGATCATATCTTTGAAGAAAAAATCCTCCAATCTTATTGGCTAAGGGCAACGATCATTTAAGGCCAACCCTGAATTAACTTTAAACTTGAAAAAACTATTGAAGCTATAATTGAAAAAGATGTCTCATAACATTTTTATGTCTTCGTGACGTGTGCGTCATCATTGGATTATGATGGCAACCGAGTCAGTTTTGCATCAATGCTAAGCAGAAATAGCATTTTCTAGATTGCTTGATTAAATCCTTAACTTTTAAGTTTTTTTTCTTTGATTAGCTTCGGACCAGCATGCTTGGTCTAAATATTGATTTGATAGGAAGAGCAAGAGGACTTTAGGATGATTCAAGGCCATTCCGTGCGAAAACATTTTGCATAGCAATGGCTATAGAGAAAGTTTTTCATTCAAATTTATCCGAATTTTTTTTTTCGGTCATACCTCTGGCACATTTGACAGAATCGGCGGGCTTGCTTAGGAAAATGAATTCCTCCTACACAAGTACTGCCGGCATCAAGTTTCAAATGACGTCAGTCATGGCACACGGGTTATGGTTCCAGTTGGGCTGATTGACGCGCGCATCTTAGGTATGAACGAGTCAACGCCTCTCCCCTATCGAATCACTGAGCTGATTCGATAGACACTGCACCGCATTATGGAGGAACACAAACGAACCTAAAGGCACGATCATATCGCAATCCAGCAAAAACATCACCAGGGAAGGTAAATTCTACTTTAGTTTACCTGGGCTGTAAAAACCACAGAAACCGCAATCCCTTGATTTGCTTTGGATCGGAGGACAAATGCTTGAAACCACAGCCTTTTCACACTCTCAAGGGTGGAAAATTGACTTTATCAACAAAGTTGAAACCAGAACTTTGTGTTATTCTCCGTTCCCCAATCGAGGTAGCAACAATTTCTTTTAAAACTAACTCTCATTATACGGATGCTTGTGATCAAGTTGTTTGCTTTGTCGTATTAATCCTTAAAAAGCAAGTAAAATATCGGCTCACTGATCTTTATGTCTCTATATGGCGAAATCAGCACGAAATGCTAGAACTTGAAGTTCCAAATGACGTTGAGATTTAGCTTTTGTGATCTCAGTAAGAATAATTCAGTTCATTTATGTGAAGGATTTTTAATCGACCAGTTCTTTTCGTTTTCTGGTATAGCGCCCAACCTAAGAGCCTTGCCGTTTAAGTATGCGTAAAAGATAGCTTCCTGGTCTCCTCTTCTGAAACTCACAAGTAAACAAGATATATACCAAGTACTTCTGAGCACAATATAATACAAAAACAACTCCATGAAACATCTTGCTAACTTAAAATATAAGTATAAGCAAGAAATTGACACAAAATAAATAAACGTAATATCTCGGTTCTTACATGTATTTCAAGATCATTATCAAACGTGAAATACAAGATGGAAAAGCATTGAACCGTATACTTATAAACTAACTTATATGAACTTATGACTAACTTATATGAACTTATGACTTCTGAGCACATTTGAGCAGTATCTAGACAGTGCCTCTTTTTTAAAACGAAAGTTGAAATTGTTTGGCTGCTTAAAGACCATCAACAAACTTGAGTAACTTCCTCAAGGCACAAAAAGGCTGTCTTTCTACAAGTCAGCAAGAAGAGGGCAATATCGTGCAAGACCCTCTGCTTATAGGGAAACTTCAAGCGCAATATTAGCACCTGGCGAAAAACCTGAATTGTCTGTTTAGAATTCACTTCATACACTTAAATGAATAATTATAGCCACAGAGTAAATTTGTTTGGCTTTCGCTTAAAGAGGTAAAGCTCTTTCCGCTCTGTTAGTTTCAAGTTAAGCGCTGTATAAATTTTTCCGCCCAGCATGAGGGGGCACAAAATGCATTTACTATAAGTAGCCATTAATCTCTAATCTGGCACCATTGATGTGATTCTCGATTTTTGTTTAAACGCCAACATGAACGGACTTCAGCTGCCTGGTGTTTTTAACTCAACAATTTCGAAACAATATCGGGGAGCGTTTTGTCGCGAAAGAAAGCTGGATTTGCATGATCGTGACCTTTATTGTATAAAGATACTGCCTGGAGCCAATTCCGGGAGGCGTGAATATTGCACCGCTGTCTAGAACTGTTGCTGAAAAGATTGAAACTTTGGCCTGTCAAACTTGATACTTATAAGACATAATTACAGTCAACGCGTAAATTAGCTCTATCGCTACAAGGAGATAAAGTTGTTCTCACTCCGAAAAGCATATAAATTGATACGCCCAGAAGCATGTGAAAGAAAGTCGTTGATTGCTTATCATTTTGGGCTGAGTGCCGGGGTAAGTATATTTCCTTTGTTTTATAAGTCATAAGAGTCGCGATGACTAAAAATAAGTGCATGGAGTGAACTATAAAACAGTCCGCTAACCTCAGGACCGTAATGGGCTGCACATGTGTCAAATTCAAAAGCCTCCAAAATGTTTTTAGAAGAGGCAGTTTTGAACCCCCTGCACCCTTTTTGAAGTTACAATTTCAAGAGAGCTAGATAGTCATTTTATTCAAGCGTTATAATTAACGCTTGCCTGAGAATTGGGGCTATTTCTTCCCGGCCGGTCAGGGAGTCAGCGCAGCTATGTGAGAACTACAGTTGGTCTACAGTCTCCAGAATAATAGATTACTTTCAAAATCACAAACGAAAGTTGAGACGCATTTATCAAGTAGCAAGCCGGCTGCAGTTCCGGTGTGAAAGCACTGGCATGGGTTGGTATGTAACTGACAGATCCATGTCGAAAGCCAAAACATTTTGTGCCTCTCAAGTGAGAAGTATATTAAGTGTCCTAAAATACCATGCAATTGTACTAGGAATAACTGGACCGAATAATTTGCGTTAGAACTGTTAGAAACGGTAAATTGGGAGCAAAAAATGGGCTTATTTATGTGGACCACGACATTCATTGCCGGAAATGAGGGTGCATTTATATCATAGCGGAATATGCAAATATAACAGAGCAGGAACAGTGGTTGACGCTGATAAAACTTCTCTGGCACACACGGAAACATAGGAGTTGGTGTGACCTTAGTTCCAATTAAATTCACTTCACGTATTGCAGAATATGAATGTCACCGATGGAATCTCCCATAGGGACGGTTTCTCTCCGCGCTCGAGGTGAGACTTTTTATTTTGCGTGATCTCAAATTGCCTTGAACATCCCGGTAATAGCCTTCAAGAAGAGAAATGCTCTCGTTAATCATCAGCACTCAGGAAGCAAGAACTGAACACACCACGGACTATTGTTGAGGTTAGGTGCGGAGCGTGAGAAAAACCGCGAAGATTTCGCAAGAATTAGGACCCTCGAAGATCGAGAGCAAGCACAGGCAGCCCAAGCACAATATTAAAGTATCCAATGAATTTACATGGTTATCTCGCTATCAAATTCTTCAAGAGGAAAGAAGAAATTCTAAATATATAAAAAGCCTTGCCTTATTTACATGGTGATTGCTTCATGCGTGGTGATTTCTTTCAATGCCGACTTCTTGGGTGTATAAAGCCAAGTCGGTAAAATCGCATCGGGTCGAAACAGTTACCAGTATTTATCCTTTCTGTTCACTTCTGATATCAAGCTATAGAAAACTTTGAATTTGGCCTGCCTGTGGTGTGTTTGCGGGTTCTAATTTTGCGTTTTTCGCGGTTTTCGGCCTGATTAATGCGTTTAACAGCGCTGCATTTTGATTCACGCACTCGTATTTTTACACACGATTGCGCTCAGTTCAGTATGAAAATACCATAGTGTCGAAATTCCAATTGAACAGATGCCAAAAAATAAAGTCCAAGCGACAAAAAATCATCACCTTTTCACAATTGCAAAAATTAGTTGGCGCAAAATATGAATGACCATCGATCAGCAAAAATCAACATTTGCCCGTGCTAGGATTTTTCCTTTTACTGAAAAATCATATCTTCATCGCTCGCAGTGAAGATACTATTTTTATCTTTCACGTGTGAGGATATCGGTGTCGCCATGGTTACTAACATTAATTTTGACTATTTGGAACAGAAAATATAAGTAGCATTGTCTTTATTTCTCCTTTATAACTTTATATCCGAGTTTCATAACATTTTTGTGACAGGCATTTTGCGATCGGTGACCACTGTAATTGCACTATTTTGCTGTTTCGAAAATGAATAATAAAAAAAGTCGTGTTTTATGTAGGAATTTCATCAGTATCTATAAAGTAAACAGAACATTACACGGCCGCTTGGGGATACAAATTTTATCTTCTCGCGCTGAAGTATCTCTCACTCTTTCGCTTCGCTCATTCGTGAGAGATACTTTCAGCGCTCGAAGATAAAATTCGTATCCCCGCGCGGCCATGTAATATCCTCGATATATTTTCCATGCTACCGAAGATAACACACAATGTTGAATACGGACAATTTCGTCAAATTTTCGACAGAACAAAGGACGACATCAGGCGAATTTCGCTTTCATTACGTTTGCACAGTACTGTAGCACCAGAACTGACAAGGAATAATCCCTCTCGAAGCAAGGCACATTAACGGCCTGTTGTAGCCCGGTTTACAAATGATCGTTCTTTAACTCGTTGGCTGTTCTGCTAGGTGCGGAATCGTATCAGTGTCTGCAGTTACCTGGCAACAAAACTGTCTGGGCGTTTTTCAAAGGTCATTTCAGTAGACGTCAAGACATTCTTTTGGCGATATATTTCGAGGGCTAAATAAGAACGAAAATTGATGTATTGCTTATTTCTTCGAAATTTATCTTTGAATTCATGGTTCACGAAGGCAACCTACGATGAACTTGGTCCAGCTCTATTTATTTTCATGAATTGATAATAAGGGAAAACTACTGTTATGTTACACGTTTTTATTTTATATAGCCCTATTACCTCGTTTAAAGGTGGATGACAGTTCGATGAGTTAGAAATAACTTGAACAAAAACTTTTCGGAATTTCACTTAAACCTGCGTAGTGTTAAAGTACAGGGAAACTGTTATTACCCCGGCGTAAAGGAGAAAATTGTTCTAAAATCACAGTAATGCTGGGCTTGTTGTAATTCTGTGTTTTTTACTTCAATCTTTGGGGCATTCCCAGTAATGTAGAGCGCAGACTCTTTGCCATTTCCAGCCGTTGATATGTGACTTGTCTTTTCCTTTCTTCTGTGGACTTTGCACTTGCTTTTCTCGTTCATCCCGCTGGTCTCCAGCCTTTGCGTATTTACGGTTACAAGTACAGATGTACGAACCTGATGTGCTTTCATACGATAACTGACTAACCCAGCTTCGTTCTGATGAACAGGTCACACCTACTATCACGTAATTCTGTAAGAAAAAATTGTGTTGACTTCGGTGTTGAGGCGTTTCGATAACTTGAGAAACATACCACAGGGAACCCACGCTCTTATTTGTAAACTGCAAATGGAAATTAAATAAGAGATAAAATCTTACCTGTTTTGTTCTATTCTTGAATCTGCTGCGGTGCGAAGTGAAATGGAAGTTGTTTTACGATGCGAAAACGATGTTCAAGTCGACGCTTTGACCGTTGTTGATTTCACAATGTTTTATCTGGTTTGTCTCGCATTTAACTGTTGGTGAAACGCGGTTGTTATTATCGTCTCGCGTGGTTATTAATTCACTAACATTTGAATTAACGGTAATGATTAGTGACAAGGGTCGAAACTCCATAGCTGCTGTCGTACAATCAATGTCTCTTGTCTCTCTCCCTCTCTCTCGAATCGTCAATAAATTAAATTCTGGTTTTCACATGACGTCACTAAAATTCAAACTACAAAACTATCGATCCTACCGAGATTTTACTTTCACGATGTATTAGAGCAGCTGAAAACTAATTTTCATACAAATTTTCGCTCCAAAAGGGTTCTTGGCTTTGTGATAGAGTACACTTGAATTTCTAAGCTTTTGCGTGACGCGGCATTTGCATGACGGCCAAGAGAGCTGTGACAGTCATGAAGGTTAAAAAAAAAGACTTGTTTTAGGGAATTTTCCTATCTAAACAGTTCATGTATTAGAAAAACTCGGTAACAGATGTTTCTCTTGGTTTCCGTCCGCCATGTTGGTGCTCATCCGGATGAGCACCAGCATGGCGTCTCCATACAAATCTCTATAAATTTGGGTAAAACGTTTCTTCGAATATCTCGTATACGAAATATTCCTCTGACCTGAAATTTGGCGAGGGTCTTTGCATATTTACCTCCTTTTACTTCCCAGATTCTGGACTTTATCTCTTCAACGGTTTTGATTTTTATTTTGATCTATTTTGAATTGCGTGACACTGATAACCAGCAATACACGCTGGGGATTTTTTTCAAGCTGAGCGGACAACAGATTCAGTTGGGGCGTGATAGGCACAAAATATTTGGAATTCTTGGGTCTATAACTTTGTTTTCTTTAAAGGCATGTTACTGAAATTAATACAGGCAACAATACTTGATTCTAGGAACCTTTTGGATTAGGCGTTTCTATGGTTACCTGTCATGTGACCCTCTCGTTGCCAATTTAAAAAATCAAAACTCCCAAAAGTTTCTATTTCAAAAGTATGTAACCTGAAACTGTGATACTTGACAGAAATAAAGTGCACATAAATGGACGTTTCGGTCATGCGCAGTACTAATCCAAAAAATGAAGAATTTGAAACTATAACTTACGACAAATACAAAAATAAAAGTCTCAACTCATTATCTTCTGTAGTTTAAGAGATATTGGTAACATTCCCTGCATATTTAGAATAGCTTGGACAAATTTGTGCCCGATTTTTAGCACATTTTTCCGAGCGTGTAACCAACAATGAAACGAGAGACGATAATAACAACCGCGTGAAATGCGAGACAAACCACATAAAGCATTATGCAATCACCAACGATCAAAGTGTCGCCTTGAACATCGTTTTCGCATCGTAAAACAACTTCCATTTCACTTCGCACCGCAGCAGATTCAAGGATAGAACAAAACAGGTAAGATTTTATCTCTTATTTAATTTCCATTTGCAGTTTACAAATATAAAGAGCTTGGGTTCGCTATGGAGACATACTCACATTCTGCGATGGGATGGGGCTTTTCCCACGTGAGAGCCAGACCAAATTTTCCCCACAAACTGGTTTGAAATGAACTTTAGCCTAATATAGTTTTCTGGAAAAGGATCGAATTTTCTTGACTAAGTCGAAAAAAAGTTCAACATCAGGTGAAAGACGAAAATTATTTGCGACGTGTACCTACCACTGAAAATCTGACATGGAGATCTAAAGGCAAAATATGTATCCAATCAACTTTTGACAGAAAAAAATAGTCTATTATTTTAGGCGCAACCTGATAATAAATCCCGAAGACATTTTAATCCGTATTCTCTCTATTAGAGTATTTAAATGTACTCAAAGATAGTTTCCCGGTGAGTCTAAAGTTATTCAACAGCAGCGTCCTAATGCTGGCTTAATATTATAATTCTTCGCCATGAAATTATTACTAGTCCAGTTACGTTTAGAGACTTGAGAAATCAATTTTCTGCTCTAACATCACTCCAAATGCAACTTTAAACAGATTCTCATTTGATTAGGGACAAAAAATAAGAATTTCAAGCTTAATTTTTCTACAGCACATGAGACACTTACCTGACTGGGTCCCTTGAGAGTAACCTTCAAGGGTTGATATCCCGGCCCTTGAACGTTCTCTATCAAGCGGTGTTTGCAATCTTTCAAATTACAATCACCGTCTTCTCCTTTGGGCCCCCGAAGCCCCTGAAGGCCCTGGGGACCTCTAGGGCCCTGTGTACCAATTGGCCCTTGTTTTCCTTTAGCACCCGTTGCTCCTGGGTCTCCTTTGTCACCCTTAGGTCCCTGTTGTCCTGGTGGACCCTGCTGTCCGACAGGGCCTGGGATTAGACTTGCATTTACGATCTATAGGGGAGGAAGGTTCAGTTACTGGTTCTATTCTTTGCTGACAAATTTAGGTGGTATCTTATTCACAATGAGAAACGAAACGAAACATTTTCTCGAAGAAATAACACCCTCTGGCCTTGTTAGCCAGATTTTTCTATCTAATTGCTTGCTGGACGAGTGAAGAAATGACCCTCAAAGGGAAATTGCTTAGTGATGAATTTGAAGCAATTGTGTTTTTCAATAACTGTAATATGATTTTGCATCTACTTTATAATACATTGCACATTTTCAAAATTGTTACGCATTCACTTAGCTTATAATTACAATTATTGGCTAATGGCGATCCTTCAGTGAAACGACACCAACAACAACCACAACAAACGAAACGAAAATGAAAAAAACAAGAGCGTTTTATACAATCTAAAAGCTCGTTGTCGTAATAAAAGAACCTTATCGGCAACATTGATAGAAATGTGGATTAGTTTTACTCTACCTGAATAATTGCCAAAAGATCAGCTACTTCTGCATCAATTTTAACGTCTAACATGTTGACTTTGTCACTGATTTTCTGCAGCTGTTTTAAAAAGAAGAACAAGTATTTTAATTAATGTTTTATATTTAAGCAACAGACTTAGCATCCTAGTATCAGTTTATTAATTTGTTATTTTGATGAACCTTTCGATGGACGAGACGTATTTATTTTATTCACTACCTTAACCTTGACAACGGGGTTTACAGAAAAAAATGAAAAGCACCTTTAACTATTGCAGAGCAGCGTCAAAGTAATCAATTGGCTAAAGAGCGTGGGATATTGTATATAATGCAACTAGGGGTGTCTCAGTTAATGCCCACTCACACTGTTGATACCCTGAATATATGCACCTTGTTGAAGAAAGTAAGGGTTTAAATAGCCACAAGCTTACAGATCAGTGTTTGTACAGCCGTCTGGTTGAAAACTGAATTCATGCATAAGCATTAACGATTTAAGTTATAATTCTGAATTTAAGCCAAATCAGCTTGTGTGATTAAAGAAAGCATCACAGCAAACGAAAGACCACTTTTCCTGAAGCTATCGAAATAAAATGGCACGAACCACTTGGGTTTTCAAAGGGACTTATGGTTTTTTCTAAAAGAAGAGGTAAGTACGCAAGATTATGAACAAGCCCCTAAAGTTTACTTCAGCCTGTCCAAGCCTACATATCATTTAGCACGTTGTAAGGATGACACAGTTAGCTCACGTTCGGTAGAATTATTTCAGGTCCAGTAGGATTTATTAAATTGTTCGGAATGCAAAAAAAAGCAAATAAAATAAGTCTTCCGATTGAGTGTACAACGCTTACCTTGATTTCATTGTCACTGAGTCGTGCCTTAATAGAGTTGATCTAAAGGAAGGAAGATAAACAAAATGAAAGCTAGACCTTTTGAAGGACATACATGGTTGATACAACTCACTTTGACACTGAAGATGACTACCGCAAAGGTTTTCGAAACGTCAGTCGCTGTTAACAACAGTCCTTCAGGAGTGCAATCACCCGGACGATCATATTATTAGTCACGCCCTACTATCACGAATGTTGTATTGTTCTCAGTTCATAAAACATGATAGAAGAAGACCTGACTACTTAGCCGTGACAAAAGCCGTTAAAGAAAAGTCGATCGATCATCATATCTCTGGCGCTGGTAGTATGAATTAAAGTGTCAGAATGAAACCTCTTGTGCAGTACTTTGATACAGCTATTTATGTTTTTCATTATAATTATGTAATTATACTCATACACACAAAGATAAGAACCGTCATGGGATCAATTATTTCCTAATTCACAGAACCGAATAAGTGGCCTCTTTAAAATTGGACTGGCAACAACATCTGCTTAAGCCAAAAGTTATTGAATGGACTTACTTCAGCTCGGTCACACACTCCTGGAGGTCCCCTCTCACCGGGTGGTCCGGGGTCTCCCTGAAAATATTATGATCAAGTCCGGGCTTAAAATTGATGAGATTACAGGCGTTAAAATGCATTCAAATAGAATATTGGCAAAGTCTGGTCCCTAGTAAATGAATAGAATAATACCTTTGGACCATCTCTCCCATCTCTTCCATCCTTTCCATCTCGTCCATTTTGCCCATCCGTACCGTTCAGTCCATTCTTCCCTGGTGGCCCAGGGGGACCTACCACAGTCATCCCATCCCTTCCATCCCTTCCATCTCTTCCTGGTTTACCATCTTTGCAATTACTGGGGCAGGATGGTACGGTGGGTGGGGGCTCAGATAGGCTGTCCAGACTGCGACGCTGTGAAGGGAAAAATCATAAAAAATATTAGAATTTATGTGTTTTTTAGTAGACGGACACCACCCCTTTGCAAAAATCTAATGAAGCGACCCCTTCCATGTAGAACGACAAACGTCCTAATTTAATAACTGAGAGCTCACGACAATGTACTTAGTAAGGCTACATCAATAAATTAGAAAGTGAAACAAAGAGTTCTCTCCCATATGGGAGCGATGAACTTTTCATTTACTGCGCTTTTCACAAACATGCGAATTCTGAAGTTCAAAAGCCAACTGACGATTGCGTTTTTCGTTGCCTTCGTCAATCATCTTAACCGACATCTTAGGAAACAAAACTTTACTTTAACGGGTTCAAAAGGTCATGGTTGGTGATTTGTAATTGGTGGATTTCGATCCGTTTTGTGTGTTTCTGTGTTTCAAGGTTCGTTGCTTGTGATCGTAATATGATTGACGGCAGCGAAAATCGCAATTGTGAAGGCGGCTGTTGAACTTTAGAGTTCGCATGTTTGTGAAAAGCGCAGTACAAGTCGACTCGACTACAGGTAAAGTGAACTCAACGGATGCCTGTCCTTTATATGTATTTA
The DNA here is from genome assembly GCA_964035525.1 of Porites cylindrica. Classification (NCBI taxonomy): domain Eukaryota; kingdom Metazoa; phylum Cnidaria; class Anthozoa; order Scleractinia; family Poritidae; genus Porites; species Porites cylindrica. The sequence goes on from OZ037775.1 coordinate 26,235,309, forward strand.
TCTTCATGCCCTTAGCGTGCTCGACCGATAGGTGACGTGATACGATAATCCGGCCAGAGTTAAGTTAGCAGTAACGATGCCGGTCGTCGACAATTAGAGCGCAAGTCATCAATTAGACAAAAAACTAGGATTATTCACCTCTAGGTTTCCTAACAACCAAAGAGGTAATACTTCAATATTCAAGTTAGAAATTGTTAGCGAAATTTGGTTAACATATATGATTACAGCTGTATACTCTGATCAGTATTTATTTATCTATTTTTATAAACGTTTAATTTCGGCTTATATTAATTTGCCTTAGAACTATTTTAATGGCCTGGGATGAAAAACTAGTTTTAGCCTTAAATTCGGCATTTTCGGCTGTTATTAGTATGTGTAATCAAGTGGTGACGAGTGAAATTAGGGAAAAATTTCACGCGCGTTTTGTCCAAATCAAGCGAAATTATTCCCTAATTTCACGAGTATACCATTTAATTAATATCATAGGTGACGAATTACGATTGCAATCGCGGATTTTTGACATGTTTATCCTGGTTTTATCGCATCGATCAGAGAACTTCATGCTCTCAAAAGTTTACAGCTTAAATGTGGCTTGAGAATGTTCGTAAGGTCTCGACAAAATACCTGTTAGAATCCTTCTTAATGTGGCCTTTCTTGTGTTTAGGTTTTCCAAAGTGTCTTTTAATGCCCTGACATCTTCATTCATAAAATTTTAAAACTTCCTCGCCATCTTGGCACCTAGACGTACGGAAGGTTGCCATGGCAATTTTGAGCCAAAGTTAAGGAGTAACTCGTCACCCATGATCTTATGATATTAATCTAACAGAATGATATGACAGATTTCATGTTTAAATCTGTTAAATTAAATGCATCACCCAGGAAGGCCGACTTTCGGTGTGCAGGTGTTTGGAAATTATGAATTTCGTTTGTTTCCAAACTATCCAATTAATCAGAATAAAAAAGTTGCCATTAACACTGGACGAATTGCAAATATGTCGCTAGTTTGTAAATACTGAGGACTAAATATATGACAAAGATATTGGTAAATGCCACATTTGCATACCAAAAAACAGGGGGTGAAAGTAAAGATCTTTTGGCATTTAACTTGTTAATTTATAATTAGTCACGTGACAACAGTAGGAAATTTCCAAAAATATGCCAACATTGTAAGGATGAAGTTAATTACTGTTTATCCCATTTGGTCACGTCCAGTAACTAGATATGTCATCGACAAGTTATTTTTTATTTGTTTCCATCGTTCTGTCGACATAAGGAAATTTTTCGCAATAATTAATCTAATTCTTTCGTTGTTTTTCCGCAGAATCAATACTAATTCAATAGTCACTGCGAAGAAACTCCTTGTCTTCGTATCTATGAAATTATGCTTTGAAATTATTTTCTAAAGGACGATACTCCCCCATATACTATGCCCTTTCATCATTTTAGTCAATAGCTGGGTCTTTTTATCAACAAGCATCATTCATATTCTAAGCTTTTTTTCTCAGTACGATTTGTATGAAACTAATGCCATTTTTATTCTCCTGACCTTATTGTCTAAGTGGCGAAATTTTAAGGAAAAGATTCTGACTGATCCTGCTCACTTATATAGTTGAATTTACTGAATAAGCGAGTAAGGAATCTCTCTTACGAAAATACAGATTTTTTGTAAAAGTCCTTTATTATTTTTTTTTCTGGTTGACGATGCCAATTTTATAGGAAACATCTACCCTGCATCTATCTGTTGAAATTGACAGGCGCTACTCAATGCTGCTACGTCCGTGTTTAGTATCAATGCACATGTTTCCTGTCAGGAAGTTAAAAAGTCTGAACAGCCACACACATTAGAGACATTACAGAATTATATTGACGGATCAGAATTAGATTAAAGATTCTTGTATAATTAGGTATCTCGTCTCAAATATTGCTTAATGCAGTACCACTGACAGTGAAACCCCCGAAGAACTAAATAAGCGGCCATGTGCAGTCCCGAGGGGAGCAATGTTCGAGCCCTTTTGGTTTGGAAATAGATCAAAGTTTTGTTCTTGTACGGATTTTGTATTACTATCATTTTTCTCTTGATAAACAGTGGTTCAGGGCTCAAATAAGCCGTAGTGAAATAACGTACTTTGGTCTAAAATAGAGTCAAGGTTTCAGAGCGAATGCCACACCCTCTAATCTGAATATTTTTGTAGACCCCCCCTTCCCCCTAGAAGTGGCGGAAACAGATTGAAAAAAATAGAATTTTGAAAGTCTTGAGGTTAAAAACCTAGTTTCTGACTTTCAGATCCTGTCAGGTGGTTTTATCCGTGGGCACGGTGAACATAAAATTTGATATCAACGGCAAGAAACCTTAACTTTGAACTCTATGCAAAAGTTAAAGATTTAACAAATGCTATTCAAATCTTTCGTCTTTCGGCTAACTAGCCTTTCACATAAACAGTTCGAGGGAATTGTATCATAGACGTAAGGCATGCAGAAGTGACAAAATGTTTCTTTTTCTAATAGCTTTCCTTTTTTTTCAAATAAAATCTTTTACAATATGGAGGGTTCGTTTCACTGTTATTAAATTATCATCCCATATTCATATACCGCATTAATAAAACTTTTTTCGTTGTGTTTTAAGACACTTACTACTTTTAATGTGTTTACAAGTCATCTTAAAGAGAAACGCAATATTTTAGCTTCTTACTCTTTAAGTCCATGAGGATATTTTGAGTGAGCATCCTTGTATAATTTATATCAGACTTTTAAATAGAAAAAATTCTGAATTATTAGTTTGGAAAAACAAGCTCCAAGAAAGAAAAAACACCCATGTACTATACTAAAGCTTAAAGGACTGAAAGATGGATGAGGAGAGGAGATTAACAGAAAGGTGTACGTTAAATCTTTCAAGTAGAAGAAAACTTGGCTAGGATTAGTTGGCCAGTTTTGCAAATGCCACGGAACAAGTCGGCTTAATTAAAGTAACTGATAGTGAGCTTGCTCTTATAGTGAACGAAGAGTTATGAAGTTCTTTCAAATTCTAACGAAAAGGATGCTAAAAAAAAAACTTATCACTTACCTTGAAATGGGAATCTTCATTAAATCCGAACGTTGAAGCTAAAGGGGTGTCATGCACTACAAGCAAAAGAACTATTAACGGGGCGAGTCGTAAAGAGACCATCTTTACGTAGCTAGTAAATAAGTTAGGGAAGTTAAAAGCTGGCTTCTTTAAGTGCTTGAGAAAACGCTTATCAAAACCGTCTTTTTATTGCATAAGTTGAGCTCTTTATTTACATAAGCTTTTCACTAAAACGTCAAGCCAGTCAAACCTCAATTACATTTGTTTAGATACCGTTTATTAAACGGAAGAGGCCTTGCAACGTTTGATTATAAAGAGATATCTACTTTGAAGACTCGGTATTTACTCCGCAGAAGTTTCTCTCTAGTAATATCCTGTAATTGTGTTATTAAACGCGGACCCCTTTGCGTTTTTTTAATTCAACGCCTTCAAAACTGATATTGAATTTATCTGTTTAGTGTCTTTCAATATATAGCATCAAGGATTTAGCACGTATAGAATTTGGTTAAATTCTTTTTGCACAAACAGAGGATCAGAGGCAGCTTATAATAGTCACATTAAAAAAACTATCGCGGACAAAATTTTTCTTCTTTAAGCGGAGCTTCGACATTAAACATTAGAAATTTATCGCAACTGAAAGCGAGAAAAAAAAAATATATATATATATATATATATATATTTTTAGTAGGGTTACTTATCTGAACAGCCTTGCTGCGTGACCTTGGCAACAAATAATTGCAGCAGGCTGGTGTCCAAGCCGAGGTTTATAAGTAAATGAACGTCTTGCGCAACTTTGTCTTTTATTTACAATAAAACATCGTCTTCGAAATTTCGTGCATAGATGAGGCTGTACATGCATCTGACAGATTGTCCTTATTGTTATACTACTATTCACAATTTAACGTTTTCAGAATGTGTATATTCACTTTTTTAACTAAAAACTATTTGATAGCAACTGGAACTTTTATTTATTTTGTTTTTCCTCAGTTGTCCACCCACTGGATCAGAAGCTTCTCTTACAGATAACGAAAGACATTTAGTATTCTTCCATCACCGTCTCCTTGATTTGCTAACTTAAAATCAAAGAGAGATTGTGCGGATAAGATACAACCACCAGACTTGATTCTTACTTCACCTGAAGTAACGTGTTTCATCCGTCAGCGAATATAACAGAAAGAAGACCGCGTGAACCTAATATCTACGGAATGTCGGTATGATCCTGAACACAACGAAGATTTGGATTGAATTTTAAGAGCGGAAGTTGTCGTACGAAGAAAGATGAATTCTACTTTTATGAACAGTTCTTGCCCTGATAAAGATGCCGAGATACACATCTTCATGATTGTTTTTGTTATGGTAGGATCAATTTTAGGGAACAGCATAATCTGTTTGTTGCTTGTCCGGTTCAAAACACTGCGAACAGTACCCAATATTTTGGTGGTAAACCTTGCTGTGGTTGACATCTTGAACGCAGTTATTAATATGCCACTTATGATTCTGTGGTACATCTGTCAAGTTCCCTACCTCAAGGGGCCCAAAATCTCCTGGTTCGTTGTGACATTGTACGTTCTGTTCATGTACCTCACTGTTTTTAGCCTCACAATGCTCGCAGTGGATCGATTTGGAGCCATCGTTCTCAGTTTCCGATACCATACGTGGAAAACCGTAAACAAAGCGAAAGCAGCAGTAGTGTTTGTGTGGTTTTCAGCAGCTGCCTATACCTATGGTATGTTCACTATGGGACTGAACATCGATTTAGGAGACGCTCCAGTGCTGGAGTACAGGATCCACTATTTAAAGAAATTTGGAAGACATTTTCTCCTTCCAGGGTATCTAGTACCCTTCATAGTCATACTTATCTTAGGAGGAACTATCTGGTACACTGTGCGTTCACATAACAAGCACATCAAACCAAGTCGTTCCTCGGTGAAACAGGTGAAAAGCGATGTAAAGACCGCGAAGACCATCGGCTTAACTTGTGCGGCGTTTTTCTTGATGGGTGTCTTTCCAATGCTGCTACATAGAATTTCTCGAATACACGGCACTTGGCCCCATTTTTTAGCATTTTTCCTGATGCACTTAAACAGCATGGTAAATCCTATTATTTACGCTCTGACGACAAAGAGGTAAGTTTTCATGTAAGGAAAAATACCTTTTTTCAGTTAGTCAGTTACAGAGTAGACTTAAAGTTTAACATAATATCCCTATTCTCGGTTTGCACTGTCACGCCATAATAAACAAAAATGCAAAACCATTCAATACAGAAAGTCTAGAATCTGGGAAATTAAAGAAGATAGACACAAAACGCCTTGCTAACAGTCAGGTCAGTGCAATATATTAAATGCAAGATATTCGGAAAAAAGTTTTACCCAGATTTATAAGGCTTTGTATGGAAACGCCATGTTGGTGTCCCTTCAGGGACACCAATATGGCAACCGGAAACAAACATGAAACATATGTGTTTATGCGTGAATTCTTCCCTTGAGGAACTCATAAATATTAAAGTGATACTTATTCTGAGACAAGGAATGTTTTGATAGCAAAATCTCCCAAAATCGGTAATGTTTTTAACCCACATAAGAGCTTTCCCGGCCGCCAGCTTAATTCCCCCGTCACGTAAAAGCCTGGAAATTCAAGCGTCCTCTCTCGCAAAACGAAGAACCTTTTCGAACCAAAAATTTGTTTATGTAAAGGTGATTAGGTGCTGTAATACCTCAAGACAGTAGAAACTCAGAAGAATCAATAGTTTCTTAGTTTGGTTTTTGGTGACGTCATGTGTAAACCAAGAATTATTTGTTCAGTTTACCTATAAGTCATGTTCACTACTATGAGAATTTCCGTCAAACGGTTCAAGGTCTTCAATTTGCCGCGAGCCGGCACTGTTTGAGTGTCAGGAAGGGGTTAACTGATACTTATAACACCCCCCCCCCCCCCTCCCCCACCATCTCACACCCTCCAGTTTGTGTGCTTTGATTGAAGGAAATCCATTTCTAAAGCCGTGTGGTGATTCTAATTTTGAAGGCGCTTACGAGATTTTCTTTAAGTCCGTTTCCGGTTTCCGTTTGGCTAGTTGGTCAGTCGGGAAACGGACTTTCTCTCGCTTTGCGAGCGTTCACGCAGTGGACTTGTGGCAATTCTAGCTGCGTAGCATTGAAAATCAATAAGAACTGATAATCCAATCAAACCTTCTCTGTCATCTTTATTCCGTGGGGAGCTTATTCTAATATGGCTTCACCTCCTAGGTTCGTGTTTGTGCTTGCAGACCCAAATAAAACTCTAGCCTTGAAAGGGTTAGTTCGGCAAGGGATTGATGCAATAGGTAGTCTCTACATGGACAAAAAAATGGCTTGTCTATTAAGTATTTCGTCCATTGTGAAGTGACGAGTTTGCCGATAGTGAAGTAGTTTCACATGGGCTTGCTCGCTCTTGACCAGTGATTTGAAATGAGCCGCGATAGCAAACCATATTTTTACATGGCGCATTATATCTCAGCGTCCCTTATTTTCCACCAACACATTGTTCTTTTTCTTATCAAAATAATACTTACCGAAAATCTACTGAGCATTTTTAAATGCTTTTTAGTAGATTACCTAAGAACCTGACTACTTAAAAATAGTCAGGTTCTCTTCAAAATCCCCAAGCTTCACTCTCCCTGAACAGAGACGACTTTCTGGCACCCTGATAGCTGCCCACCACGTATTTTTAGCGTTAAAAAAGGTTAACTAAGGTTTGTTCATAATGGAAAGTGAACAAAGCTTATCCATCTGGTTCATAGCACTCCACTGAACCACTTAGAAAAAAAAGATCCAAATATAACATTACAGGTTTGAAAACCCCAACTGGCAGGATCCAACCAGTTGGCTATTTACAATTACATGTACTATTTCTAAGTGGTATGAGTTCTGTAAATTTAATGAGATTCTAAAACGCATTTTACTCTCCCCTTTTTCAAAAGGTTTCGCAAAGCGTTTGTATTGTTCATGAAAGAGCCTTGTGGCAAGTCACAGCCTCGCATGATGAGTTCCACAAATCGTAGAGATGTTCATTACAAAACAAGCATTGTTACACCACCATCGTCAAGCAGTACGTCTGTTAGACAGGCCACAACCAGTGTGGTGCTTAAACATGGTGCCTGACATAAGCGATTTTGAGCGAAGTCTTACGATTAAGTCTTCAACAAAGCCTGCGCGCCGGCCCCATCTACTAAGATCTCAAGATACACTATGGATGTAGAACTCTACTGCAGCACGCACGGCCGTGAGTGTATATAGAGGATGACATCCCTGGTCGTGTTTACTACTTCCAATGAAGTCTCTTCAGCTGCCTCTTTATAATGGGAGGAAATAGAGACAAACTTTCTAACACTCACCAAACATTATGGAATAAAACAAATGGAAAAAGAAGTAGAAGTAGAGATGTCCACGGGATTAGCCAAACGCTGAATTCTGAAAGCCTGATTTGTCAGAGCTATGAGGCCAGCCGAGAGCATTCTAAATTTTATTATGAATTAGTTATATAGAGGTACCCGAAAAGGACTACTACATGGGTAACAATATATGAAATTGTTGTATTTACACTGCAGAATAAAGATTTCATGACACGAAAATAGACTTCCAACACCTTCCTACGTCCATATTTTTGAAAACATTTCTATACTTACATATATATTTCAGCAACACGATTGAAGGTCACGTTTCCTTTTCCAGGAGTAGCAGTATTGAAGCTCGCCTTGTCTCTAGAATCTTGGCTCTTTGCCAAGCGTTATGTGGTTTACGGTATAAAAACTCTTTTTGGGGGGTTTTAAGCAAAAACAAAAGAGGCCAATGCTGCCTTCTTCATTGAAAAGGCTTTAGGAAAGATTCGAAAAGCGACAAACTGTTTTGCCATGGACGAGACGTATTATAATACAACCGCTCTCTTCTTACATGACAATTAGATTAGCTCCTGACGTATATTTTTTAATTAGTGTTGTACAAATGACAGGGACGGCTATTCACATCGCTTAATTTTTTTTTCACGGCCGTTCTATCTTTAGGAAAATGTTGCTAGTTTCTCTACCAAGCCTAGGGGATTTTTTGACATTCGTTCTGGCAACTGTAAAGTTGACATCTGTAAGCAACTTTTCTACAAGGTAAAGGATCTCGTGCTTTCTTGTGTATTCACGACTCTAGCTCTTTGCCCTGCCGAAATTCTTACTGTGTACACCATAATGGTAGTAATTCGTTACTTCCCTTAACCGTTTTCGGACGTGAGTCTTGTTTAAAGTTGTGTTATCCTTTAGAATAAAGCACGCGCTATGAGCTGATGCAACATCATTCATTGTGAGCGAAATGTGCTTCAAACACGTTCAGAAAACTCCGAAAACATAGAAAAAGGTTTTTTCTATTATGATCTCTCATCAGACGCCCGAAAAAAACACTTTTACAGGCTCGAAAACCACTCAAAATTGACTTTTTTCTTCCCACCTCTATATATTTCAGACAATCATGGACAGAGGTCTTGGGACTGGGCGTTTTCCAGTTCTCATAGGTCCAACTTCTCCCATCACACCACAAACAATGTTAGACGCGTGTATCCAGAATTCTTTCCGCGTTTCAATTTGTACAGGGTGGGGGGAAGGGATAACTGCAAGAAAATTTCGAAAAGGATGCACTGTTTTATGAAGGAACACAGAATGACGGAAAAATATGAATATTGCATTACTGTCCCAAGAAGTTTTGTCCATGACTGTAGTGTCAGCAGGAGACGTGTTATTTTTTTAGTTTTAAGTTTTTAAGAGAATTATAAAATTTATGCCTCCTCAAAAGATCGCCAAACAGTGAAAAAGCGTTAAAACATTGGGTATATATCCATTCAGCGTGTTTGCTGTACATCATTATCGACCTTTTTAATGTCGATCTCCTTACTAATAGTTTCGAATTTTGCAGGAAATTGTAAAAAAAATCAGGCCTGTGATCGGCTCGCGCGCTCCTCAAAAAATGCCACAGCCGCCTCTGCGCCCAAAATAAAGCTTCGTTTTCACGGAAAAGTAACACAGGATTGGTTCCTAAGAGAAACTCAAAGCTGTGCCTTGCATTCAACGCTAGAGTACAATAGCGCAGGAGCACACAAACCTGTTGCGATCTAGATTCGCGCTCGTTTCAGCGGCAATTTGAGCGGTACAATGTACATTGCCAGGAGCCATAATCAGGGTACGAACTGTAACTGGGTACCTTTTCCAGTAATGGGGCTGGTTCCATCGAAATAGCAAAATGTGCTATTTTTAGCACAAATTGTGCCATCTCGTGTGACGCACGCGCATTTTTTTGCGAGGGCACCGCACAAAGGATAAACAAACAAAACGTGTCGTCGGACATTGCCTCCGTAGGAGATAAATAAATTCCATTTCTGTCATCATTACCTCTTCTGACTTGAGGTAAGACCTTGAGGAGAACTTTTTTGACAATAACTCTAAATGTGAGGACTGTGAATGTTATGCTGAACACCGTAGTAAGAGTGATTTTGACAAATCCTCCAGTGACAAACAAATGTCGGAGATGTCGTGTGACGAATATACCCTTCGGACGAAACAAACAAGCAAAAAAACTTGAGGGGAAGAGGAGGGCGGAAAGTTAACAACAAAAACACTGATAATCATAATAAATTTTTCTCAAATGTATCTTTGAATTCACTATAAATACAGCTCCACCAGCTTCAAACAGCGTCTACCGGAAGAATTTCACGGAAATAGTACTTTAAGTATAATAACTTTCCCACCTTTATCGGTCAACGTTATCGGCTTTGGCAGTGTGGCCCATGCCAGTGGTCGAGGAGCCGACCTTCCGTGCAGGTGGTCCAGGTTCGACTCTCGGCTAAGCTGTTTTTTTCTTTGTTGTATATTATTGTTTTTCGTTGTGTTGTTGTTCTTGTTTTTAATCATACTTTCCCCCTTGGATTGTTTCCCTTTATTCTTACTGCTAGCCCCTTACAGTTTCGCGAGGGTTGTGGGACCAACGTATTTCTAGCAATTAATGTTTATATAACATTGGGTCATTCTTCCACTCTGCATGCCTATCGAGATATGAAGTACTTGGAAAGCTCAGAGCACTCAAATGAAGTCGCAAAACAGTCGCCCATCTGCTGAAATTCCACACGACAGCCGCGCAAATTTGCGGGTTCCGCAAATTAATGGCAATACAAACCAGTATCGATCACTTTCCAAATACGCGAAAGTTCAGTTTTAAGAACAGAAGATTTGTTTTCGTGTAGCTAGGCGTTTATGCGCTTTCACCTTGTACAATTTAAGTACCCTGTCTAAGGATAACACCAGGAACCCCACGCCAACAAGGGAAAAAATGATACCCTAGGATCGAGATCCTCAAAAACTATACCCCATATCTGGCGGCATATAGCTACAATCATCGTCAAAAGTGTTGGGAAGGTTGCTTTTTACCTCTTCTATTCCTTCCTCCCCCCGCCCCTGGCCCAATGTTGATCAAAACGTTCATGTTTGTGCGCGTAATTGTTCTGCCATATCCCAACATTGAATAGGGGGGACGGGGGATATTTAGCAAAAGAGAAAACTCTCTTTTTTAAGGATTAAAATGGACTACTGTTAAGTTGTACAACCTTCCCAACTACTTTTGTCTGTGATTGTATCTAGCCCATATATGGTACCCCCTGAGACCCCATTTCGTGCCTTTGATTCCTGATCTCATATACCCCTAGCCTAGGACCGAGCTCTGCAGTGTGGGAAAAAGGCGAGAATGAAAAAGTACAAACACTAACCACAAAGGACTGAAAAGGACCGCAAACGAATATGCCGAAGAACGTAGGATCTATAAAGACCTGATCAGCAAAAATAATAATAATGTAGACATATTAAATTCTGCAAGCAGAATACTGCAATGCTGATCGTAGTACGTGAAAACAAACTCTGCAAGACATCAACACGACACCGAGAGAACACAAAACTCTGACGAAAAATATCTGCGCACTCTGATTTACAGAGTGCGCGGATATTTTTCATCAGAGTTTTCTCTGGTTGTTGCCCCATACTGACGAGCCCCAAAAAAGGCGAAACAGCTGTCTATGGCTACAATCCCGCTCTGTTTTGAGTTCTTTCGGTGTCTTGTTGATGTCTTGCAGAGTTAATTTTCACGTAGTACGATCAGCATTGCAGTATTATTCTGCTCGAGAATGAAAAATCGGCGAGCGAAGCGCTAGTCTCCCTCCCCAGTGCACCTCTCCGCTCGCTTCGCGTCCCCGTTTATTATTGACCGTTTCACCGTTCTCCCACTGTGGAGCCTTGTGCATGGCTAACATACCTGGTGAAAGACCGTGACCTTCCGTACCTTGTGACAGCTGTGTTGTAACGCAGGGGGTGAGCGCACTACGATCGCTAAGCATCATGGGCGGTATTCAAAATCTGATCATTTGTGTCAAGATGGCGTGGAGTGAACATCTCGACTGCGGAGTGAATATTCGTTAATTGCGCTGTAGATATATACGATTTTGCTTTGAATATCTTCCGAAAGCTCTTGAAAAAGAAAGTCTGTCCTATTCTCAGGGAAAAAACAGTCTCATTCCGTTGATAAGTGTATTCTGGTGTACTATGTTCGTAATCACTTGCATCCTGTTTGCAACTGACCGAGAAAAGTCGGCACAGAAACGCTATGTTCAATGCTTCAATCATGAAAAGCACTGAAGGTAAGACCCGCGGTTCGCCGAAAATTTTGAATTCACCGTGAAATCAGTGCAACTAGTGCTAAGAGGTACTGATATGCATAGCTGTGATATACTCATGAAATACTAGGGACTTCTTAAGAATACCCGGCCACGGTATTTAAACACAGTGAACTTATTTTGTTTTGTCATTCAGCATTCTCAAACTCATTAATAATTCATTAAGAAAATACAAAGGAAATTAATGTTTAATGAGTGTTTGGAAATCGGATGAAACACTGCTTAGTATTTGCATCCTTAATTTCTCCTTCAAAAATGATTTTGTTTGAGAAGAAATATCAAACATTCGACACAGTGTTTCATCACCAGATGAAACACCTCGAAGTTCGTCAAAAATACGACGCGCTTCATCTGGTGATGAAACACTGCATCTCATGTTTGATATATTACTTACAAGATGTTCACTTACTAGCTGTAATAAGAGAATCGAAGTTGAGGGGGTCATCTTTTCAAGGGCTTGTTTCTCTGTTGGCACCAAGTCAGCATTTCGTTTTGCTTAACATCTGTATTAGCCTGTGTACAGCCGCCCCTTACCTAAAAAAAATCGGTATTTATCATCACATGAAGACAAGTAAATTAAGTAGAGAGTATTTGTGTACAATGAACGTGTGTCCTCTTTATAGATAATATAATATTGGGCATCTTTATTTGCCCATATATTTTCTATTGGTACGAGTCATAGAATGTCTTATAACTGGATTGAAACTGAAAATGGCATATTTGTGATTACAAAGCCTGATGCAGTCAATAGATTTTAAAAGCTTCAGCCACTATTTGTTTAATGATTGTGTCAGTATGTACATATACATGTTATCACATATTTTTTTGGATTATAAAAACTCTTCAAAATGTGAAATTCATGCATGTTTACAAATCTCCTGTAATCAGGGCTGGGGCAACATAGCGCGAGACCCCTTTCCTTTCTCCTCACCCCAATTTTATAATTTAAATATGGTATCATAGGTCTCATCATTCTCACAGTCAACTCTGTTATACAGACACTGAGGGGACCGTAGAAATTGTCCATCTTAATTTAGAGAAAATTTAAGGGCTTTTTTCCAGGGAACAAAGCAAGCTGTCTGTAATGATGAGCAAGGCTGTGCTCCAAGGAACATTGAAAGGAGCCCAGTTCTCTGAACATGTAAAATCTAGGCTGCCCAGGATATGATTTGTATGAAAAGTCTGAGATTTTCTAGTCACCCAAAAGCAAAAGTTAGGTGCCAGGGGCAACAGGGCTCTGCTAGAGCACAGCCTTGATCAGGTGTCTGTATGAAGCGGTTGTCCGTAAAGAGGGCTTTTGGGTTACCAGTTATTGCAGAGGTGGATCCTAGTAGTACAGTAGACCCCCTGACTTAGAACCTGAATTTTAAGAACCTGTTAGGCTACAATATGCCAGATGAGCCCCCTCTATATAAAAACCTGTTTTAGCCTAAAATTTGAAACAAGTTCTTATTTTTGAAACCTATGAAAAAATTCTGTACACTTGAGCAGACAGAAATCAACATTTAGAAGCTTCTTTGGAGACAAAGCTGTCTTATCGCTCCAACTGCAACGTAAATGCCACGGGGGGGGGGGGGGGGGGGGTACTGCCTTATAAGGGCTTAATGGGGACGTGCGGCCATCTAGGGTATGTTTTTCGGGATTTTTGTCTTAAACAGGGTATTGGTTTTATCAATTTTTGTCTTAAACAGGGTATCTTTTCTTAGACAGGAGCCCATAACCCTGTTCTTAGACGATAAAGAACCTGCGCTTATGTTCTACGAATGTCTTAAACTGGGTATCAAAAATCGGAATTCTGTCTTAAACAGGGTACTAGGATAATCAGCGATGTTTGTCTTAAACAGGGTCAGGGTATGAGGGGCCGAGCTGCACCTCCCCACCCAAGGATATGTCGAGTAGCCCCCCGGGGGGTAAATGCCAATGTTTAAATTTAAATACATAAAATTTCCTCTTTTTATGTCCATTCTCACATAACTTCTAATTTGGTATGCAGACTTTATATGAGGAATAAAGTGAAACACAAATACTCTTAGCTACATTTTTTCTTTAGAAAATATGAACCCATTTAAAAACCTAAATAGCCTAAACTTGTGCTAACTACTATTTATATAAGAATCTGTTTAGGCTTACTTAGTTAATTTAGGTTCTTAGTCTCATGATTTTACTGCCCCATCGTTCCACTTTTTCTATTTCCTTTCCATGTTACCATTTTGTCAGCCTTGGTTTTCCAATATCAAAAGTACATTCAATCATCAAGCAATTTATATTTTAACTAAAGCCACCAAAATATGCAAATTGCTTGATATATATTAAACAGTGTACACGGGTAAACAGATTGAATGACATCACTTAGCCTGTGTGGCAAGCATTTCAAAGAAAAGGGAAAGTGGGTCTTGGTGCAAGAGAAATGTGAGGGAAGGAGGAAGGGAAATGCCTGCGATACGGAAGACTAATTGTTTTTTGCATTATAAACATTTACCAGGTGAATGTTGAGATCACTCCCTCCTTCCTTGAGCAGTCTTCGCATTTCTCTTGTGCCCAAAACCCTTTCCCCTTTCCTTTTAAATGCCTGCTACAGAGGCTAATCACCACTGAATAAAACAGGGAATAGGCAAGAAACTGACAAATCCATAACATCCACGCAACAACACACACCAATCTTGGAAGTAGATTATGATTTTCATTTCTCAAGAGTGATGTGCATTTTTCTCTGAATAAAAGTAAAGTGCAAGCTTGGTGGATGTTATGAAACTCTTCTCCTAGTACACTGCACTATTCTTGCAATTCTCCCAAAAAACATTTTTCATAAAGGATGGCTGGTTTCAAAATGCGCAGCGCTTAACTGTATAATGAAACTTTTCATTTAATTTAATACCTGTAATTCTTATCCTACTGATTTTATACCTGCATAAAGGGAATCACATGTATAACTGCAATTTTATTATGCTTTTTTTAGTCCTATTACAAAAACAGACATTCCTACATCAGAGTACTCATCAGCCTATTTATATACCAATTTCGAATAGTTTATGCTCACTTAATGCTATTGTTTGGAGGAACCAGTCGCCGCTGCCCCGCTATTTTGTGATCAGCTTGTGATTACAACAGTAACACTTCCAGTAACATGTCACATTGGTCTTCGCGATGCTACATTTTCCCATGAAAACATGCCGGTTTCAATTCGGAAAAAGTGTCACAAAACGTGGGGTGCGTTTGGGAGCGATAAAAAATTAGTGTAGAACAAGGTTTGTAGAAACACTTACAACTATCTTCTACTTTCGACGTGCAATTTAATGGAAATTATAGCTTCTTAAAAACCGGGTTCAAATTTCATGCTTTTACAGGAGGAAGCTTCGGGCTTCACGTTTTAGATTGAAATGAAGAATATTGATTTGCTTTCCTTTACAGAAAAAATCTAAACAAATATTAGCTTGTGAAATCGAGAAAAACGATCTAAGGAAACAACAGTATCTATTGAAAAATAAAGCATATAACCTGCGAAATTTCTCGACCTTCGCCGCCATCTTGAAAATTTTGAATCCACAATGCATCGCAATCATAGTGCGCACACCACCTGGTTGTAACGGTTATGTATGTGATGAAGAGATGGCTACCAAAGTTGTTTTGATAACTGGTTCTTCCAGCGGCATAGGACTGGCCACTGCTGTTTTGCTCGCTTACGATACCGAAAAAAGGTTCAAAGTGTATGCAACAATGAGAAATCTTGCGAAGAAGCAGCAACTCGAGACAGAAGGTAAAGATTTTCTTGGAGACACCTTGATCGTCAAGCAGCTGGATGTTTGCGAAGACGATTCGGTGAACAAGGCGGTCAAAGACGTAATCGAGCAAGAAGGCAGAATTGATGTTCTGAGTGAGTAATGTATGTAGACAAGATGAGAAACTATAGTCTCGTATTTATTAAATGTGGATGAATGCTGTTCAAGTGGTTTCAAACTGTACTTGTGCAGTCATACAGCTTCTCTGTAGATTTATAGTGTTTATTATTAAAGTACCTTATTCTCCTTTATTTTCGCGGGACTTAAATTTCGCGAAAATTTTCTCAGCGCATTTCGCGAGTCTTTAATTTCGCGATCGCGGAGAAAAATTGTGTTTGCAGGGAATTTAATTTCGCGAAATTGACGATTAAGTCCACGTTTACAAAGAAATTTGGAAGCCCATCGTCGGGGAGCTTTTGAGATGTTCTCACGAACGAAACAATATCTACGATCGTTACGCAATCACAGCTAACAAACGGCTCCGTGGTCACCTAGCCGATTCGATTATGGGCCATTTGCCCAGAGATATTTCTAGAGCAACTCGCTTTTTCTTATTAAGAGGTGAGATGGTTTATCTTAAAGGTACTGATGAAAACTATCATCGATCCCCATTGATTGAGGGAGGTCTGGAAATTCCTGTTGAGGTGATATGTGAAATGGACGATACACCAAAAAATAGGGCAATAATGGTAAGATACAAGACTCTCGTAACTACACACTACAAGGAGCCGGGACAGAATGGTCAATTTGACGACTGTACAAAGGATGTTTTGGAGGAACTGTGCGAAGATGATTACTCAGATGCCGAAGAAGAACTTGAGGCGAATCTTGACACTGATTAACATCTAAAGTTGATAAATGATAGCTCCTTGTACTAACACCTTGTGTTAAAAATTGTTTAGGACCCTTGAAAACACCACTACATGATTTTTCTATGTCCATTAACTTAGCGAGATCAAAGTTCGCGGTCGTTTTTTTTCGCGGGTCTTTAAGTTCGCGAATTTTTTAAAATCGCGAAAATCGCGAATTTAAGAACCCGCGAAAATTAAGGAGAATAAGGTAAATCAGTACTGCAAAACTTCAATTCGATCACGGCCAACTATTTAGATAAACATAATAACAATAACAAGGGAAATTCTTAGAGACTATTTGGCAAATTGGGCCTGACGTGATTAATAGGATCTGTCAAACATGCAAATTTCGCTATTTTATTTAACCTCTTGAGAGCAAGTGACTATATGTCGTTGCGTTATGCAAGCGTTTGCAACTAATAATGTGATGGACCGTGATGTGTTGATATAATTATATTACTGAACTGGATTGTACCTCAACATTGCCATTCACACCTGAAACATTTGTCTCCTGCCTTCCTCCTTCCACTTTGGTAAAGGAATTGCAAAATGCTTACCTTGATACCATAGTGCTGGAAATAACAACCCTCAACTAATGCCGATCTTAGGCCTAGTGAGTACTTAACTTGCCTGAAGGAGGGGGTATTCACACTTTTTTTGCCAGTTAAACCACATCATGTGTATGGGGTTGCATGTACAGTCAGCTGTAAAAGAAAAGTTAAAGTCGTTTAGACGCATTTATCGTTTGAGACGTTGAAGTCGTCCGGTGTAAAAACGAGACGCATAAACTGAAAGATGACAACAGTGAAGACAAAAACGCAAGACGTTGACACTTTTCAGTCGTTTCTGGACGAGCAGGGCATTTAAAATGCGTCCCAGTTTAGGGCGTCCCCTTTTTGCTCAAGACTCCAGCATAAAATTGGCTAATGCGTCTTTTGCAGCGTGACAGTTCAAGTTCGACACTCAACAGTAACGATTCCCAAATGTCGAATGTGGAGCCTTATTTACAAGGCTTATTGGTTGAATTATGGGTCGTTGGGTAGCTTGTTAAGTTAGCCAAACGTAAAAGCAGAGCTTCCATTCGAAATGTTGTACGATTTTTAAAACAAAGTTATCAATTCTTCATTCGTAAAAGAAATGGAAGACAGAGTTGTGCAAACTTCAAAACAAATCATTAAATTATTTTTTTCTTAGAATGGTTATGAACTGGAAAACAGCTTAGTCTATAAACCCATATTGGATGTCATATATGCTTCGAAAAAATAAATACTTTGTGTCAAAATACATTTTAGAAAATACATAGAACAGTCAGCCAAGCATAAATTTTCCTTGTGATCTCAGCAAAGACCTCAGTACATATTTAATGTTTATCTGTGATAGTAATTTTCTAACATTTTTCTTTGTCAGTTAACAATGCCGGTATGTCTCTCTTCGCTGTGTTCGAATGCATTCCAATGGAGTTGATGAAGAAATGTTTCGAGGTGAATTACTTTGGAACTGTACGCTGCACTAAAGCTGTGATTCCATACATGAAAGCAAAAGAGAGTGGTCATATAATCAACATCAGCAGCCATGCTGGAGTAGTTGGATTTCCAACTGCTGAAATTTACAGCTCAACAAAGTTTGCCGTGGAAGGGCTGACTGAATCAATGGCACCAACTCTTCGCCAGTTTAACATCAGGTACTTTGTTTCTATTTGTTATTTTTACTTTTTTAAAGAAATTTATTGATAATCTCATACAAAAAAGCATTCACAATAGACATTCACTAACAAACAGTACTCTAAAGCGAAATTGATCGTTTAATTATACACAGGGTCCAGAGGAGATGTGTTTGTCGTTAGAACATAAAAACCCGTCGAAAAGCTCTGAAAAAATGGGTTATTTTGGTCGCTTTACAGTTTCGTTACACATTCTATAGACCGCAAACCAAGAGACTGAGGGCTCGCAAGATCAGCTTGCAGCATTTTTCAAGGTGAGACTTTAAACAAGTAATTCATTTATTCACTCGAAACTGCTCTGGACCCTGTGAATTATTTTGTGCTAAAAGAATTTTAAACAGTACAACAAGGTACATTACGTAGTCACTATTGTGCTAACTTAAGGTGGACCGATAGGGTTTTTCATGGTCAATACCTCCCAAGTTTGAGCATAAACTACGTTAGCCTGAAATTCATCCGATTGCTTCGAGTCGTTTTCTCCTCTCAACAACGTCTGAATCGACGGGCCGTTAATGCCGTCCAGTGACGTCACTCACTACCCGAAAACCGGGTAGTGATTTTAATTGTTGATTGTCTAAACATTCGCATAATGATGTATAATTATGAAACATTTTATCGGGATTGTCGCTTGATATTCAGCGCATCGCATCCCTGGCATTCTTTCGTGTAGTTCAAACATTTCGATAAGCTTAATCTTTATCTTAAACAGCAAAATTGCCCTTGTCTTCG
The DNA here is from genome assembly GCA_964035525.1 of Porites cylindrica. Taxonomy (NCBI): domain Eukaryota; kingdom Metazoa; phylum Cnidaria; class Anthozoa; order Scleractinia; family Poritidae; genus Porites; species Porites cylindrica. The sequence goes on from OZ037775.1 coordinate 26,254,170, forward strand.
AAACTGAAATGCTAAATTGAACTGCGAATGAAGAATCATTGGGGAGAGTCGGTAGGTTTTTCATTTAGAGCCGCTTTGTGGTTTCGGCGGCCGGTGATTTTGTTTACGCGAAGTTTTCTGAGATCAATGTTATAATTCGACCTTCTTGCTATTTTCACCGTCAAGTGTAATGATTTTGTTAGCTTTTCTTTCTTGTTTCCTTGTTTTTTTTCTTCGTTAAGGACCAAAGAGCTTCTTTTCAATTAAAGCAAATCATTGTGTTTTTGAACTAAGTGTTCCGTGTGTGTGTTTGTTTCATTGCGTGATTGCGACCGAGTTTGATTATAGAATTCAGTTCAACCGGTTCAGAGTTGTACTGCATGCAGTTGATAGTTTGAACGTTAAACATGAATTACGATCGAAAAAATAAAGCAATTCTGTATCATGCAGACATTTCCAAACGATATTTCTCGGTTTGCCACTTGAAAATCGTGTTTTACTTTTTGCATGAATTAAAGCAAAGGTCAAAGAGTAGTGACGTCACTGGACGGCATTAACAGCTGGTCGATTCAGACGTTACTGAGGGAGTAATAACGACTCGAAGTAATCGGATGAAATTCAGGCTAAAACTACGTCGCCATAAACAAAGATTTGGAAAATTACCACGGCGTGACCACAGCTATTTTCGACAAAGACTAAAATTTGTTATGATCATGGTTACAATGACATTGGAGTTGTCATAGCAGCGAAATGACGCCATTACCTATTTTACTTGCAGCCATGTTTCTCGGCACTGGGAACTGTTCTTCCAAAATTTTTCACGGGAACTTTTTCCTCCAATAACCGCCTCGATGTTCGTGAAGTTTAAGCGAAATCTGTATTAAGACTTATCGAGATATTTTGGGATGTGAGTTTTTATGGTTTTAAATACGGCAAAAACAGGACAATCTTGATGTTCGGCCGTTATCTGTAGAAAACTAAGCGCTTTTGAAATGCAAGTTCACCTCATAGTAGTTTCAGTCTTTTTTAAAACGTATGTGAAAGATCATGGAGGTAGCTCTAGCCGAATGCTAGAAAGAAGGATTTCATTAGTACGTATCGAGGGCTCCTGTTAGCGGTTTTGTAAACATTTAAACAAATAAGCGAATAATTTTTGAACCGCTCAATCGATTTTTTTTAAGAATTTGAAATTCTCGAGATCAGCCGTGGTTTCATATCATCTTTGAGTCTCAAGATTATTGATGTATTGTGAGGCAGTAAAATTAGGGCCACAATTCGATATTTTTTTTCTCAGAAATTTCGTGTTTACTAGTTAGAGCCTCTCATTATTCAGAGGTATTGTCTC
>OZ037775.1:26265493-26320493 GCA_964035525.1 Porites cylindrica
TCCAAGTTTTTTAAAACTGTCAGTGAGAAAGTACTTCTCCTGTTCCAAGTTTATTAGGCTTAATAGAATTAGCTGTTGTTAACTGCGTGCTGTGAGCGCAATGTCGACCGAAAGCACTAACTACTGTTAGGTTTGACATCACGTAACTTGACACTAACTAAAGTTAAACTTTAGTTACCTCGTAGATGTGACCGCAGCCAATATTAGATTAAGACTAGATTTAAGATTAGATTAAGGAAGAAAAGACAGCACGACTTAGGTACAATGTACTAGCATTCCTTTGCGGTACTTACAGTCGAGGCCCTGTGCGTCCTGTCATGCTTCTTCTTCTTCTTTTTTTTTCTTTTCGTTTCTAGATAATGAGTGCTGTTCACTACGAAAAGAACCATTTTCTAATTTGCGCCTCTCCTGAACCCGTAAATAAAGAAAGTGCCTCTGCCGCTAAATCGTACTATTACTGTTTTTTATAGTTCTGTTTATTTATAGTTCTTTTGTAGCACCTTTGTTTCCGCTTCAACTCTGATAGCCTAGTATATTAATATGATACGAGGAGCTATTTTGATATATCAATTTTATAGCTAGAAAGGTTGATATATATTAGATATAATATATAGATTTAGCCACGCCCAAAAGCAGAGCTCCCGATTTCATTACAATAATAATAACGATAATAATGATGATGATGAAGATCGTTTTATTCACACTGGTACACAATACGATATAGCCTCGTTGCAAATACTGATACCCCCCAGTCGGTATCGGGATGTAATCTAGCCTACGTGTAGCCGCAACCCACTCCCGACAAAGGAAGAAGAGGAGTCAAAGAAAACTACGAAAAAAGTACAACGTAGTTAGATAAGGTTTAAAGAGCAGGAAAGAAAAAGGTCTTAAAAGTTGAAACTAAAACTAAAACTCTATAACTTTAAAACAGCACAAGAAAAGATTAACTTATCCAAGGTGAATTCACACAACAAAGTTATATATGGTATAATAAATACATTAATTTCATATACTGGAAATGCAGAATGAAGAAATAAATTCAGGGAAGATCACCACAGTTATCAATGCAACTTTGGCACTGTACCTAACGTACCTAACCATTCATATAGTCATTCTCCAATTTCCACAGCAGCTGGTCAATTAGCCTGGCAATTCCTCAGAGATTGTGGTGGGAAACAGTTATATGTCATGTGACCTCGAAGTAACTAATGAGAATGGTGCTGGGAAATATTTAGATTCTTGGAAAACAAAATTAACTGTTTCCCATGGGCCAAGTATTTAAGTGATTTGTGATGTTAATATTTTAAAAAATTTAAAGCTGCATGGAAATTCATTAAACCTCCCTGGAATGTCAGTTGTTGGTCATTCACGGGTAATAGTGCACTGTTACCCTCTGATGTGAATGATTTTTGCGATGTTGGCTGCTTAGAGAATATTGGCACCAAAAAGTTTCATTGTTAGATGTCAGGTGACATTGAAATAACCAATGAGTGTGCACATGGTTGGAAAGAAATTTCCAGCTATGATAACAATGTTTCTTAATATACCATTGTTGTTGGAGAGAAAAAGGAATGGACTGGATTCAAGTAAATAAAATCTTTTCTTCTGTCATCCTCCGTTTCCACTTCACCAGGCTTTGGAAACTCATAGTCCACACCAACTGCCCTTGCTCTAGCAATTAGGCGGTCATCTTCTAAGTGGCTACTATTATTTACTTCTGGAAGAGGTTGCTGTGTTTCCTGCACGTTGCTTGCTCCCTCAATTGGGCCATTTTCTACTGCAGGAATGTGTTGTTCCAACTCTTCTCCTAGTAAATGAATTATTTGTATTAACCAGTACACAATTCATATAAGCTATGGGGCTAGTGGATTCTATTTTTTATCTTGCCTGAGGGATAATAGAGTTGTGATTCTTGGGCTAACAGATGCAAGCTACAGCCTTCCCGAAGGACAAGCACAAAACTGACCTCCTTTTCTTCGCACCCTAGTACTGCATGCTTGTATAACTGTACAAGAATTACTATTATAAAGCTGTATCTGTGGAAGTGTTCTCAAAACATGATTTCAAATAGAAAATACACAATATTTCTACTTTTGAAACTTCGGATAATACAACAACCTTGACAATCATTTTTTTCTAAGTGCTGATATTTCATAAACCAGTCATCAAATATAATGGGAGTGACCCAACCAATGAACTCATTATTATAATCCAAAAAATAATTATCTCTATGAGAATTCAATGTATTTTAACTTTGTCCTAGTCAAAGTAATGCAACCCTAACTGAAGGTAAGTTTTCCCATAATAATAATGCACGATCAAATACAAACAGAACAAAAATCCTACAATCCAGTCATGGAGAATTAAGTACAGACATGATGACTTGTCATGTTTACCACAACAACAACACTTGAATTACACGACAAAAGGTCTAATCAATGAATTATACAGTGTTTTTGTTACAAATAAATATGATGAATTCTGGGACTCATCTTGTGAGAAATCATGAGTCCCAGTCCAGAACCAATGAGTCCCAGTTAAAAAAAATGAGTCCAAAATGGAAAATGTTTGGGCCTTTATGTACCAGCCGCAGACAGTTAATCTGAAGACACACGCCAAAACTCTGTATTATAGTATACTGAAATTAAAATATAGTTCTTCTATTTTAAAGCAGAAGTCAACAAAGGCTAAAACAAATATGCATCACTAAACAACAACCATAACTGCCACAGAAATTACACGTACGGGATACTTCTACAAATACACACGTTCAGATCGATATATCCATGAATTATTTTATGTCTTCGGCGATTTTTATGTGTCAGGAACATAGATCCAATGCAGAGGTAACAAAATCACTGATTATATAGCTGCTCTTTTGAGTCCATGTAAAAAATATATATATATGAAAGTTTTAACATCCTTATTTGTTACACACACATGCCCAACCACACCTTTATTAATTTCAAAATCTTGGTTACAAAAATGAAAAAAAAACAACCCACAATGAATAAATAAATAAAAATAATCAGGTAAATTCATAAAATAAAATATTGAGAAAAAAAGTGTTACAAGAAAAAGGAAAGATTACTTAGGTAAGACAACAGAGCATAATTAATTACACCAAAAAGGGGGAAGTTTTAAAAGTATACATGCTTCCCACCAGCAAATTGTGGCACTTAATTAGTTCTGATAAATTTCTATTGTTTATTAGCCCAATCACAGTTTTTCATTCTCTGATAAATTTGCATTATATTTCTTTCTTTTTGCATTATGTTTCCTTGTTTTTGCATTATGTTTACTAAAAAGTACACTGCTCTAAGCCAATCAAATTCACAGAGAATTTTTTTCATGTATATTATTAACTTTCATAATAAAATACCATCTACCATAAACAACTACCGGTATATCAGTACCTGCTGAATGACTTTGCTCTTGTTCACCTGGCAGAGAGCTTTCTATGCTACATTCAAGTTGGAGGACTTCACTTTCATGTTCTTCTATGGCTAAGAAGATAAGATATAATCTTAATAAGTTGGGCAAGCAGATTGTGACACCTGAGGCTATTGGTTCTTATATATTTCTATTGTTCAGTGTTATCCAGAAGTTTTAGAGTAGCCAGCTCCCAAAGCAAAGAAACTGGTGCCTGACACCAAGCACTGATAAAGCGAGAGTACTGTATCTAAGGGAGGGGTTTGGGAGCATTAAGCCCAGAGATCTGAGAAGTTTTGCTCGTTATTTACAAGCTTTTCCAGAGTTCTCCCAAGAACCAAGTGAGTTATCATGATGGTAAATCCATAGAAAATGTGGTCTTTTACTTTTATAAAATAACTTTAAAGCATGTTTCAGTTTACTATGAGATTACCAGCACAATAAACTATTGGTTTTTAACCAATCAGAATGCATGTACTATCTTAGTTATTTTATAATTAAAAAATATTATCTGGCAATGTCTCATCAAAAATCATTCAGTAAATATATCGATAATACCATTAGCAAAAGGCAAATTGTCATACACCAAAGAGCTTTTTGTACGACAAGTTATTGTTTTTGTTTCTTTTAGGACCTTCTGAAAAATTCAAGATAAAAGGTACAGACAGGTTTTTTTACTGTTTTGAGTCATAAGATCGAGTAGCCAGCGAAACCACCAGTCGCCTGCGCTTCTGGAGAACACTGATTGTTGACAGGTTTTCATTCTCTGAGAAATTTGCACTTTATTTCCTTATTTTTGCATTATGTTTCCTTGTTTTTTTTACTGTGTTTACTAAAAACTGCAATGCTCTAAGCCAATCTCATTCAAGAAATTTTTCCATGTATATTATTAAGTTTTATAATAAATACCATCTACCATGAACTATATCAGTACCTGCTGATTGACTTTGCTCTTGTCCACCAAGCAGAGAGCATTCCCTGCTACATTCAACCTGGAGGACCTGACTTTCATGTTCTTCCATGGCTAAGAAGATAAGCAAGTAGATTGTGACACCTGATCGCATGAGGCTCATTGGTCCTTATATATTTCTATTGTTCAGTGTTCTCCAGAAGTTTTAGAGTAGCCAGCTCCCAATGTAAAGTAACTGGTGCCTGACACCAAGTGCTGGTAAAGCGAGAGTACCGTATCTAAGGGGGGGTTTGGGAGCATGAGGCCCAGAGATCTGAGAAGTTAAGCTGGTGGTTTACAAGCTTTTCCAGTCTTCTCCCAACATCCCAAGTGGGTTATCACACCAGCAAACCTTTAGAAAATGTGGTCTTTTACTTTTAAAAAATAACTTTAAAGCATGTTTCAGTTTTCTGTGATTTTACCGGCACAATAAACTATTGGTTTTTAACCAATCAGAATGCATGTACTATCTTAGTTATTTTATAATTAACAATTATTCCACGAGGGCACGTTGGATATGAGGTGGAAAATAGCCAACGAGACACATAGCGCCGAGTTGGCAATAATCATCTCATCCAACAAGCGCAAGTGGAATAATTATTTTATTAAAAATGCCCACAAAATCCCTTTGAATCTTGTTAGAACAAACCAGAAAAGACAAGGGAGTTCTGCTATTCACATGTCACATGTCTCTCAGAACTGTCAACGCGTGAACCGACTCGCCTGGACTGGATGAATGAAAAATCAAAACATTGTAAAGATGAACACTTTTAAAAACTCATCGAGATTCTAGGATTTTACACAGCGGGACAGCTAAAAAAACCTGGCGGATAATGTGAAGAAAAATAATTCTTAACAGCCATCAAAATTACTGTGAATTTGGATTTTTGGAGCAGTTACAAAAGTAAGAACAACGGAGAAAAACTATTACCTTGGTCGTTTGTTATGACGTTGTTTGAAGCCACAAGCTGGTTTTGCTGAACAAGAAAAGAAGCTTTACTGACGCCTCAATTGCTGTAGTGAATGGCTGCATAGCCTGTATTCTAGTTGCTTGTGATTTATATTCTTCATGTCGGATAAACAAGCCACAGCTATCTATCGGCAAGTGCCTCAGGGAGTGGCTTCGCAACCATGAATAAACAACACCTGTCTTCTTTTGTAGCTGTTCAAGGCACTTTAGTTCCATGTATTTTCATGTGTTTTTCGATAAACTTTCAAACAAGCTCTTGTGGCTTTTTTGTTTGTTTGTTATTTTCCCGATGAAATTGCATGTTCTAGTATTCTAAGAAATGAATTAACACAATTTGCTTCGGGTGCCGTTTTATCCTTCGCGGAAAAAAATGGAACTTACGAAAAATTGAAGATAAAAGTTACAGACAGTTTTTTTTTATGTTTTGACTCATAAGAGTAGCTGGCACTTTGGAAAAGAGTTCCCAGTGAAACTGCCAGTTGCCCGCGCTTCTGGAGAACACTGATTGTTTATTAGCCAATCACAGGTTTTCATTCAGTGAGAAATTTGCACTTTATTTCCTTATTTTTGCATTATGTTTCCTTGTTTTTGTACTGTGTTTACTAAAAACTGCACTGCTCTAAGCCAATCTGATTCAAGAAATTTTTCCACGTATATTATTAAGTTTTATAGGAAAATTCATTACCTGACGAGGGAATTCCACGTTAAATTGCACACGAAAACCGATATAGGTTTTCAAGTGCAATTTAATTAACGTGGAATTCACGAGTCAGGTAATGGATTTTCCTTGAATCGCATAATCAAATAAAAATCAGGAAAAAAAAGAAAACACCAATAATATTGTTTGTTTTTATCCTGAGCACGCACCCCAGAAAGCCATTTCAAAGTCAAATGTCAAACCTGTCATTGCGTTAGCGAATAGGAAGCAAGGTCAGTCATACACGTTTGAACCTTTGACAACTTTTTTTGTACCTTGTGCTTGTTTTTACATTTGTTTTCAAACTTTTTTACACATGAACAAGCTTCACACTAATTGTAAGGATAAATAGAGGTATTTCACTGAATTTACAAGCCGGTTATCTATAACGTCCTTTTTCAAATTGGTCATTTGCTCGCGAAGGAAAATAATTTACACCTTTTACCTCTTCGGTAGCAAAACTGAAAGAAATGAAGTGTCCAAGGCAAAGCACTGAAAGTTTAACGTTGCGATTGATATAAGGTAAGTACCTTGAAATGTTTTAAAAATGCTGTTCAAGTTCAGCTCTGTTTTGTACTTTCCTAAGTACCACGATTCAGGATGAATGCAAGTGGCGTACCCTTTTTTGTGTTTTCAGGGACAATGTGATCTTTGAAGGTATTTATTTCTTCTTCTGTATATGTGACAATTGACCCCGGCACTTCCTCCATTGTCGCTTCTCCGTTTTGTTTGTTTGAATTTGGCTTGCCATTTTCTGGGCTGTGTTCACAGGATTTTCTTGTTTTCTCATTGTCGCTAGCGAAAGGGGTTTTTTATACCTCTCCAAGAATTTGTAGTTTAGTTCAAAACAAGGAAGAACCTCCGGATCACTTTAAAAAATGCTTTTGTTTGTTTTTAACTATTTATTTATTTAGTCACCCACAAAACCTTATACAACATAAACAAAAGGTGTTAATTAAATTATAAAATTAATGTGACAAGGAAGTCTAACGAAGCTTGAAGCTTATATTAATAGGCTTCCTTCAACTACCTAGAGAACTAAATTCATGGCTGAGTGCAGAGTGAGCAAGATCAGAAAATTAAGCGACAGATCGGCTATCAGTGAGATAATTCTTTCAATTTTTTTTAACAACAAATATAGAAGGAGAGCTAATTAGTGAAACAGGCAACGAATTCCAGATTTTAGGTCCTCGGTAAAGGATGTTGAATTGCTTTATATTTGATCTACAAAAATGAGGTCTATACTGAGAGGCCAGTCGAATTTTGGTATTGATGGACTTCAGATTACTACTTAAGAACAAGTCACGAAAGCTACTAGGCAAAAGATTATGGTGATAACAATACATAAAAGTAGTGACAGAAAATGAATTAATACTAAATATGTCAAGGACTTTAAGCTGGCTAAACAAAGGGGCGGTATTTGCTAGATAGTGAGCTTTTGTTATGAGCCGCACTAGATGCTTTTGCAAAAGGTAAATACAGTTTAGGTTGGAACAGTAGGTGGAGGACCAGGCGACATTACAGTATGTTAAGAAAGGATATACAAAAGGTGACAATGCAGGGTTCGCAAATACGCCAAATTTGGCGTATTTTACGCCAAAATTGTTCAGATGACTCCACAGAGGTTACGGAGGGAGTCACTTTGACTTCAGAAATTTTCGCTAACAAACAGGGAGCCACTTCGACTCCAGGAATTTTCGGTAACAAACACAGTTTTGTCCCTACCCTTTTCGCAACAAATGCAATTTACATTAATCTTAAACGTTGTAAACCTTAATTAAATCATCAAAATTAAAGAATGATACTGCACGACAAAACAGGAAGAGGGTAAATTACGATCAAAGTTTACTCGATGACCGCCATCATGGATTTGAGCTTTCTAGGTCAGTGAACCCCCACAGCTACACCGTGTATCCATCACGATAGTTATTCATGCCAGGACCAAGTGCTGTAAAGTCTGCAAATGGCTTTTTTCGTTGTGATACTTGACTCCAAATTTTCCAAAATGACTCCAAAATTTGTGAAGCGGAAGTCACAGTGACTCCACTAATCAATAAAATTTGCAATCCCTGTGACAATGATTTTGAAAACATTTTAAAATGACATTGTAGAAAACCTTTTTTGCAGTTGTTGTGTTACAATTTGACAATAGTTGTTACGTAGATGCGAAAAAACATCCCTTAGCCTCGTTTTCAACTCGCAATTCCACACTGAATACCTCTCTTCATTAACCAATCAGAATGCGTGATTTTACTCAATTATGCAATTCTATAATAAATACCATCTACCATGAACTATATCAGTACCTGCTGAGTGACTTTGCTCTTGTTCACCAAGCAGAGAGCATTCCACGCTACATTCAACCTGGAGGACCTGACTTTCATGTTCTTCCATGGCTAAGAAGATAAGATAAAATCTTTAGTTGGGCAAGAATTTTCCCTCACCCCTACATACACCTATTGTTCAAAGAAAACATGTCAGAACAACACTGAGCCAAAAGTTGTGATTTCTGGTTTAACTCTTATGGGGAATTGTTTTTAAGAATAAAGGAGCTGAGCTTGACAATATTCCTGGAAATATTATTTACTACACTGTACCCTCCAATGAATGAACAACTTGATAACCACACTCAAAACTGGTTTATAATATTTCCCCATCTCTCAACACAAGGAGTTTTTGAGCATTTATGATCACATAATTTTTGTCTTAATTTGGCTATTACTGCAAAGTACAATGTCTTCAATACAGTAAAAACCTAGCTGTGACTAAGAACCTGGTTTTTAGGAACCTGTTTGGCTAAACTTGCCAGTTATAATTAGGCCCCAGGATCTATACAAGAACCTGTTTAGCCCAATATTTGACACACATCTTTATTTTCTCAAATCTATAAAAAAAATTCAATACACCTGGAAAATATTCAGGTGAACCTCTTTGGGAGACATAAGCTGCAATGTTTTTTTTCCTGCAGAAAATAAGAACCTTTTCATTTTAGAAAAATATACAAATTTTTTGCCAATAACTATTTTTGTAAGAACGTACCTGTTAATGCAAAGGGAAAATCCAGGTTCTTACCTACGAGTTTTTACTGTCTTTTGACCGGTCCGAGCTAAAATTTGTTTGGCAGGTAATAATTTATTTTGACCGGTTAGTAACTAGACATGACCGAGCTTAAATTTGTTTGGCCTGTCAACATTCAAAAATAATTTCTAACCCTGGCTGCCCTCCTTATTTACATAGATCTCCATATATATTCTTAAACACTCGAAGATAGGTATCTACAAAATGGAAAAGCCTAGATTTACAGTAAAATAATAAAAGTTATTTCAATTACAAGAGGGAGAATAGATCCTTCAAATTCTGTTTACCCTGAATAAAACAAATAGAGGTAAGCTCGAACAATCTCCCGGGGGGGGGGTACTCCGTAATATGGGCTATATAGGTATGTGCGGCCCCAAAGGGTAGGGTTTTTCAGCCGTTTTGGTCATAAATTGGGTATCGATTTTGGCTATGTTGCCGCCATTTTGGTCATAAATAGGGTAACGATTTTTGCACTGTAGTCTTGAATGCACTTTTTTAGAAGAAGCTACTTCCTTATCATGTCCCCCTCCTTCCATCCGCGCTTTGCCTTCCTCTCCACCGGCTGCTTTGTAGGCTAGAAAATACAAGCAACAAAAGCCCTTCACAAAATAGGGTATCAAATTTTTGATTAGGTCATAAATAGGGTAGGGAAAATCTCAGATTTTGGTCATAAATAGGGTAAGGGTTTTGGGAAGCGGGCTGCACACCCCTACCCAATTTTTCTGCGAGTACCCCCCCCCCCCCCCGGGAACAATCTGCACCAAAACGCTCTTTCAACAGACATTGAAAATCTTCAAATTCAAGGTGCTCTCTGCTCTCTGTTCAGAAAACATAACAACGCTTTCACAGACCGTATAATTTACAATCCTCTAACACTGAATCATTTTAACTTGTCACAGAGGCCAGAGTCGCCTAAAATTTACATAAGGAGTTATCATTCATTCACCGATGCATCGGACACATGGCAATGGTTATAATTTTCGATAAAATTTCATTAATACAATTTAAGATTACCTTATTTTCCGCGCCAGAAACAACGAAAATACACCGAGGAGCACGAATTATAAGGTTACTCTATAATTTTATCTTGGACGCGACTGTCTTGTTAAAGTGAAATTTCAGTCATATCGTTTCTCTTCAACGAACTTGGAGGACAGAGGTCAACTTCAATGGATGATAAAAGTATCAACTCTAGACTGCGTGACAACAAATGACGTGTGGTGATTGGTCCAAAAAAACTGATGCAATTACAAAGAGGTTATTGATTAACAAACAAAACAAAAGCTATCTCTGTATTCGTAAAATCCCCGATTGAAAGCAAACCTCGGCAAAAATTCGCTCACCTTCTCCTCCTTCTCGTTCCTTTTCATTTATACGACGCCTGTTTTCCCTTGCTGTCTCTCGCTCCGTTCTTCGCCGCTCGTCGCTTATTAGGCGTCTATTTTCTCTTGCTCTCTCTCGTTCATTCTCCAGTTGCTCTTCAGTGAAATTTTGTCGCCTTTCCCTTTCTCTTTCTTGCGCATATCCCCGTTGTTCGTCAGTAAAATTTTGCCTCCTTTCTCTGTTTCTCTCTTGCTCTCTCTCGCGTTGCTCCTCAGTAAAATGTTTCCTCCTTTCTCTGTCCCTTTCCTGTTCTCTCTCCCGTTGCTCATCAGTAAAATTGCGCCTCCTTTCTCTATCCCTTTCCTGTTCTCTCTCCCGTTGCTCCTCAGTAAAATGTTTCCCCCTTTCTCTATCCCTTTCATGTTCTCTCTCCCGTTGCTCATCAGTAAAATTGCGCCTCCTTTCTCTATCCCTTTCCTGTTCTCTCTCCCGTTGCTCCTCAGTAAAATGTTTCCTCCTTTCTCTATCCCTTTCATGTTCTCTCTCCCGTTGCTCATCAGTAAAATTGCGCCTCCTTTCTCTATCCCTTTCCTGCTCTTTCTCCCGTTGCTGGTCAGTAAAATTGCGCCTCCTTTCTCTGTTTCTTTCTTGCTCCCTCTCCCGTTGCTCGTCAGAGCAGTTTTACCTCACCGCTTTCTCTAGCTCTCTGCCGCTCTCTCTCTCGTTGAGCTTGGCTTGCTTGCCGCCTACTTTCTCGTTTTCTCTGCCTCTCTTTATCTCTATACTCCAAACTAGAGGGCATAATAAATAAATAATGTAGAAAATACGGATGTATAAAAAATGTCAACCGACACGAAAAACCCTCACCACAGACTACCCGAAATTTTGCGTTGGTATGCCTGTGGTGCGGACGGACGGTCGGGCGGGCGGGCGGTCGGTGTACGGTCACGTGATTACCAAATTTTCTCGGATGGGTAGTTTACCACATTTTGTTACCCATGGTGCTCCGCTGCGCGCTTCGCGCGCGAGAGCTCCGCTATAAAAGAATGCAACAACAAACTTTATCAGTTACACAGAAAGAAGGCTTTCGTTTAGAGAATATTATGTATGAATTGTTTGTCGTGTCACGACTTCATATTGAATATTTTCATAAATATTTCGAGGCTTCTTTTTTTAAATTTGCAGTGTTTAATTAAGACCTTCTGTCAACACTAAAATTCAAGCTTACTATAAGCATTAATCATCTCCTAGGTCCATTTTTACGTACTGACAATTTTTTCAAAAATTAGCTATCTAAAATAAATCTATACTGATAAGGATGACAGTTCCACTTTAGAGTCATTTTCTGCAGAAAACAGACTTTTTCACGGCGGTGCGAATCTCTCGAAGACGCCAACAGTAGATAAAAGGATTCAACGCAGAATTCATGAAGACCACCGTGCTTGACAATTTCCATGCTATGCCACTGCCGTACTCTTTCCAAGATTCTGAAGGTATTCTCTCTTCGTTTCCCTGCAACAGCAAGGTTACGAATAGGGGGATGTAGCAAATAAGAAGAAAGTAGTGGACCAAGAATGTATTGAATGCTGTTCTCTTGAAACGCGTTATATTTATGCGCGAATTATCCTGAACTGCTCTTGTTTGTGAGAGAATTTCTCGTTTGTGGCGACGGATTATACAGTAAATATTTATGTGCGCGGATGTTGAAAAGCAAAGAAAAATGGCCACTACTAAAGCCATGACAAAAAGAAACAATAACTTTGAAGTCCATAGTATAAGACTTGCCAGAAAACCACTTGACAACCAGTTCACTGCGATGACACAAAATGCTCGCTGTATGGTCATGATACTGCTGTACCTCATATGATATTTTAGCGCTAGTAGTCTGTCTATAGTGATGGCTGTAAGAGTCGCCAGGGAAACTCCACAGACGGTATAGGAAACAGTGATGAATGCCTTTCCTAACACACAGTTATAAGCCGAAGAATTCGAGAGGAGCGTGAGTTCCATAGACAAAAACAACGGCTGAACCAAGAGGCCCACAGCAAGGTCTGTCGTTGCGAGACCACAAAGTAATATGACGGAGGGCGAACGAAGAGAAGGTGTTCTCCATACGGCTACCAAAACCAAGGCGTTGCCTGCAATTGTTAACACTGACAGTGGGAAATTTACTGTACTGTTAAAAACGACGATAAGCTCGGGGATGTTGTCCGTTTGAAATACAGGAAAGCGAAAGCAGGAAACATTGTTCTCAAAGCTTCTTGAAATGTTACTCAACATAACTTGCTCAAACGTTCCTTATGATAGAAAAAAAAAATACATCTTTCAGGTGATTCTATTAAACTGCACCAAAATATCAGGCGCGTAACGCCGTTCATCTGTATAGAATTAAACATAGCGGAAAATTAACTAATTTGGCAAAATTGTGCTTATGCATATGTTTCAGTATTGAGACACTTCTGCGAAAATAGGAAGCGACGTTAGTGTGTACTCACGTGTTTGTACAGCTGTCTTCTATGCAAGCAATAACATATGTATACCATGCACGTACGTTTCTAAAATTATAATGAAAAGTTCACGCTTCGTGGTGGGCTTTTTTCAAGTAATGATTTGTTAGCTTTGTTGGTTTCTTTTTTAGAGATTGGCACGATTTGAACTTCTGATATTGATGTATAGTAGTAGAAAAACAATATTGAACTGATGTTGCCCCTGATATGATCAAATTGGTTTTCTACGTCTTTCCGCTTTAACATTTTACAATGAAGTTCGTTTTCTTCATTTGTGAAGATGGCTAATCAAAAGTAGGCATTTTGAGAACTTCAAGAGGAAATCCACTCTCAAGATGGCCTTAATTTATATTTAGTAGTTACCATTCTAAGAAATTTAATTAGTTATTTTAGACAAAAAGATTCACAGCAAAGTCGTTAACGTCCTCAGCAGTAATTTCGTCTCATCCTGAAGATGGTTTGCCCACCGATCTGCCCACACATCAAGTAATTGGATAATACCGTGGGATCAAATTCTGGCAAGTTTCCGCATATGATGATACACAATAAGGCCTTTGAACAAAGCTTATTCAAAAGCCAACGTGCGTGCACTGACTGTGGCCAACAAAGTGTAATCAATGGCTTTTAAACGATTTCTTCCTTTGAAATTCTAATAGCTCTTCATTTTCATTTTCAAGTTAAAGTCTATTCCTTCCCTACCCGCTCTTATCATAAGAAAAATTTTAACAGTCATGATTATGTTAGGTAGTACTAAGGTACCGCATAATAACACCAGGCCTCCATAAAACCGGATTCAACCGGATGGAAATACGTTTCCGTTGGGTTTCAAGCAGCATTAAATCTAGGTGACACAGGCTTTTTAGGATGCTAACTGTTCTGTTGAAGGCGAAAACAAACTCAAAGCATAGAGTCTGAAATTTGCACACACTCCTTTTTTTTTTTAAGAATGTTTGTTTCTGGCCCAGGCTGAATATTTTTATTTTCTGCCGATTTTAGGCTGAAACTGTACAAGACGCAATCAAATAACTAGAAAGAGGAAATAACTCCCGGAAAATATTTGAAAAAAGAGATTAGGAGACATGCTTATATTCTGCCGATGGCATTTTGCAGACTACGTGGCCCCTGTATTGGTCTTTGTCAAACAAAAGTAAACTAAAGTAGCAAACAGCACTGTCTGGTCGACATCATCTTCGTATCTGATAATGTCAAAGATGTCGAAAGGGGATTTCTTAAACCAATACCTGCAATTTATTAATGAGATTGCTTAATTTTTTTTGAAACCGTAGTCAAAACCAACTGACTTTTTTTTTGAAAAAAAAAATACATTCCCTTTGGCAATATTTATAAATTAAGTCTTTTCAGTATGTAATGTTCAAAGCAAGAACAGCATATTTCAGTGGTTTAATATTCGAGCGCGTGCTGTGAGTGTTTTGAACAGCTTCAAAAAAGTCTCCGGAGTATTTTATCACAAGACGGCTAAATAATGCATTTCCCATTTTAAATCGTGCTTGATTGAAAATTTTCAAGCAAAAACAGTCAAAATAACAAAGGTTGGTGAGATATGCAATGTAGTTATGCAAATACTTTGAGCAACTGAAGCTGACAGAGTTTAAGCCTTCGTAAGCCTTCGTAATAGGCCTTTCCAAATGAAAGGAATATCAACAGTTTATAATCGTAGAAGAGGAAAACATTACTCAAGTAGAGTAGCGCTAAAGTTACCTGCGTATTGATAACTTAAAAGGTTGATTTGTCTTTTGAAAGCTGGGGCGTCTCCCCGTTATGGTCTAACAAACGCATGTTATAATTTTAACATGGTGCAACTCCCATGTCGGAAACGGTTCTAATAGAATTCCATGGACAGAGGAAATAGATAAGACCCAAATCGTAATGATTGGTGTGTCATTTTCAAACAGCAGAAAAATTAAGAAAGGAGACATTGATGAGCTTAAGGCCAGATATCAGGTCCTAGTTAATCAGCAAAATGAGCTATGATTCTCAACAATAACATAGAAATAATTTGTTCAAACAAACCACCATGAGTACGTACTGTAATTTCACTACAACACACTCTAAAACTCAGTATTAAAACAATTTAAGGAATAAAATGCATTGACAACCGAAAGAATAAACTGCATGACTTAAACATTCCCAACTTAAGAATCTACTTTCTGCTGCCTTAGTTATGATTTCATCGAGCCCGTCTCCAATTACAAGTTCACGACAGATTCATTTTTAAAGTACATTACCGACACTTCAGAACCGTAGTTTATGCTATGCGTCATTGAGACATTCATTATACCTCTGAGCTGAGATACAACATTCATAACTCAGATCTGAGGTATAACATCCATACATCAGAGGTGAAGTATAACATCCATACCTCAGATCTAAGGTATAACATCCATACCTCAGATCTGAGGTATAACATACATACCCCAGATCTGAGGTACAATACCCATACACCAGGTTTTTTGCCAATCACTTAAAATAGGTATTTTCTGTTGACAATAAAAGTAACCGTTAAATCTTTAGTTAGTACTTTTTAAGCGTAAACAAATCTATAAAATTTCCCTCAAAAGATGTAAACTGAAATGCAACGAAAAATGTGTCAGTTTTAAGGTTTGTTTACTGATTAGTTCAATTCAATTTGGAAATTTTAAAACAAGCAGAATTACCCAAAATACATCGTCATTGCAAATTACAATGCCTTGGGTGAACATCCAGCATGCTACACGCCTACACCTGATTTAAAAATGACAGCCTGGTATTGTTAAATCATTAGTGACACAAGAGGCCGATGTTATAAATTGTAATTCGTAAACTATTAACCGCTTACTAACCGAGCACGAGGGCCGTATACGGACCAAGCGCAGCGAGGTCCGAACTGCCACGACCGAGGGCAAATATTCCCCAGTACGGCTCGAGCAAGCTCGGTTAGTAAGTTGTTTATTATATGGCATTCGGCTTCTGATAGTAGCTTGCACTTAAAGGGCTTCCGCCGTGACGTATTCTCTATGACGCGAACAACTTATCAGACAAAAGCGAACTACCACGAGATCGAAAAACAAATTATCGTCTTAAATTAGCTTAATCAAAACTTCATAAACGCTTTGTGCTGGTATCTGAAAAAAGCAATTGTTGATTGTAAAATTCGAGAAAGGGCTTCTTGTCGATCAAACAATACTTTCTTGGTTACAAAATATTGACCAAGACAGTGTCCAGTGAAAGCAAGAGAGAATTCTCTCTTGGTGAAAGTCTAAGTTTTTGAGCTGAAAATTAGCTGTCGATAACTGGACAATTTTCTCATTACCATGAAATATTTGGAATGTGCACCAGCTCATGGATCCTACGTTTGCACCTGTAAAAAACTGGAGCGATGGAAGACAGTAACGGATCGCTTGACTGATATTCTCTTGCTCGGAAAACGAAGTGTTAAGGAGAAAAACCATCACATAGTTCTTTGAAGCGCAACTGGATTCAGGTCGCTGAATTCTCCTGCTTCAAAAAGGGCATCCTCTTTATCGATGCCGGCCTTAGCAGCTTGCGGTTCGCCAGGTTTCCTTTACCGTGCTCGTGAACAAGGGAATTTGGCCTCGCTGCAAGGACGTTTCTGGATTTTTCGAACTCATTGTCCTTGAGTATGTTAAGTATCGCTGTATACTGGGTTGAAAACTTGAAACTGTTGCTGGCTCGCAGCCTTGTCTGTTTTTCCTACGTGCGTTAAAAAAAAAAAAAATTCTAAAAAAAGGTGCTCAAGCTCGTTTTTCATCCCATTAGCTTCCATGTAACGGAGGAGAGTGTTCATATCAGTAGCTGTCTTCTTTTTGTGTTTGCACTTTCCTGTTGGTTGACAAAATCGTCTATGGCCGACCAAGAAAGAACCAATCAGAGAGCACGGATTTGCCTAAGACTGGCTTTGCCATATAATAATCAGTGATATTTTATTTCCTGACGAAAATATCATTGGCATTTTTTAAAGACGAGAAGAAAGCCATCTAAATAATTCTTTGCAGTGGGCAATTTACTCCAGGCGCACTATATTTATACACATGAATAATAACAGAGAGATTGTCTTTATCATTTTGATGAATTACAGAAACCAATTTTGTACCAGGAATGTTTTGTTGCATGTTCAAAAGGGCAACAAAGCAAGTCATAGTTGATTTTTTTTCTAATCAGACTTGATGAACATCAATCAGGCAATACGTAGCCCAACTAGATAATTTCCGGTCTATTAATTGTTGGAACGAACACAAATGGATCCAGCCAAATCTAGCCTAATATCATGTTCACAAGAAGCTTTCTCTCTCAGTGTCATTTTATATGCTCTGTTAACAAAGTACTTTTAAGTACTTTGTACATTAAAAAAAATGTATTTATTTATTTATTTGCAGATTCAGTTTACATAAAAATATACAGTTATGAACGGTGGAACAAGGTTAAACTACCCAAAACCAACCCTCCATAAACGAAATAAACAGAAAATAAAACTATCTGGCCAAACCCATATCCTAAATCAAGAAAAAATGGTTAGGTGAAACAAAAAAATATCCATAATGAGCAAACCACTAAAGCGTTAAAAGTGTGATATTTTGGGCAAACAATTTTGAGGAACTGCTTGTCTGATGATCTTATGCTATACATTTCATGGTCAAACATTGCTCAGTCTTTATCTTTCAAGAAAGATTAATTTAAACCAGTAGACAAACGCCTGGTAGTACCACAGAAAAAGTGTCAAATTCATTGAATGTAAGCATTGGCGATGAAGACTTCAACCATTAAGCGGTCGAAACTTCGCGATCTAAATCAGAAAATATAAACGACACTACTTATGAACATGTTATTCACGACGATGAATGACAATAATCTTTGTTTTAAGTCATGGGTGCATATAGTTCAGCCACACCCAACGACCAAATGTTTCCAAATACGTGAGAAACATCTCAACTGGTTCTCTATGCTTTAGATCCCTGTTTAGTGGTTAATGTGGAGCTGCCCATAAAACGGATAGTTTAGTCATCTTAAGAGACATTTGGCGGTCTCAAAAATTTAGGTGGTTTAAGCTACCCTGATGGGTCCAGTCAAAAGGTTTGAGGACATGCAATAGCTATGCTTCCATTGGAAGATTTAGAGGAGCTTTTTCTCCATACCGAAATTTCCTGGAGACTTTTTAATAACAATAAAGAAAAATATCTTGGTAATAAAATGTGGAAAACACAAGGTCCGAAAATTTTAGGTAAGTAACTACAACCCCGAATATATTTGGCAATGGAGCAGTTATTCCTAGTTCTTTCGTCTTTGCATAGCTTTAAATACTTCAAGACAATATTTACTCGAATTCTATCGCCACGTGCGTTAGGCAATGATTTCATGTCACATTCTCGTGGAAAATGAGGTTTTCCGCCAAAGTACTTTGGTTGGCCATAAGAATTCCCGCCAAAGAGGATCATGCAGCACGGGGTTGGGCCATTGGCTCGCAGAAAAAGGTGGCCGTACGGTCACGTGACAATAGACGGTAAAAGATTGAGCATTTCCTTTTAAAACGGGCCCTGGGACTAAACCTATCAAT
Source organism: Porites cylindrica (assembly GCA_964035525.1). Lineage (NCBI taxonomy): Eukaryota > Metazoa > Cnidaria > Anthozoa > Scleractinia > Poritidae > Porites > Porites cylindrica. The sequence continues at coordinate 26,284,019 of OZ037775.1, forward strand.
AAAGTAGTATTTAAAAAAATCGCATTCATTATTCTTTTTGTGCCTTTATTCAGAAGCTCGTAAATGGCAGTACAATTCTGCGTGCATCGTTTTATATGTGCGGCTTTTTTATTCAGCAACTACGATTCTGTTAATCTTTCTTAGGCCTAGGCCTAACGTCGTCGACCATTTCATGGGACGAACCAAACTTAGTGAGTTACGTTCCAGAAAAATTCGACGTTTGGCTCAGATTAAGATTGCTTTTTGTTCTGATTCAGCTTAATTTAGGTCGACTCAAATGAAGAGTTTAGTTCAGGTCTCATGAAAAGCCCTACATTAGACCGAGGCCTTAAACTGCAACAGAAAGCTGCGGCAACAATAAAATAAGTGGAGTGTTTGGTATTAATAATTCCTCATGCATCTTCCTGTACCTTGGCATTACTGAATACAATCATCTAGAAATAAACTGACAAAAGCATAATGTTTTACCATCCTTTCTAATTATAATGGAGCTGTTACCTTTACGAGAGACAAAAAAAATCAAATTCGCCAAAAATTACTTAAATAAACCAACCTCCCAACAAAGTGTTTTATATGAATTAACACAGGCCTTCTTGTTCTTTGTCGTTCTTTACCATGACAAGAAGAGCGGTAGCTTAATATCATGGTCTTTTATAATGATGATGATGTTATTCCCCTTTTAAAAAAACGCGTGCTTACAAGTAATGTCAAACACTTCGACAATTACGTACCTCTTCATTCGCAGTTGCCGGCTTTGTTATATTACGTACAAATAGTTACTGTCAGCGCTTTTACACAAGCTAATAATGTAAATAATAATTTTTAAACAGCGGTTTCTAATCACTCGTTCGTCCCTTTCGTTGTCTGATTGGCTCCATTCATCTTTGCCACCTTTACTATGGTTGGATATGCGCCATCTGAGTGTTAATAAAAAAAAAATGGGGAAAGATTAAATCAAAATGCATGAAAACACCTTAAGACTGGGCTAAGAAAGATTGTTTTCAAACTAAAGATGAAGCTCACGGAGATTTGTAACCCTTTTCATACTCATATTGTTACAAATATATAAATAAAATGAAATAAATAGAGAAAGCTGATAAAATTTTGATAAGACAATATGAAAGTTATTTACATTGAAAGCTGACGATACCTATTCAATTTACAGATAGATAGTAGGGATCAGAAAAATCACTTGGGCGGAGTACTTAAACAAAATTTAGCCCCTGTTTACCAAATCACTTCAAAGTAATTTTTCATTCGACAATCTCATTGTTTAACAGAAAATATTGCCATCAGGATATATTGAAGAGTAGAACAGAAAACCTGAAACAACGGTAACCCATATCTGATGGTCCACTCATTTTCGTAACCCACGGTTTAGACGGTTAGACTTCTTTGAAGTGCCCTTTACCCCTAGGGTGTTATACGGACCTGATCGTCGTTCAGGTCTGGAGAATAGATAGGTCCTTCTTGTGAACATTCATACCATGCATAATACTTGTGTGTGGAATGCTGACAATGCACGATCGTGAACAAAAAAACATGTCGGTTGAAGAATTTGAACTGCAGCTCTGATGTAAATATTGTAATTACCTTTACTTTTCTTTTTATTAGTTTCCTTTGGAGTCTTTAGATTTTTCTTTGGCTTTTGTGGGACAGTGTTCTTTCCGCAGAGCTTCTTCAGTCCTTCAGTAATCTGAAGTCACAGCGACAGACAGTTAGAGAAGGAAAACGAGAATAATAGAAAAAAATCACCTATTCCCATCTGTTAGGAACTGGTCAATTGCGGATCGAACGTGTTTAACTCCCAGGGTTCCACTGACTTCATCCAACACCGTCGTATATAAAACGCATGTTGAATCCTTTTCAAGAACTGTGTTGTACACGTACAAAAGCATTCTTTAATGGCAGCAAGTCGTGATCTCAATTGTGCGAGGAAAGTCTTGATTCGAGGTACATTCATTAGTTTGATGAGAGAGTTTTTTCATTGCAGGTGTGTTTGCGGGATATTTTTTTCTTTATCACCCAGACCCTCCCTCAATGGGTAAATGGAGGGCTCATAAAGTTATTAAGAAGGGATTTGAAGATCTCTTTCTGGTGCATCAAAATTAAATTTCTGTCGTTATAAGTATATATAAACGGAGACTTTGCTTTTAGCTCTTGCAAAATCTATATATTACTGCGCGCAGGCGTCCTCTGATTCAGGCAATTTTATTTTTTTCTTTCAGTAATGATCATTAACAGAAGCACAAACTTCCCTGAGCTTTATAACCAAATACCTGATCGTCAAAAACGCAGTGAAAAATGGTAAAAGTGACTCCCTGTGAACAAAAAAAAGTCATATGTGGGTATTTTCCTTGACCTCAATTGACAAAAGTATGCGGAATCCGTTGATCAAATTCCGGTTGCCATTAAGATCTGAGTAGTACGTCCATATTGAAACATTTAAAAAAGCGGACCTCGAATTGGATAGTAAGTAAGAAAGATCGTAAAAACGGTTAAGATCAAAATTAAGGCCACAAAAGATTCTAATCCGATTATAAGTTTGTTACCCATCAGAAGCATGTTTGTAAATCAAAAGAGACGTTTGCTTTGATAATCCATAACTAATTACCATTAGTTGTAGGTGCCCGTTACTCAAATTGTTTTACCAACAATCAGCGACAAAACTGCTGATACAATGTCCTCAAATGAGGTAACTTTGGACAAAAAAAGCCCCCCACCCCCCCCCCCCCCCCATCTTTATACCCTCTCCTCCAGTCAAAGCTGGGGTGTTTATTTTTTCCAAGAGATAGCACAAATAGCGGCACAACATTGCATGTGGGAATGGGGAGGGAAAGCTTCATTATAGCCTTTTGAAGACGGCAAAACTTCAGAAAGACACTTAAGGGCAAAATTTCTCAAGTAATTTTGTCTCCGATTGTAGTTCGAGTTGTCTCCTGTAACAGCAGCTGTTGACTAAATTAAAAATCAGTTTTTCCATCGCACCTCACATTTTCTGAAAGGCTGAATGACCTTTTTTTTTTTTGTTTTAACATAGAAAGTAATACCAAGATGGCGAGATGGCTAGATTATTGGCTACCAATTTCTGACATTTCGGGTTAATTAATATCTATTCTGGTGTAAACAACAAACCTGCGTGGAATTCAGCAAAACAAACAGGAACTGAACGGCGATGTGGAATTGTAGGAAATATCCCAAAATATACGTGACACCCAACAGTGGAAGCAAGGCCAACATGCTTCGTATTCCTTTCCTGTGAAAAGGTAATAGAAGACCTGAATGGTATTCAGTTCATGATTTAGCTTAAGGTACTCGCTTGTTTGCCCTAAACGGGTTTGTGGAGCTTAACAGGATATGGTTTTCACGCTTTTGAGACTTAAACAAGAGTAGTATACAATTTCATAATTTAGCTTCTTGAGTAGGGTCCCTTTTTCGGTAAGCCAAAATTGGCGATTGAGTGATACCAACAATTTTTTTTGCATTATGTTAGTTTAAAAATTACTTAAGTTTGTATGCAAAATGATATAAATCAGGGTCAAGAAAATAGGTCTTTTGCCTTATAAACAGGTAACGGAATTTTAAATCATCTCTTTAAAAGGTGAATCTTCATGTGATTTCATCTTTGACAAAATTCTCAAGCAGTATATTCGCTTGAGGATCCCTTTGTTTCAATTAATGATGTTTGCTCGCATTTTATTATTATACATGTACCGGTAACTATAATATAAGGCTGTAAGCTGTTATACTGTAGTGTGTAGTGTATTGTAATCAGTTGAAACGAAATTACGCTGTGGGTGTAGACTTGGGTGTACGGTTGCTGCTTTTTCAAGTGCCAGATAAAAAGATAGAAGGGACAATTTCATCAACTAGTTTTGCATGTTGCCATTTTTGCTTGTTGTTGTGGTTATTGTAGTTGTTGTTAACTTTCCCAGGCACATTCTTTTTTCCCACAACCTTACAACGATGATTAACAAAAGCGGAATCACATTCACAGTCCTCAAAAAGACTGATAAGATAATGAACAGAGATTAGCACCTTGCAAACTTAACGTGCTCTTTGTTGTATTTATTGGACAGCTTTCCAAAAATAACTCGCAGAAGTATCAGAAACATCCCCATGTTTACCTGTTAGAGAGAAGAGAACATTTTTACGAAAAAAAATAGTCTAACCCGGTTAATACGGGGGGGCCACTGAAATTGTTCGTTTCAACGGGCTGTCCCTATTAATGTCATTTGTATATGTAGTAGGAGTACGTGCTATCCAATTTGGAAATAACTGGATGAAAAAAATTACGAGGACACCCAAAAAAGGACTCGGCCTACGGCGTCGTCCAATTTGGCTGTCAGAGAAATTTTTTGAATTCAGTTATTTTCAAATTGGACAAGCATGTAGTCTTCTTACTTATCAATTATATAGCTAGTTAGTTAATCCAGATTTTTTAGCGTGTCACAGACACGAAATACTGTACATTCGAACCCTTCCATTTGTAGTTGAAACAAAAACACCAAAACTATTGAAAATAAACATTTCATTCATTACCTCAAACGATTTCCGCAGACTTTGTTCGCTTGTTTTGTAATGCTAAAATCTAAACGCAACTATATCAGTGTTTTTTATTGTTCTCCAAAGTTTCAGTGCTTCAGGTAATATATCAAACATGAGATGCAGTGTTTCATCACCAGATGAAACACCGAGAAGAGAGTTGAAAATACGACGCGCAGCGGAGTATTTTTGACGAATTTCGAGGTGTTTCATCTGGTAATGAAACACTGTGTCGAATGTTTGATATTTCTTCTCAAACAAAATCATTTTTGAAGGAGAAATTAAGAATGCAAATACTAAGCAGTGTTTCATCCGATTTCCAAACACTCATTAAACATTAATTTCCTTTGTATTGTCTTAATGAATTATTAATGAGTTTGAGAATACATTTTCAAGAATCGTTGAATGTTTCCATTACAAACTTTCATCAGTTTGATCATACATTTTTCCTTTTTAAATGGTCCAAACAAGAAGCCAAAACAAAACCGCATCAAAACAAAAGGACGTTCACAGCTGCAAGAAGCAAAGAGCGTTTGCCGACGAACCGCCATCAGCTAACGAGACTTTTTTTGGCGCGTTGTCATAGGGACTTTGCGCTGATTGGCTAGTTTGCATTACCTATTTTATTTTCTGGCATTTGATTGGTGCATGTCAGTTGTCCTATTTTTCTTAAATTGGAAAGCTTGCCTATTTGTAAAGGAAAGTCCTATCACCGTTCTCTGCATAACTCGTTTAGTAGCAAAGTAGTCTGAAATTGACGTCTAAAATCGATTCTATACGGTGTACTTTAGCGTTGGAACATCAGCAAGCTGTCACCAAAGGGTATTTTTTACCTTCCAAAAGAAAAGTTTAATTACAGCACACACTTATTGCATTAGCGAGGTTGACTTTCCTTGGAATTCGTTGATTGGGCAAGAAACAAGTGTCCCTATTGGCCATTTCGGAGTTGCGTAGGGAACTGGGGCGAGTTTCAAATTTAAACAAATCGATGAACTGGCACCATCATATGAAAGGTCATGTTGAGGTTGGTCATTTGACCAGTTTGGTGCTCTAAGGTTGAACAGGGATCAAGTTATGACTCTTGAAACATGGTTAAAGAGCTATACAAACCTCTGGAATTTTGTGACATCGTCCCCAAAAACCATATAAACTCTTAATTTTTTTTACGATTTCTGTGATATTCCTTAAAATGGGCAAACACAGTGATTTTCGAATTAGTTCCTTTCAAGTAGTAGATGCATGACGAATTTTATAGTTTAAATAAAAGAAAAAGAGTTTATATGGCTTTGGGGACGCTGCCACAAAATTATAGACGTTTGTATGGATCTTTAACCATGTTTCAGGAGTCATAACTTGATCCCTGTTCAACTTTAGAGCACCAAACTTGGTTAAATGACCAATCTCAAAATGACCTTTTATATGGTGGTGTAAGTTTATCGATTAGTTGAAATTTGAAACTCGCCCCAGTTGCCTACGCAACTCCGAAATGCCTAATTAACCTGGTTCAATTTAGAGAAATTGTGAGGGCTTTCTCCAGGGATAAGGAAAACTGCCCGTATCAGGCGGGTGTCCGTAAAGCGGGTTCGACTTATTTAATGATAAAATGCAGTATTGTATTTGAAACGAGTAAATGTTTATAGTCTTTATTTATAGTAGAAATGACGTTATTTACAATTCTTACCAACAGAAAAAACAAGACTGGCCCTTTGTAGATCCACGTACTTCCATTGAGCCAACATCTACGATAAAATGTACAATTATACAACGATGGAGTGAGAGAGAGGTTATCGGAGAAAAATTGAAGAAAAGATATAACGTGGCTGATTACCTTTCTCTCTCAGGACGCCCAGTAAAGTTAAACGGTCCACATATGACTTCCTTCAATGGTGCTTCCATATCATACGTAGAGGGCTTTATGGCAGCTGTAATGCCTACAATGACCGCTGGAATTCCTTGAATAAATGTAATCAAAATTAATTTTATCACGCTAGTCTTAGTATCATTTGACTGTAGTCACTGGTAGGTTTTACGCTGTGGCGTAACCAGTGTGTTTAGTAGTAAGCATACCTGACTAGCTAGCTGAGCAGAGAGACACGTGAGTTCATGTCCCGCTCAAGGGCACGGAATCAAGTTTGTTTGTTCGTTTTTTTCTTTTTTTTTTTTTATCGAATATGTTGCTTTCTATTTTCACTTGCCAGTATTTTATTTCATAATTACAGTGGGACCACACGAACCGAGGCCACCCAGACAAAATTTTGAGACAAATTTTGAAATAAGCTAATCACAAGTCGAGATCTAAAACAATCAAATTGCGCATAATTGTACTGACCTAGCGAACCATTTTTATAAAGGATGTAAATAAAGAATCGTGACGTTGTATATAATGAATTAAGCTGAAAAATGTTTTGACAACGTCTGGGTTGGCCGGAATCAAAGCCAGCGGTAAAGAAATTTTGAGCAATCCGAACTAAATTAGGCGACGACCACTCGTCTCAAGGCAAACAGTTACAAATACGGCTCTTAGCGAGTGAAACGCAGTTTGGATGATTTGACAGAGCTATCAACGAAGAGTTAGGGCGGAACAGAAAACCCCAAATTTTGAAAGAAGCGGCCATCGATTTTAGTTCGGATTGTTCAAAATTTCTTTGCTGCTGGCTTTGATTCTGGCCAACGCAGTCGTTGTCAAAATATTTTTCAGCTTAATTTATACAAACTTCCTAAATCCTTATTTATATCCTTTAGAAAAATGGTTCGCAACGTATTTTGAACTGAGTACAATTATACGCAATTTCATTGTCTTAAGCTAGACTTGTGATTGGCTACTTTCAAAATTTGTCTCAAAATTTTATCTCGGTGGCCTCGGTTCGTATGGTCGCACTGTAAGTCATATATTTTTAAAGGTGGTCCTTTTCTTAAGTTTTATTGGCTTGCATGGGCTCCCTTGAATCATCTTTCTGAATTGTGTGTATATATATAATTTAAATGAGGCAAAATGAAAATAATAATAATAATAATAATAATAATAAAACAACTTTTTGTGTATTGATTAAAATGTTCTGAGAAAAATCTCAGCCCATGAATACTCCATTCATTTTGTAGAAAATAGTAGGTTAACCTGAAACTAATTGCAACAGAGGATACTCCAACTGTCATCATCAAACCGTCCTTAATAACATATCAAAAGTCCCATAGAGTCCTAGCAGGGGGAGTTGCTTAAGAACAAAATAACTTGAGAGCATTTGAGACCTTCCCGATATAACCTGAGTCGCAAGCGTTTCCAACCGAGTTATTGCGCGAAAGGTAGAGCGGGAGCAAAAAAAAAAGGGTGGAAGGGGGAGGGGGAGGGGAGAAGAGGAAACGATTGCCGGCAAACCCCACGATTCTGGAAAACGCCCCTTGATATTTCACGGTTCGATTCATTTGTAAATTGACAGCTCGTCAAAATAGAAGGATAACAGATTACCCCTGGATTACCGGATTTGTAAAATTACTTTGTTCTCCAACAGAACACGTTCCAGCCGATTGCAGAAACTGTGATAAAAAAGGTTTACGATAACAGAGGGTTAAAACTCTGAGCGATTGCTGCGGAATTTCTTGTTTTTTAATGTGCGTCTGAAACCTTATCGAAACGTCAAAAATGATTTGTCCGGAACAATTCACTCCGCCGGCTATAAGTTTTGCAGAGCGGCTGCTCTTCAGCCCGAGTCGAAACGTTCTCTACAATGCATGCTGCTAAATTTCCAATAAACGAAAAGAATCTTTTCATTTCAAAAAGCTGACAAATCGCTTGTCCATGGCGGCTTTAGCTAGTGATGAGAACCGATGTTCTGATTTACGTTGATGTTTGCGTTGATGTTATCTCCATCAAACAGTCCATTTTTTCCTGTCAGATCCGCACGCCGTCATTTCCAATAAATTGGCCTTCACTAGTCTCCACTGCTCGATCTCCCATTATACTTTAACGACTCTGATCTCATAAACCTTCGCACAAACACGATTCAAATAAATATCTGTCCAAAGCAATTGTAATCTGTGACCACAGATCAGATAAGACCAGATCTGCGCCGCACGTAAACAAGGCATACCTGGTTTGATTGATGTTTCGAGTGCTAAGTACCGCACCAATCAGAAGCTACGTTCGTGGGCGAACGCAGTTTTTCAAAGTCGTGGGGTTTGCGGGCAAGCGTTTCCGTCTTTCCCCTCCCCCTCCCCCGTCTTTCCTCTTTTTTTTTGCTCTTGTCCCAACGTTTCTCGACGAACGCGCGCGGAAACGCTTGCTACGCAGGCTATTTCCGAGACCCTTGTTTATTACCGCATGGAAACAAGGCTTAAAGTCTTTCTTTAACGCTTACGTTGAAGGCGTTTATGTAATACATAATCGTTAAACACGATCAACTTAGGGCAATGTTTTTAGCGGGGCTCCCGCGCGCGCGAAGCGCGCTTGGGACAGAGCCCCATACTCATGGAATATGGTCAACCTATTTTCGTTTGGTTGTCACGTGATTGACCGAGCGTACGTACGTACGCGTCTACAGATTGCACGGGTGGGGTAGGGGAGACTATCAAAAGGAAGGGAGGGGTGTCTCAGGCGTGTCTTGGCAAGTCCACATCTTTAATATAGGATTTTAGGACATTCATAATATGGTCAATTGACAGCTGTCAAAAGAGGATAGCCACTGACCAGTATCCCGTGACCATATCGCGGGCTCATGTGTCAACTCATCGAGGTGACGTGATTTATTTGGAAGCTGTCCGCTGACCAGTTAATTGTTTTACTAGATCGCGAACAATGTTCAATCTCATACTTTTACTAGTTAAACTGATAATGCACACATATTGGACATCAATGTTTTGATCAATTGACACCTGTCAAAACAGGGTACCCGCTGACCAGTATCACTTGACCGTATCGCGGGCTCAGGTGTCGACCCATCGAGGTCAAGTATTTTTTGAAGTTATCCGCTGCCAAGTTACTAGTTTTCAAGTGATCGCAGGCTCAAGTTCAAGTTTTTTCTAAATTCATATGAAATATGTTGTGTTTATGTGCTACACAATTAAAATTTTGATTGCAAACTGACCTCGGACGCGAAAATTCAGCCAGCTGTTACAGGCAGGGAAGACAGTTGCTTTTGACTTTTCTCACCATGGTCACGCGTTGGTCACGCTCTACGTCCAATTTTTATGCTCTGATTGGTCAAAATTTGACAGGTGAGTTCATGCGGAAAATTTATGCATTATCTTGAATCTTGTTTACTTTGACAGCTGAAGCTGACAGAGTTTTGTGTCAACTTGTGATGTTTTTAACTGTCTTTTTCCACTGGATGTGCAAAATGAAATTCAGCTGCTATCAGGAGTCCTCTGTTATTCATGGCTAGTTTGTTTATTGGGTTTTTGGTTGAGGAATACGTCGCTTGTCAAAGTCGGAAATCCGATTTCGGATGGCATCGTTTTCGTTTTCACCTTGCTTGATGCGTAAGAGGATTGCAAAGTCTGAAGCGATACTGGCTTTTCTTGATACCTTTCAGGAGCTGCATCTCAAATGGTAAGCCAGAGAAATTATTGTATTTGATGTTTGTTTTTTTGGATCTAATTTAATGAAGTCGAGCGAGTTTATGCGGTCATTTAGTTTATGCACGTTTGTAAGATTTGAGACAATGATCTGACCGAGTATCAAGTTTGATATAAGCTTACAGAACTTTAAAAAGCCTTTAGACAGTTTCTCAACGCAAATAGAAAGAAAACGTTCCAAAGAATATTTAGTTATAATTCTGGCCGGAAAAGAAAGCTTTGAGCGATTTTCTTGCCTCGAGTTCGTCTTTGAAAAAAGCAAACACCGGGAAGCCGGCTTAAGACATAAACTTAAGCTTGAAGCTTGAAGACTCAGGATTTTTAGGGATACTTTAATACTTGTCTTCCTGAATGAAAATTGTTGTTTCTGTATATGTTTCACCGAATTATGTTTCTTTTATTGATTGTTAGTAGTCTCTCTTGTAATTTTAATCGTTGTGCCGATTGTTTTCAGTCGTTCAGTGAACATCGCTTGCAGGAGTACTCAAAATGCCGCGCGTTAATAAACCATTAAATAAAAAATAAACAGAATAAATTCTTTATAATGTTGGAGCGTAACTCTGTTAATGTTCATTCAAACACTCGCCACAGCTCGCACTACAAAAGTGAGAACCGGATGGCCGTATAGGTGATTTTGGAAATTTTTTTAACAGTTTATGAATATTGAATGAGTGCAATTTGTATTGTGAAATACTGCTTTCTGTCCAAGGTCTGCCGGTATGATAAAAACAGTGCCTCATACTACTGTTTCACCTCAGATGTGATGTATAAATGGTATAAAAGGTTGGTTTACACGCACCAAGATTTGTTGACAAGATTTTGCAAAGTAGACTTGTCGAACGCAAACAAATTGGCCTGATTTTTTTTTTCCACTAATTAATCTACGGTGATCAAGAGCCATTATGGCTCTTAAATGTGATCGAAGATGATTACCAGTTTTTGGGTGTACATATGAGGCTATCAACTCGATGTAACATTTGATTCACTCTTGGGCTGTTTGCAAATTATTTTTCTCTAAAATCAGGTAGCCTTTCCCTCAAAAGTCACATAAATGTGCTCTAAAGTTAACTGAATTGTGGAATTCGAATAGAAGTTTATTGTTTAATTTAAATTATAAATTTATTAATGGGATCCTCGCTTTTAGCCCTGGCTAAATCTATATATTATGCTTTAATAAGTTATCTACCCGGGAAAATATTTGTAAAGTCGCTAATGGGGCTCAATAAACGGTTACATCAAACACCTTTAGTTCCGTTAATAGTCCTCCTGCTAGTCTGTTCACCACTGCCCTGTATGCAAATCAAGTCCCTTTTTTGTTAGAGTGTTAACGCTCATTTCGCATATAATTATCCTGCATTAAGTCCCTTGAGACCCAACTCTACATCTCCCCATTTTTGTCTAGTGTGGCTCAAACTCCCTGTAAATAGTGTTCCAAGTACACGTTCTTGTTCGCGCTGATCTTCTTGGCCCGCATACTACAGTATTGCCTGGCTGCTGTTGATGTCGCGCCGTTTCCGTCCCTCCTAAGGATGTCGTTGGACCATCAGGCTCGTTACGTGGACCGCCAATTGTCATTTCACTGGATACGCCGAGGTTGTCGGGTTGCAAACGCAAATCTTCCCTGGTTTCAGTTTCTTCCGCGCGGGATGCATCCAGACCTTGGTCCAAATCCACAGCGACGTACTCATCCTCCCTCGCGTGCTTCAGCAACTCACAATGGGATGAATTCCGCGATTTAATCTCCGTACCCCTTTTCACGGTGATCATACTTCCTGTCACGCCTATTACTGAGAAGGGTCGGGGGTCAAATGCTGGGGTCAGAACATAAGGTTTTCCCGGGCGTTCCGTCTCTTGTCCGGGTACTCTTTCATCTGCTTCTTTTTAGCCACGTCTCTGATTGGGTCTTTGTCTGATTCGGTCGTATGGAATTTCTCCTGCAGGTAAGATCCTTTCCGGTAGCTTCCTTCGTAGCTCTCTACCGAACATGAGCATGTCAGGGCTTTCCTTTGTCGCTGGGTGGGACGTGGCCCAATAGTTGCCAACCGTTGTTTGCACTCCCTCCCGAATAGCTTTTCCTTCAAGTTTAGAAATTCTCGCACTCTTCTTGAGGGTTTGCATGAAACGCTCCACGTCACCATTAGCTTCAGCCCACCCAGGGATGACCTTTCGGTTTCTTAACCCTTGTTCCCGAGCAAAGTTCGCAAATTTCGATCCATTAAACGGGGGCCCATGATCCGTTTTGATCTCTTCCTAGTAGTGAGGCATATTGCAGTAGTTAGGATGTTTGTGTTTGTTGCATGTTGTATATTCAAGTCCTTTTGGGTGTGACACTACCTCTTTCCGTGCTACGGTTTTCGCAAATCCGTAGCTTTGAAGAAATATGTTACCTCTCCCCACCTAAGGGAGCAAGTAAGTGGCTCGTTGAATATTTGACTTGCAATCTGAATACTGATGATATCACGCGTGCTTAAAACTAAGTCAATGTACAGTTTGAGTGTTATGAAAATTATGAAACATTAATCGACACAAACAAATGAGAAACAAGTTAACTGTTTAATGATAATGAAACTTGAAGGTTTTTCAGGGTGTAAACCTTTCATATCCATTCCATTTATGGTGGCCAAGAGCTGTTAACAAAACGTACTTTCCCTTTGCAGTGTAATTTTTTTCCAGAAAGTAACAATCAATCTCATTTCATTAGCATGTTTACTTGTTTTAGGGTGTTTGGGCATCCATTGAAGTTGTTATTGCGTGCTGCATGGGTCTTAAAGAAATTTGAGTGTTCAGTCGAACCTCTCCAAAACGACCACCTTGGCCGGGGACAGAAGAAACTGACCGTTGTGGAGAGGTGGCCGTTATGGGAAGGTGGGGTGATTATATGACATTTTTTAGGGAGTACAACATGTCAGTTATTGTGTTAAGTTCATGCTTACTGTGTTCCGTAATCATAGTTAATCATACTTAATATATGCACAAAAAGCTTGAATTATGTCTTGAATCAAAATGTTGACGTGACGAAACGAGCAAAGTTCGCATCATTCGCTACATTTATCTTAGACTATTTATGCTTACTGCAGCAGTATAAATGAAACAAAATGAAAATACGATTGCCCCGATTGATCTCAAACGTTCCATGCAGATCAAATTTCATGACCATTCTTGACTTTTTCATCTGTCGTTGAAAAAAAAAAAAAACTGGCCGATGTCGAGAAGTTATTTTGGCGGTTGGGGACACGCGTTTAAGTGGCCGTTGCCGTTGTAGAGAGGTGGACATTAGTGGAGGTTTGACTGTATATATCAAGGGAGAACACTTGAAAGTTTAGATTTAACAAAGTTAGCTGTACAATGACCGTGTAAATTATATTTCCATCGTTTTATACACTTTAATATCTTTTCAGGACCGTTACTTAATTTAAATGTGAGGCGGTTTGAAACGTTTTTACCCTTGACATTGACTCAGTGGGGGGGGGGGGGAGGAAGGAAATTTCGATTTTATCACGGAAATACTGTTCCGATTTCTTGGATTTGGAGATTTTAAGATTTCTATTGTCATAGAAAACTACACTTAAGTACTTTTTTGGAATGAAATGTCCAGTGGTGTAATGAATTTTAAAGATTCCTTTCTATCGAGCAAATTTTACGGGCAATCATACCGACCGGTCACACTTTTCAGGGCCGAGTGCACAGCAAGATTGAGGAGTTTAGACACAGCAATAGGAGGTTCATCAAAGGATGTATTATACTTTGTACGTATTTTCAGCTCTTCAGAGCTAGTGGAACCCAACAGGAGGGCATTTTGTATGCGCATGCGTCAATATGGGCTGTTGAAGTGCCACAGAGGCATTTTCTGTGAATTGTTTACGTTTAGTACCAGCATTTCCAGGCTGTTTTCTGGAGCTGAATGACATGTATTGGGTGCTACGTTCCACAAACGTGTTCTTTAAGGTATCGAGGTATTTCTACGATGAAAGTGAGTTTATTGTAGCCTCGCTGTCGCCCTTGAGAGGACAGTATTTCCTTTCGTAAAACAGTACATCGAGGACAAGATGGCGGCTGAATGTTCTTACCACCTATAACATTTCGCGCGCATTTTTTGAGCAGGAGGAAAAGGTCAGTATGATAGTTTTTCGTTAAACAATTATCGTATAGATACTTAATTCTTCTCAATAGTATAATTCTAAAATCGAACTTAATCGTTTCAGGAATACGGTGGTTAATTAAATGTCCATTCTGCCGTGAAACTGTTTTTCACCCTTTCTCTGGCTTGTTTATCTCGAAATCTTGCCTTTCTCCCCAGATTAAGTTAATGATTAATGAAACTAAGAATACTTCCGCGAATGAATGGCGCTTTGATGAAGGCTGTGAAAAATCGCCTTCTGCAGTAATTTTAGCTTTCTTCTCCGGTGCGTCTTCGTTGAGAAATAAAATACATGCACTTCAACAATAAATTTAAATCAATATAATGATGCCAGTAAGATTCTGTTTTGAAAATAAGAATATTCTATCATTTAGTTGTACAAAGGAAAAAAATTAGAGCAATCGGTTTGAATTCTGATTTTTTCCACCTTATTTTGATGGTACACTGTTTGTTTACATTTTATTATGCAAATAAATATAACAGTTTGGCGTTTTAAAGAAAATCTAGCCTAACTCCCCAACCCCAAAATAGCTCGAAATGAAACGTTATCAATACACCTTTTAAATAAATCCTGGCTCCTGTTGCAAAAAAATCGCATTTATTCCTAAATGATACCATTTTGTGGATACTACATTTGTTGATATGCTAATTTGTGAGACATTTCATTCACGAAGGACGTTGACTGAGACCAGCTTCTCCTCTGTATTGAACCGCATTCTTGTTTAATGCATCAGTTTCTGCTTGATAATTCTTCCATGATGTACAACTTACATAAGGGGTTCATATGGATACAGTAAAAAGCTCTCAACAGAAGCAATAACAGACAAATTCATCCATCCATTTGTGTCATGTTTGTTGTCGCATCCCAGCTCATTTGGGTCTTTTAGCAGAAGTATTTATTTTTTGAGGAAACAGCATTATATGCACCCCTTTAACAAACTTCCTATCTTATGTTTAAACAGGCTTTGAAGGTGAACAACATGGTCAGGTTAGATTTATGGAGTGATGGCCCGATTCTCCGTTTTGAATGGATCATTACTGTTATCAAATATAAATTAATAACAAGAAATCGATTTTGGAACACAGGAGCTGTTGCTCAAAAGTCGCTTCAAAATAGTAGCTTAGGAAATCTCTGTATCTTTTAGAGTTAAAGAAAAATAAAAGTACTGTTCGTTTTTTCGGAGTATGTGCATTCGTTTTGTCTGCAACTGAGCTTATGAAATGCTCAAGTGATTATGTTCTACATAATCACTTGTAATTGTTTCTGTCTCAAACTCAGTCCATTCTCCATTTCCTACAGAATATTTTTTATAAACTTTTCCGCGAAAACTTTCGAAAAACTGTAAAACCCCCATAGATTCCACGTTTTCGTGGCACATATAAACGCTTGTCTTCGCGATCAGTTTAACATGAGACATCGCGCCTCGCGTGGTAATTTTTTTTTCGCTTTTTGTCTTAAAGCAGCGGAACATTGCTACGATGCATTTCCTCCCTGATATGTAAAACCACGAGTTCGGAAATCAAACCATAGAAATGCATTGCTTTGCCAGTGAAAATCAGACTTATACAGGAACATGACTTTTTCGCGTTGAGTCTTGAAAGTCTTTAAAAGGCCAAGAAAACCTGCTGCTGAAAGATTTACAAGTGAAAACCCGCGTAGAAAACGTCTGACTTTTGTCATGGAGAATATGTTTTTAGGAAAGTACGGTATTCAAAGTACCAACGAAATGGCTTTTAAAAGGACTGTAACTTTACGCGCGAGTTTTCGATTTCCCGCCATCAGATTTGCTGCGCCCACGCTATTGTCGTTCGGCGGATTCACGCATGCGCATGCAAAATGCCCTCCTGTTGTGGAACCCCATATCATTCCTCTCAAAGTTCGCTTAGCTGTAGCGTCGAAAGAGGAAGCTAAATGAACGGTATTTGTGAGAGACTGTGAGCATTGAATCTTGTTGCTTTACCGCATTTTAATACTGTATTGGGCATAGACCTGTAATTCTATAATTAAATCCCGAAAACCAATAAAAAGTGTCGTTTAATTATTTTTGGGGGGCAAACCCAGTGGAGATTTTAGGGTAATTGATGATTAAGACGACGTACAAAAGGCAAGTTTAACTTTCGCCAGTGGGTCACTGGTGGGTGTTGGGTGTAAATTGGTACAGTTTGTGGTGTACTGTGTGTTGTTTGTCAGGATGTCAACTAACATTGAAAAAAATTCAGCTGTTTCAGAGGAGGGAGTTGACAGCTTATGGTTTGTATCTGGTCGTAAGCTTGGCCAGTGTGCAGATCAAAAGCTTTTGAAATCCCTTTTCCAAAATAAAACTCCGGACTTAAGCTTAAAAATATATATTGATCCAGGAGCATAACCAGCAGGGTCAGCAGTAAGAATAAAGAAAAAAAGGCCAGAAGGAAAAATAGTGTTTAGAAAAAAAAAAAAAAACGGCCCAAAGAAACAGAAAACAGTGTCACCGGGAGTCGAACCCGGTTTATCTGCACGCAAGCAACTCCTTGGCCACTGCACCACAGTGACACACATGATTTGAAACATTAATTTTGTCATATCAAAACGATTTTTCTCTGCCATAGATGCTGTTTGAAGCTGGTGGAGCTGTATTTATCATGAATTCAAATATACATTTGAGGAAAATTTGCTTAAGCGCGTATTTCAAAGCTATTTCGCATTATTTCGGGATCAATGGGCCGACTCGATGTAGATAATTGATAGAACTAGCTTTGCTGAATTTGGTGGAGAATTAGGAGATCAACAGAAGCCCAAACTCGAAAGGAAAGATATGAAGTTAGGCCCATTTAATTAGCAAAAGAATAGATGAAATACAAACATGCATGATCTGTGAATGGAACCTCCTATTCTGGAGACTAGACCTTGCCTAGTTTAGAGGAAAAAAAAGATTTAAGTTTTGATGACCTTGCCGGTCCCGTGAAATAGATGGCGATCCCGCAACACGGCCCGCAAACCAAATTAACAAAATTATACAATCACAGACACAAATATCAAAACGGTTTACACAAGCAGATTATAGCAACACCAAAGCTCACACGTATTCCATCAAATAAGCGATAGATAGCGATATTTGCTGGCTTCTTTGATTTCCCTCGACCTCGCTCGTCCAAATAACCGTCGTATCCCTTGCTAATTTGCACAAGCGACCCGAGGCTCTTGCCCGTTACGATGTGACGTCAAACTGGCAGGCGGAGTGGGTCAAGGAACTTACGTCGAAAACAATAGAGTTACCTTACCCCCCCCCCCCCCCCCCCCCCTGCATTGACTCAAGATGGTGGATTTAATATGGCGGATCCAAGATGACGGCGGTCCAAAAATACTGTGATTACCAAATTATATGATGTTATTTATCACGTAATCCATTTTGAATTTACAGACTTCTGTGTCTGCTATTGACTCATTGATTTTTACTGTCGTAGCCTAAATCCTGTTGAAGCTACAGAGGGAGGAAGAAATCAGGTCCCAGGTCCCAGGGGACCAAAAATGTCCGTTGTGCAATGTTCCCTTGCTCGGATCTTTTGGGACTTTTCGTATGTTTATTTATAGCGGAGCACCATGGGTAACAAAATGAAGTAATCTACCCATCCGAGAAAATCTGGTAATCACGTGACCGTACACCGACCGACCGACCGACCGACCCATCGACCGCTTGCCCGAGCGACCGTCCGTCCGCACCACGGGCATACCTATGTAAAATAACTCAATCAACCGGTATGGCAACCCAAATGCAACTGGAGGTTATTTTGGCGGGAAATCGTATAGCCACCGGCGTCTTGTAAAGCAGAGACAACTAAAGAGTCGATAAAGACGAAAACGGAAAGCGGAAATTGTTTCTGTATCCGTGTTGTCTAAAATATTTAGTTTAGATTAATTGTGATGTCCACAAATTTGGAATATAGAGCGGGAGAAAGACAGAAAAAAAGAGAAAGTAGGCGGCAGGCCAGCGAAGATCAACGAGAAAAAGGGCGACAGAGGTCTAGAGCGAGGGATAGAAAACAAAGGAGACATTTTTTGTTGGAAGAACAACATGAAAGTTTTGTAGAGGCGGTCACAAAATGGGAAATACTAGCGGCCACCAATGCAAGGTGAAAAATGAGCGGCAGTGAGAAAAAAGTGAACGAGAACACCTACGACATTTCCTCCATAAAACGTGTAACCACTAAGAAGTTTCTGGAAGTTTCACGTTGTAGTCGTGCAAAACAACGGCAAAGAAATGTACAAAAAAAGTGTGCTGCACGTGCAAAGTTGCTTTTTTTGCCAATTAGACCTATTGTTGTTTTTCACCATTCTCCGGTATTGCCTTCGCCACTAAGCATTACATGATTTTGTATTTTGTAAATATTATCAAGAGCTTCGCTTTTAGCCCTGGCTAAATCTATGTAATATATAGATGTAGCCAGGACTAAAAGCGAAGCTCCTACTAACTCGAATTTATAATTTAAATCAAACAATTGTAAAATTGTATTCCACAAATCAGTTAACTTTAGAGCACATTCAGGTGACTTTTGACGGAAAGGCTACGTAATTTTAGAGAAAAATAATTTGCAAACAGTCAAAGCCAAGAGTGAAATTAATCTTACATCGACTTGATAGCCTTATATGTACACCTAAAAAATAGTACATTAGGAAAACAAATCAGGCCGAATTTTTTGCGTTCGATAAGTTTACTTTACAAAATCTTGCCAACAAGTCTGGGGACGTGTAAACCAACCTTTTATACTTTTTATACATCACATCTGAGGTGAAATAGTACCATGAAGCGCTGTTTTTATCATACAGACTTCGGACAGAATGCAGTATTTCACAATTTTGCAATGCAAATTGCACTCATTCAATATTTAGGACGATCGAAGCACGCGTTAGCGAAACCGTTGAAAAATTTCCAAAATCACCTATACGCCGAGCCGGTTCTCACTTTTGACAAGCGCCAAAGTCGACTGTTTAAATTAAGATTAACGCAGTTATACCAGTTATACGCTTCAACATAATGGCTTTATAACGATATGTAATCTTCAAAAGCGTTTGATACGCGCGGCATTATGACTACTCCTGCAAGCTATGTTCATGAGCGATTGAAAACAAACGGCCCTGCAAAAGAGACTACTAACAATCAATAAAAGGAAAATAATTCGGTGAAACATATACAGAGACAACAATTTTCATTCACGAAGACAAGTATTAAAGTATCTCTGAAAATCCTTGTTTATGTTTTGAGCCGGCTTCCCGGTGTTTGCGTTTTTCAAAGATGAACTCGAGGCAAGAAAATCGCTTAAAGCTTTCTTTTACAGCCAGAATTATAACTAAATATTCTTTGGAACGTTTTCTTTCTATTTGCGGTGAGAAAATGTCTGAAGGCTTTTTCAAGTTCTATAAGCTTATAATCAAACCTGATAATCGGTCAGATCATTGTCTCAAGGCTTACAAACGTGCATAAACTAAATAGCCCCATAAACTACACTCGACTTCATTGAATTAGATATAAAAAACAAACATCAAATAACATAATTACTCGGGCTTACCATTCGAGATGCACTGAAGACTATCGAGTAAGGCTAAAATCGCCTCAGACTTTTCAACCCTCTTAGGCATCAAGCAAGGTGAAAAACGAAAACGATGCCATCCGAAATCGGATTTCCGACTTTGTCAAGCGACGTATTTCTCAACCAAAAACCCGCTAAACAAACTAGCCATAAATAACAGAAGACTCTTGATAGCAGATGAATTTCATTTTGTACAATGTTCAGTGGAAAAAGATAGTTAAAAACATCACAAGTTGACACAAAACTCTGTCAGCTTCAGCTGTCAAAGTAAACAAGTTTCAAGATGCTGCATAAATTTCCGCATGAACTCACCTGTCAAATTTTGACCGATCAGAGCATAACCTTGGTGAGAAAAGTCAAAAGCAACTGGCATGTCTTCCCTGCCTGTAAAAACTGGCTGAATCTTAACTTCCGAGGTCAGTTTGAAATCAAAATTTTAATTGTGCGGCACATATAAACACAACATATTTCATATGAATTGAAAAAATTAAACTCGAGCCTGCAATCATTTGAAAACTAGTAACTTGTCAGCGGATAACTTCCAAAAAATACTCGACTTCGATGGGTCGACACGTGAGCCCGCGATACAGTCAGGTGATACTGGTCAGCGGGACCCTGTTTTGACAGCTGTCAATTGATCACAACATTGATGTGCAATATGTGTGCAATATCAGTCTTCCTGTGCTCCCAAACTAGCTAGAAAGTGTGGGATTAAACATTGGTTTCCCTGTGGTGCGGACGGACGGGCAGCGGACCGGCGGGCGGGTGGTGTACGGTCACGTGATTACCAAATTTTCTGGGATGGGTAGATTTACTTACCCATGGTGCTCCGCAGGCGCGCTTCACGTGCCAGAGCTCCGCTATTAGTCTAATCCTAAGTAATTAGCGAAGAGAACGCTTCTGTTGCATTTATAGTTCCGGGTCCAACCACAAAATGACTGGAATAGAAATATCAAGAAAAGTAACGCACCCCATCCTATTGCCGCGAAAGCTAAGTATTGCTTTCGCATCGAAAAAACCTTGACCAACTTGTTGTAGAGGTTTATCCCTTCCACAAACATCCAGGTAAACAGAGCTGTGTCCAGAAAATGAAGAGTTACCACAACAGTCGAACAGAGAACCTAAAAGACAATAAAAAAGTGTGTACATATCCGAATTTTAGAAATTTAAACCTTACTTGTTACCATCTCATCCAAAATATTTCTCTTTTTTGACTGGCTCAAATACCCCGACTAATTCTTTGTAACCAGCTAGGGTGGACCAAATTTGGAAGACGTTTCGATATCTGCTGAAAAAGAAAGAAATGTGGGGAACGTGGTCGTATTTGTTTGGGTACGTGAGGGAACTGGCCGCAGTATTTTAAACATGTTTTGCAACAGATGCTGAGGAGACCAGATGGACCAGATAAAAGAGAGTTACTTTTAATATTTTCATTGTTGTAATTTATTTTTGAGCAAGAGTGAGTACAAATAAGGATTGATTTATTGATTGATTGATTGATTGATTGATTGATTGATTGATTAGCGGAAGTACACTGTAACAAAGGCATGTAAGAGAATTTCACAGTGCGTTTGGAACCTTCTAATAGTGGCCAAGTTACATAATTGGCAGGAAAGTGTCTTGCAAAGAAATTTCACATGCTTGTAGATTGATCTCAAACCAAAAGCTTATGTTTTTAGCCGAGTTAGTGGCTACAATTTATTCACTGATTGCGTAAACGGAGCTTAGCTGAGGAAGGGGGCAATGAAAGGCGTTCAGCACCAAAATCTCAGTTTTTTCGTTATTGAGTATCATCCTATTACCTCTCGTCCAACTACTGGTGTCAAGGATACACGTTTAGATTTGGAGTATTCAGGTTCACCAGTGACGGTGAAAGGGCATGTATATCTGGTTGTCATCGGCGTAAAAATGATACGACAAAATCATAACTTTTAGGACATCACTCGGAGATGCAGTGTATAGTAAATACAAGGGAGGATAACGTACGGATCCTTCTCGAGCGCCATAGTGAGGAAGATACGAACGGGTCGAGGATTCACTCCCAACGCTTACAAAGTCCGAGACGAAAAAGGCGTAAGTGAGTGGTGAGCTAAAATTTGTCACGAAAGTTGCCGTAGCATTTTACTAACTTGTGACAAACCGACAGCTTCTGCGCTTGCCAAAAATCCTGCATCATAGAAAGTGACTGCTCCGTTGGAAGGCCCCTGGTACAGCCAGTGGTTCCTTGGTCCGGCCACTTTGGCCACTTCGTAAGCTGACATGCAAACTTTGCGCAAAAATAAACGTCCCAAGCACCATCTTATCTAAATTCCTGTACATTTTCTATACAGTATGTTGCCCAGTATCCGGACACTTCAGTTTAAAATTGCAATAACTTTCCTTTGTTAATCGCAAGAGCTCTGAAACTTGGCCCAGAGAAAATCTATCTAGTCCTTAATATGACGAAAGACAGTTTAACTTTTTTGCCTTTGTTTCCATCTCGAAATTAAGATTTTTGCTGAGCTCCTATGTTGCCCAGTATCCGGACGGCTGGTCCAGTATCCGGACACAACAATAACAACGTAATTGTACATAAATTTCGACAGGCAAGCCACTTATAAGCTTCTCTTGCACTTGAAAAGTAGTCTGGCAATCGATTCCGAAAATATAACCTAGCATCGTGAAATAAAACATAACAAATGACTGGGGTATGGTGGGAACGCTAGCGGCTGTTTTAAAAATGGTATAATTCTCACTTCTTTGTCTAGGAACTTTTTCACTGATTTAAGGAAGGCATCCGTGGACATGCCGAAGCCGCAGTTTGCAAGCTCAATTAGCCAATCTGCAAACGACTTTCTTTCTTCATTTTTTATTTAAAGAAAAGCTTGGGGAAGGGACCTCAACCCGACGGTCAAAGGTCACTCTCCTATTTAGTCTGACCTGCAGTGTTGATTTCTTCATGCTCAGTCCCCACAATAAGCCTGCTTTTCTAGCACTAATTCCTCCTTCTTTCACATCTCTCAACCCCCTTGTGACATTTTTTAGACCATTGCAACCCCATTCTAGCAGTCCCAACTGGGGAAAGTATGAGAATTCCAGGTTCAACTCAGACGCTTTCAGTTATACATAGAAAATGCAGTCACGCGAAACAAGCCGTGCACACGAAATCAAGTCGCCTCTGAATGAGTGAAGAAAATTTCCATACGGAGTTGAGTAGAGTTACATTTTACGACTATATCATATATCCTAAGCTTTAATTATAGTTACTGGTATGAAATAAATCTTCTCCGGAGAATGTACACAGCTACTTCAACGATTCTGTACAGCAAAGAAAAAACTGTCCGGATACTGGGCACATGACATCAAAACTTAGTGAATGTTTCTGGCTTCCGTTATTCCAAACAAATCGAATGTCAAGAAGAATTAATAAACTTTCTGAAAACCTGACTTCCTTAAGTATCTTCACTTTAAAAATAAAATAGTTTCTTTGAAAATATCACACATTACCCTTCTTTTTCTGAGCAGCACTAACTTTACTGCGCAGTAAACAGCGTAAATACTAGAAATGAAAAGTTTACTCACCTGAACAGAACGGCGTCTTCTGCGACTGTTTCGCAAGCTTTCAAACCGCCAAAACTTTCATCTTAAAGCTGAAATGTTCAGCTTTCATTCGAAATACTTCGTTTACCGAGAACTGAAAAGGGCGCCTCAAAAACTGAGTTTTTGTTTCAAGTGTCCCGATACTGGTACCGTCCGGATACTGGGCAACATACTGTAGGCATCATTTAAACTTCAAAACCGGATTAGATTTCTGTGAAAACTGCTACAGTTTGGTCTCATCCGAAAAAATTGTTTTCGCTTCTGTGCGAATATGTGTCTTGCAGTTGCTGTGCGACGGCAGCGAAATCGCCACTATTTTAAATGAATTCAGTCAAAGTTTAGAGAGAAAGAAAAATTTGTCGTCGCTTGTTTACGCCATCAACCAAAACTTTCCATCATTTTGTCCAGGCTACATGCAGAGAATGTCGAAACAGTAGCAAGATTACTGTCTTAAAACATGGCAAAAGCAGCAAAAAAAGAACTAGACGTAAGGCAACTTCCATTTGAAGGCTAAAAATCCTTTTATATCCTGAATTTGTGGAGGATCAGGCAAATGAAGAGAACTGAACATCAATCGATGTAAGAATGTTTTTTTGTTGTTGTTCGTTTGTTTTTCGAATTTAAGCTGTTTTTAAGATAAGAATTTTTTAATATTGAATGACAAAAAAGGATTCTGGCTTTGTAATCTAATTAGTATGCAGTTTACAAAGAATGTTACTCGCCTTGGCCCCCCACCTGTCAATGACCATAGAAAAAGGCCTGCGGTATGCGTTTCAAGATGATAAATAGACTACTTACTGGATGTTCTGCTCTGCTGGTAAACACTGTAAAATCCAATACGTACACCAGGTTCCCAAGGCCCAGCGAAAGTAGCATATTTAAGTGCACAAAAATCTTTTCTGTAATTTCCACTCTGAAACAAATTAACATTTTAGATCAAGTAAACGGTTTTCCATAAACCTAAGGACGAGCTTTTCGATACGATAAGGAACTGGTTTTTCCTTAAAAGCAACACAACAACTAACCTTAGGACTAGTAGCACGATAAAGTAAATAGTTATCGCCCCGATGGAACAGCAAATAAGCACGACCTCCACTTTTTTATCCAATATTTGTTCGAGCCTGAATACAGGATCATTCTCATTCCCGATATCCATAACGAGGTTACCAAGTTGTTTTTCTACAATCTGAAACAAAAATCAAATAAAGGGAGTAAATTAGCACTTTTAGAGTGGAAAATCGACATAATGTGAAGTTCTTAATAAAGAGGATGTGCCTAGGCAAGTGACCTGGTCCATTGTTTGTGCTTTTGCAAGTTATTACTCCCTCTGTGATTAGTCCAATTAACAGAGGCTATTGTAACGCAACAACAACTTTTTAATTCTTACTGACCTCGTGTTCTCGAGTCACCCTCGCGGGTAATCACGGAAATCTTACAATTTACAACGAATGACATAGCCAGCGGCTGCTCCACTTGATCTTCTCTCCCTCCCCAGAAAGACCATAAGACGAACGACAAGCTAAGTTACAAACAATAAAGTAAAAGTTTTCTACACTACAAACGTTCTTAGTAAAACACTGTTCGGCATTGTCCATTCTATTAAGCAGATTTTTCCACCAAGCACAACTTTGTGGTAGGCTGCATCAAAGTTTCGTTAGGTGTCTTTCACTTCTACCATGCGCACTCTCCCATCATCTCCTGGAAATGTCTTGAGAGACTCATGTGACCCGATCAAGTCATCTTCCTTTAAGTTTAGCTGTTCTTTATTCCATTAGGAACGGATTGAGGGGTTTAAGGTAGGTTCTCCTTGCGTCCGCGAGTGCCTAGGCTATTCTCCATTGCTTGTGGCTATTAACTTCGCGCTTTTTAAATTGACCGGGTGGGCTGCATGTAGGCTGATGGCCGTCCGATGAGGAAGTGGTTCGGCGTCAGTGATTTTTACTCGTTGACGTGATCAATGACCGCACTGAGGGGTCGACTGTCTACAATAGTCTCCGTCTAGATGAAGGCTATATGGAATGCTTCTGCGATAGAAGGTTTTTTTCTTTTTCATTTTTATTTTTGTATAAAATAATCCTTGACAGTTGAAATAACCTTGAATCACCGACTACTCAAATGGGCAGTTATTTTGTTGTTTTGTAAGGAATTCACACAGTTCGTTCAAGAGTGTTTACCGACAAGTAAAACCTAGGGCTCCGTGGTATTTTCCTCTTAACACTGGTAGCACGACAAAATAAAATGCAGACGCTCTCAATATTTTTTGTTGCCAAATGTGCCGCGTTTAAAGTCATTGGAATGCTTGCCGATCTTAATGTAAAATGTTTTTAAAGCATAGGGCCTCACTTATTGGCTTTCTTGAAAACTATTATCATTCAATTTACCTTTACATCTTCCATATCTAGTAAACATTTCCCCTCTTTCAATGTTCTCTGTGTCTGGAAAAAAAGAAAAAAAAAAGAACAAGATGGTTAGACGGTCCCGGAAAGTTTCCTGAAAACAGTTAAGTCAAAATGATAAGAATATGACAACTGTCTGTAACAGAAGGTGACCATACGAAAAGGTTTCACTGAACTTTTAGTAGTTATCCTCCCACACCGGGGACTGTGAGATGGAATTTATCAAAATTCCAACAATGGAAACTGCCACCAATTGCAAATTGAGTGAGACATAAACAAAAACAAAAAAAAAACATTTAAAGAAGGCATAAGATATTATAAAAAATTGAAGCGGATTGTAATTGTGGTTTTTTTCAAAACTTACTAGTGCAAAATTAAAAAACAAAATGCACTATTTTCATAGAGTTATGACTTGCACTGGTTCCGTCTTGTTAGTCATTAGGTGGGTTCACAGTAGACCTTGAAGTGCTCTGAAAATACACTTGAGTTCAAGTGTGCTTGAAATGCACTTGAAGTGCACTCAGCTTTTTGCCAAGAAATGGCGTTCACGCTAAAGTTAAAATGAGCAGTTTTGTTCCAGTTTTGGAACTAATCTTTCTCTCGGAGTTTAATTGCACGGGAAAACGCTGCCGTACATGTGTTCAATTAAAACGGCTGCGAAGTCAAGAGCCGTAGAACTATTGCAAAGGGCGATTTTCCGTTTATTGACAACAGTCTTCTTCAACAGTGCCAAAATAAAAGAATAAAAATGCGACAGATGGTTTCATCGAAGTAATCGAAGCAGGGGAAACCTTCTTTGGTGTTCTAAAAGCTCTCCTTGCCGGTAGTTTGAGCTCGTTGCTTCAAGTATTTTGCTAGAGCTCCGCTGCTACTTCCGTTTCGTATGAACTTTTCTTGTTCGCTTAATTTTTTTTGAGTAAATCTGGTGGCTTTCTATTTCTTTCATGAGTCGTGAGGTTGTCTCATCTTGTATATGACTGCCTATTGCTGCAGGTGGCCACAAAAAACATTGCTTGAACGAGTTGAAAAAAGAATAAAATGCATCCAACAAAACGCACAACAGGCAAATCGCTCTTTGTGAGACATAAGTCACTTCTTTTCTACAGCTAAGTCTTACAGTAACGTTGTTTCTGTCAAATACAGTGAAAAAAAGAAATCGTGAAATTTCTGAACCAGCTCATGAATCAGAACTGAGAAAAGCCTACCTACATTTACATTTTGTGGAGATCAGTATTCTCGACCATTATTTCTCGCTTGCTCGCTTTTGAGATTGAAAGTTTTGGCTTGAGATGATTGACAGTTTGATAATAAACTTCCGACACTCTAATTGGATAAGTGCAGGCTCAAGAAAGGATTTGACCTAACTTGAGAGCGCACTTCGGCATTTTGAGGTTTTAAAGTTTCTGTGGCAACTAAGAACGACTAGTCAAGATCAGTCAAGTGAAACAAGACCTGTTCACACACAAGTTAGTCTCGAGTGCACTAGAAAAGTCCAGTGTGAACCCACCTATTGTCTTAACCCATTGATGCCCGGGACTTTTTACGGTTTCGAGTGATTTTCTACCTAAAAACAATACATAGGATTTCGTGAATCCGTATTTGGGGTTACTATATGGAAGGTGATGATGTTCTAAAACACTGAAGGCTCGACATTTCTGGAAACGTTTTTCTAACGTAGTCCTTTTGCTTCGCTGAGCTATAATAACATCTCAAGTTTGGTTTGTATACGATTTTTGGTAAATTTACAGCCATTTTTCATCTTTAGTGGCTGCCTGATGAGCACCATTAAGCGTGGCGGAAGCTAAGAGTCTCAAAGAAGTGGTTTGTTGCTCGAGGAACTGGGAAAATGGCCCCTCCTAAATGAAGTAGCTTTGGGACTCGACTACTGATGGATTTCTTGACCTACCACGGGATATTCTGTAATTTGCGACCACTGAAAATCACAACAAGTTCGGCATTTCCGTGGTAGGTTGGAGTGGCGCCGTCAAAATTCAGGCTATTTCCCAGCATGCAATGCAATCGTGATGTCGAAGATCGAGGGAAGACCAGGATGCACTAGAACAAAAGGCTGTATCTCGGCCCGGGAAACAAATAGGAACGAAAAAGGCATTTCTAAGCTACAACAAGGTCAGTAGTTTATAATGAGTGTTGACTTTTGGTTTTACAGCGATGATTTCTATAGAAATCCTGAAGGCAAAAAACGTGAGTTTTGTCTTTCTTCTATGATTTTTTTTTCTTGTCCAAATTCAAAAGGCGATATTTTGCAAAAAGGGATGACCTTTTTGCGTTTATTCAATATCCCATTTTGAGGGACATTCTACCCAGTGATCACAACTGATAGTTAACGCAATGTTTGTGCGATTAAGAATGTTTTTAAAGCAGTGTAGTCTTGTACAGCCTTGTACAGCCGGTTTTGGCTGGCATGGCCGTCAATGGGTTAAACTGTGTATGTATGTGATAAAGGTGGTAAAACGACTGTTTTTGACAGTCGCATAAATAACTATGAAACTATGTACTATTCAATTTCATTCTTTCCCGACAGCATCCTAACAAAGGAAATCTAAATGAGTCTGGAAGCAGAATGCGTCAAAAAATAAACTGACAGAGCTAACTTTTCCTGATCCTGTTTTCTTTTCTGTTGCCTTAATTTGGAGATTTGATGAATATGAAAGATTAAGGAAAGCCACATAAGAGGAAAATTCAAATATAGTAGCAGAAATTAAATGTATTAATTAACTGAACTTACTGAGCTAACATGATCTGATCCTGTTATGTTTTCTGTTGCCTTAATTTGCAGAATATGAAAGAGAGAAAAGCCATATAAGAGGAAAATTCAAATATATAATAGTAGAAATTAGATGTATCAAGAAATGAACTTATAGAGTTGAAGTTATCTGATCCTGTTTTGTTTTCTGTTGCCTTAAAGTGCATATGAACCGAAAATTATTTTTAGTCAGTTAAAATCTTTATCATTTAAAATTCTCGATTCCAAAGTTTGAGATGTTTTGAGCAAAAACTGCCGATTTTATAAGCGATCGAAGTTGGCCTGTTTCGTACCAAAAAATGGTCTTCAAATCGCGCGGTCAAATTACCACGTGACTTTATGCTGATGACGTAAATTACGTAATTTTGGTTGCATCTTGAATCATTCAAACAAAGCAACTATGGCGGAGAGCACGAAAACACCGAAAGCGACGCGAAGAGGAGGGCGATATTGCGCCGCTGGAACCCCAAACCAGCGAAGTTGTAAAAATACGACATTTACGTCTGGAATACGTATGCACGAGTTTCCATCTGATCCGTCTGTAAGAGCTCAATGGGTGCAATTTGTGCGTCGCCATAGGCATGATTATAAAGACCCGACCTTGAAGTATGCTTCGTTATGTTCTGCACATTTTGACGAATCTTGCTATGAAAGGAAGATGTCAGTTGTCAGATCTGTGAAGAAAGAGTATAAACTTGAAATGAGAGTCTTTTTAAAAGCGACTGCCGTGCCAACGAGGGATTCTGTTACCCCTCAATCACCTGAAAAGATCAGCCAGCGAGAAAAGAGGAAGGTAAGAATTTCATATGTTTACACGCTTATTTCCAGCGATCTGTGCTACAGTAGTAGTCCCACATATTTTTTCTTTGTCAGGAATACCAGCTACCGTTTACTTGTCTTCATAACTATTTAAAGATATGTACGATTTGCTTAGTTTTCACCACTTCGTGACTTTCAAGAGAGTCTAAAAATGACCTTGATGTGTGATGTGACGTCAGTAAACAAGACGGCCGCATTCTTTTTAGGTTTCTTCCGACAAAGTGAAAAGAATAAAAACCCTTAGTTTTGGTCGTCGTTGACAATAATTCGACGCCAATAGGTAAACTATATTAGTCCAGTTAAACAGTCAAAAGGGTTTCCTTTTTTATCCTATACTAGAAAAAGAATTGCTGTTTTCTTTACAGACATATCAGATTTTATTAATAGTTAGCTTATATATAATGTTTTTCGGAAGTGGCATTGTAATAACATCATCAATAAGTTTTACCTGTTTTTTGTTTCTTGTTTTAGTTAACACGTGAAGTTATGGCTAAAGTGAATGTGCCTCCTAAAAAGAAAAAGAAAAAGCCTTCCTCATCCACTGCCCCTGCCACTTTGGAACCAGCTTCTGATGGTACAACATCTTTAGACCAAGGTGCAGAATCAGAAGCTGTTTCCAAAGACATGCAAATGCCTACTGCTTTGCCTGGACCATCAACTTCTGGTGAGGACGTTATAAACGTCCCATCAACCTCAGCCTCTGTTACGGTGCCTACAATTCAGGAGCCTGAGGAGCCTGCTTCAGACAACTCGGCAGCATATGGTACAACCTCATCCTCTATGCATACTGGTACAACAAGCTGTAAAGGATGCAAGCACAAAGCAGAGTACCAAAAAGCAATGCGCGCGAAGAAACGGCTGAAGAGCAAAGTGAAAGGTCTAAAAAAGGAGGTCTGTTCTTTGAAGGCCACCATTGCTGAACTTCAGAGTGTAAGTTTTACTCAGGTTACTACCATATTTTATTTTTTTCAATAACTTGAAGTAATGCTCTAAAAGAATAATATAACCTTTTCTTGGTTTTGATTTAGTGTGTGGCTGAAAACGAAACAGAGGAAGAAGAAGGAGAATCTGCACAGCCAAGTAGTGAGAGTACTTCACATGGCCAAAATTATTTTTCATGGTCAAGCACTGGAGAGGAAGAGGAGGATGGTGCTGTGGAAGGTAATGACCAAGAGTGGGGCCCAACAGGAGCGAGTTCAGAGGAAGAGCAAACCACAGAAGATGAGGAAGAAATACCAGAATCAAATGCAAATGATATAAAGTAAGAATTAATGTCTGTAGCCCATTGTTTAGGTGTCGTTGGAAAAGCCACTCTTGGGGTTACCTTCTTGTGATAAGTTCCTTCCTGCTTTCATCTGAAAATCAGGGTGTTTCTTTTTGTCTTTGTTGTAGTATTTCTCTTGGCTTAAGTTCTTCAAGAATTAATTTATGTTTTCATCGTTCAAGATGTAAAATTAACGTGTCATGCTTTGGATCGATTACCTATTGAAACTTTCAAACTTGTGAGCCATGAATCATTGAAAAGGTCTCTTTTCTTTGTTTCAATACTGTACAATAATTGTATATATATATTATTCTTTTCTTTTCAGGGCAGATGCAGACTCTTCTGACTACCATTACAACCAGCCAAAATTTATTGTTTTTTATGAAATGCTTTTGAAAATTTTTTTGTTATTTTGCTTCAACTGCAAAGAAAATAATCCTCAAGTGTCTATGGTTCAAAATGGCACAATGGTGACTGTTAGGCAGAAGTGTGCCAAATGCATTAAGGGATATGTGTGGACCTCTCAAAGGATGATGCCTCATGGAAAATATCCAGCTGGTAATGTCCTATTGAGTCTTGCTGTTTTGATGGCTGGTGCCTCTATCAGCAAGATTCTCCTTGTGTTTCGTCACATGGGACTGGTTTGTTACTCTGCAAGAACATTTTTTAAGCACCAAAGATCGTTCCTATTTCCAGCTGTTATTCACCATTGGGAGTCCTACCAGACTGACCTTCTCAATAAGGTTAAGGACCTGAAGGATGTAGTTTGGGCTGGGGATGGCCGGTATGACTCCATGGGGCACTCAGCGAAGTATGGTGCATACACATTGCTATGTACAACCATCATGAAAATTGTACACTTTGAGCTTGTTCAGGTATGAAGGTTTTATAAGTGCAGCCCTTCCATATAAAAGACATGACATGAAAGCCACCATTTATTAAAACCAAGAGAGAGTGCAGTGAAACAAAATAAGGTGTTACTCAACCTTGAAAAATTGTATTCAGTTCTAGTGATATAGAACCCTTACAACACATCTTCTTGTCATCCGATGAAAATTTTCAGTAAAATTACCCATTTACTTTGTTATGTGAACTGAACTTTTATTTTTTACCTTACTGTTGTAAAAATATAGTTTCAAGCATCTATTAAGAACAAGATGTCTTGGACCCGCCAATTATTGAAGATTTATTACATCTCTTTCTCAAAAAATTTCTTACAGGCAAATGAGACGGGTGGCAGCTACCAAACAGAGCTTGAAGGAGTAAAACGGTGCTTTGGCTTTCTGCAGCGGCTTGGTGTTAAAATTGGGGTGTTTATCTCTGACCGTCATAGAGGTATAGCCAAATGGATTAGAGAAAACTGCCCTGGCACTACTCACTTCTTTGACATTTGGCATGTGGCCCGCTCAGTTACCAAAAAGCTGCTTGCTGCAAGTAAAGAGAAGGGATGTGAGATCATCCAGGATTGGATGAAGGGAATTCGCCGACACCTTTATTGGAGTGCTACATCTACCAAACCTGGTTTTGGCAGCCTCATCCTGGCTAAGTGGAATTCATTCCTGCGACATGTTGCAAATAAACATACTGACCACCCTGACCCACTCTACAAGGTCTGCAATCATGGAAACCTTCCATCTAGAAAGTGGATCAAAATTGGTGAGGATATAATTTTTAACGTATTTATAATTAAAGGTCACAGCTGTTGGAATTGTCTTTAATTTTAGTGTACCAAAAGTTCATGTACACCCTTTTACTTTTTATTGTAGGTACTGCTGCCTATGACAAACTTAAAAGCCTTCTCACAGGCAAAGCATTGCTGAAGGATATAGAGCAGCTGTCTCCAGATGCCCAAACAAGTTGCTTAGAGGGGTTTCATGCCACCTTGAACCACTGGCATCCAAAGATGATTGGTTTCTCTTGGCTCGGCTCCTTTTGCAGGTAGTACTAAATTTTTGTTGTCAAATACAAAAAATTATGTTACAAAAACAGTTACTGTCCAACAAACATTTTTACAATTAATACTGGTTTTTCATGACTATTGACTACATAACAGTTAGTACTTAATTGACAACCAGTGGTTTCAACATATTTTGAAGTAGGTGCCTGACTCTGGAAAAGTAGGCAGCTGTTACAATCGAGATTGTTTGTCTAGAGCTGATTGTTATGACCAGAGTAGCCGGCGACATGCTATCAAGTAGCCGGTTTAACTCCGGCGGTCACTGGCTTGTTTTGAAACCCCTGATTGACAACCCATTTCAAGTCATTGCACCCTCCTCCTGCCCCTCATGTCACAGAATGCTTTTTTGGAATTTGTTTTCAGACACATCCTTGCCAGTCTCCACTTCAATGAGAATCTTCATAGGGATACCCAGGTAACCAGGGATGGTAAAAAGTATTTCCGAATCACATACCCAAAATTCAAACTAGGTGAGGAGGTTGTTCGAGAAGTAGCTACACCCCCAACATATGTGACCCTCCACAGGAATTTGATGCTAAAGGTGAAAGCACGCGCACGACACGCTTGCACGACACGCTTAGCGTGCCGTAGATCACGGATATGCGCATATTAAATTGAAAAAACAAAGACGGACACACTTGCCTTTGTTTTGGCAAATTTAACACGCTAGACCTTTTGTTTTTTTGTAGCGTGCCATATGTCACGGTAAGTGCGCGAATTATAGCACGGTTAGCGTGCAATTTGGGTAAGACACGCTGAACACGCTTGATTACTAAAACCGCTAAGATGATAAAAATGGCTTGGGTTTTCAGCGGATTTAATCAGCATTGATAACTGGTCGAAGTGAATCAAATATACCAGTTGAGACTGTTTTGGAATTTGATAGTAACCGTGGCCATTTGAAAATCACGACTTAATTGTGGTCTAGCCTGGAATTAATGCGAGATCAGTGTAAACCAATTCCTCCGGCTGTCGGCTAATGACCGGAATCGCAAAGAGGCCTGCTATCGCATGCGAGGCACTGAAGTTATGTCGCCTGAAAATTATAGTTATGCCACCGGAATATTTATTAGCAGTAATGCACAGAGAAATGAAGTTGAATACATTAGTTTAATATATTTCTTTAAGCCATGCTGAGACGAACGAAGGTAATTAAATCGGAGAAACAAAAACTGCCTAGAATTTTCTACAGGTTGAGGAAGGCTAAACATTTCTAGATGACCGTTCCATGCATGTACAATTTTCGAAGGTTATCTAATAAATTCCTTACGATTTTCTGAAGTTTAATTTTTTCCATTTCATTCCCCAGTTAAGCTATTTTTCGTAGAGAATTAAAGAATCCTAAAATTTTCGGAACCGAAAATACGATAAAATTCTCACTTTCCTAAAACTTTCAATTGGAAGCTAAATTTTTCGGGAAAATAATGCTGAAGCCCTTGTAATTTCGAAAAGACTGAGGTTGTCCTAGGATGCTAGGATGCATTTAGGAGGAAATCGCCGTCAGGTGCCTCTGACGAACGAAGCGCTATGCTAAGACGAATCAAGCGCTGTAAACGTGTACTATATCTCGTTCTTCACAGGACGAAAAAAACAAGAATCTGTAAGCTAAAAACACTGTAGAATGAGGGAGGATTGCGGGCGACTTTTCTTTGAATTTTGGGCGACAAAACTCATATTATCAGGTTTTGGACGACATAACTTCAAACGACATCACTTTCGAGTAGCTTGACCGTCACCCCTTTAGATCGAGCTCGATGAATTAATTCAATGACCGAACTTTATGGAGCAAATGATTGCCTTCAAGAATTTCACGCGGACTACTTTTAATTTAGTTCTTTTTCTCTTTTCTCAGTGTGTGACTGACAGAGATTTAATTCTCGGATCGAACTTTAGTACTCTAAACTGACGCCGTATTATCGTGGCAAAAACAAAGAATCAAACAAAAAAGCACCATACAATTTCGGAATTCTGTTAAAAAATACATTTTTTGCTTACTATTCAAAAAGCGGTCAAACAGTCATTAATTAACTGATGTTTCGCTTTCTGTGTTATTGTCGGCCGGATCAATTAAGCAACGTTGGAAACGTTTTGGAATTTTGGTACATCTAGAAAAGCAGGCTGGTTTTCATTTGATCAC
This sequence comes from Porites cylindrica, assembly GCA_964035525.1. Lineage (NCBI taxonomy): Eukaryota > Metazoa > Cnidaria > Anthozoa > Scleractinia > Poritidae > Porites > Porites cylindrica. The sequence continues at coordinate 26,318,748 of OZ037775.1, forward strand.
TACGATCCTTGCAATCGCTAAGAAATAAATACAATTTAATGATCCTGGCACTTGATGATTTCTATTATATTTGATCGCGATTGCTGCGATCGGCAAGAAAGTGTCTTAAGTCCGAAAGATCACTGTTTCTGAGAAAATTGCAAATGTGTTTTAAATTAAGGAAAGTTAAGATAACCTTTGCACAGCTTCGTCAGTAAACATTTCTGGAAAGAACTTTGATTTTGCAATGCTAATATAGTTCTACCCATAAATCCAGTAGGTCACACCGTTCACTGGTTATACTTTTCAAGCGACAACGTTTTTTCAATCAGATACTATCGCTGCGATCGCTGAGGTATAACTTTTTCTTTCTCGATAGTTACCAAAAAAGGGTGCCGTTCATAATCATTTACGGTTCCTTTTTGTAGAGGAAATTTATTTAGCTTGTAGATAACACGCCTTGCGTGCTTTTGCGCACACTGAAAGCGTGTTGTGCTTTTTCGCACGGAGCTTTTGTTTAAAAACTTTAACACGCTCTTTTGTTCGACTTGCTCACGCTTAATTGTCTCAAGCGTGTCCTCTGAAACAAAAGAAATTGCTAATAAGGCAAGATTGTAAGCGTGCTAAAGCGTGTTAAAATAAATTCTTTTGTTTTAAAGTGAAAGCGTGTCGTGCGCGTGCTTTCACCTTTAGCATTAAAATCCGGTGGAGGGTCACATATGGTAAGTTGACTGTAGAGTGAATCATTGTTATACTAATAATTTTTACTTTTTATCCTTTTTAGAATAGTTCTAATATTTTATAAAAAATAAAAAAGGATAAGAAAGGATGTCAAGTGAATAAAACTTGCTTTCCAGGATGCAGTGTTATCCACAACCTTTGCATGTACATTATTTCATGGCAAACTACTTTGCAGTGGCTACAATATTGATAAACTTATAGGGATGTAAATATGATTTCATGATTATGTACATTTAATCAGCACAGAATATTTAAAGTAAATATTTGGCAATTTTGTTTTTTATAGGGTATGCTGAAGATATAAAAAAGCTGCTCTTTAATTTGTCTAAACAAGAGATGAAAGAGGTTTTTGACAGATATTCTGCCCGGACTCCAGAACCCCTCACTGCTCAATTCAGTGGTCGTGTTGACAAGGAAACAGCAGTAAAAACACATGAAGAGAAACAAGGACAAAGAATCAGCACTCAACTTTTCCCAGCAAGTATGTTACATTTCAATTATTGACTAAATACCTATAAAGTTATTCTGAGGAGGGGAAGATAAAGTATTTGCACATGTACAGGCAAAATAAGGGTAAAACCAAGACTCTGTCAATACAAGAAAGTGGCACATCATTAATTTATAGTTCACAAACCTTGAAATAAAATTTGCTTGACGAAGTATTTTTGTTTCTTCAGGGGCAGAGCAAGAAGTCCTGCAACAAGCAAGCTGCAGTTTTCAACAGCCTGCCAGTGGCTCTAGGGCAGTAAGAAAGTGCTCAAAATGCAAAAGACCAGGCCACACCAGAAGAAAATGTCCTGAATAAAAATTAATAATGTTGAAAAAGAAATCTTCTACAATTAACTCCTTTGAAATCCACACTGTATGGATGCTTTTTTAGTAAACTGCATGAGAAAACCATTTCAGTAGAGTGTTACTTGTAACTTGAAGGAAACAAAAAAATGAAAAATATGAGCCCAAAAAACAGTAGTTGCATTGTGGGGGGTTACCCCCTTTATGATGATTCCCTTGCGCATGAAAATAACA
>OZ037775.1:26325493-26347993 GCA_964035525.1 Porites cylindrica
AGCAAAGAAAAGCCAGAAAAGTAGGAATAACCTCATGTTCTGTCTCATCTTTAATTTCAAATCTGATTAAATTAAAGGGAATAAACAATACAATATCATGAGTGACAAATTTTTCCTTAGTTTTGACGCGAACGTTTAGCTTTAAATTATAATTTCACATGTGAAATTACAAATTAAATTGTCTTTGCAAAGCTACGTTCGTCTCAGTCCCAAAATAGCGTCGAAGCTTTAAAATATTATGAATGAGGATGTCAGAGCATTAAAGGACGCTTTAGAAAACCTGAAGACACGAAAGAGCACATTAAGAAGGATTTTATCAGGTTGTTAAAAAAAACTCTGAAAATTATGAACTTAAGCCAAAATTTAAGCTGTAAACGTTTCAGTGAGTGGAGTTCTCGATCGATACTATAAATCATGTAAAAATGACTGTGAGGGTCATTTGTCACCCATGATATCAATAGGCGATCAAAGTATACTCGTGAAACTAGCGAATAGTTTCACTTGCGATTTGTCCAAATCCTAATAATTTTCCTGGCCTAAAAGATCGGGAAATTGTTAGAATTTGGACAAAACGCGCGTGAAATTGGCATTTAACTCGTTTACTGCAGACAGACTACGAAAAAAAAAAGTACAAAAACTACGAAACAATACCAAGCAGAATTTTCCCTGAACAGGAAACAAAGGGGTCTTTTGTTTTACCTCAACTACTCTTTGCTTATTATTACTTCTACACGCTTAGTTGCTTCTCCCATTTAGCTGTATTTGAAGTTGAAAGCTGACTATGTATTCGCATTTCTAACAATTTTTAAACTAAATACATGGACATCATATCATAAAGAACTTAAATTAAGTGACGGAAGTTCTACGTACCACAACGAAATTAACTTACGATTTTGACGTGCCTTGATCCCATCGGATCCATGTTAACTGAAGACTTTGAATATAGAACATAAAATGATTGAATGAAATAGATTAAAACACCAGATGCGTGTTTAAAATATTTTTTACAAGTGTCACAAATCAGGTTTTTGCAACCTGATTTGTTGCAAGACGGGTTTGAACGTGGGTGGTATTAAAGACGCTCAACATCAATTTCCAACTCGTTCTGCAATAATGTTACACAACAAGTTACAGTTTTTTTTTTTGTTACTTGTTTTAACGTACTTTAAAAGCAATTTCAGATCAAGCCCCACCGAAGAAAATCTAGGGCGCCTCAATCGGATTCGAACCCAAGGCCTTTGCGTTAGAGATGCAGTGCTCTTCTACTAACTGGGCCATGAATACCTATACAGGCAAATGTTTTGAGTTAACCGTCTTACGGTTGATGACCTTAATTTTAGCACTTACAATTTTTACGTATATCAATTTCGCCTTATTCGTCGTCAACGTTCCTACGTTGGGAAAAGAAGCTTGAGTTGTCCAATCATCTGGAGACGATGGCAGTGGTGTTGTAGATAAGTTTGGTACATTCGATTTGTACTCGGGCTTGCTGCTAGGTCTAGCTGAAGTTTCAGATCTGAGGGTAGGTCTTACACTGGGACTATTAGTGGATACTGTTGACAATTTTCTCGTGGCTCTAGCTCTAGTGGTAGGTTTGGATGTAGTACTTTGTTCAGAAACACGGACCCGGTATAGTCTGAAAGTAAGACAAGGAGAACAGAAGGTTTTTTTCACTCAGCAGCAATGCCGTAGGAAGGGGTTATCGCTATTTATGGTCAGCGGTTGTTACCATTTTGCTTAGGACCCGTGCTAGTTGCCACCATGTTCTTGTTTATCACATGTGTGATTTAGGTTTACAATCCATGTAATCCTTCGCTCATCCGCATCTTGTAAGGCAGACTAAGTTGTTATCTGAAGAACTGAAGAGTTAAAGATTACCTGTAGATAAATTGAAGATCAATGTCTGAGGATTAAAGTGTTTCTTTTGTTCTTGTGAATAACAGCGAAACTCCTTCGGATGCCAAGTACGACCTTCGAGGGCAGCCACAATAACAACTTAACAACAACAAGTTCATAACGAAAGTCGGACGACCTGCTGAGGATTTGAATGGATACCAAGTGGTGTAAACCTTTGTACAAAGTTAGTTCTGATTGCCTTTGGTTTGGATTCAGTTCTCGTCATGTCTCGAGAGTTGAGTGATATTCCAGAGGCTTTAATGTCGGATGTTTGTGGTGAGGTCGTAAGTTCCCCTTCAAATAATTGTTTGGATGATGTTTGCGAGAAGTCTTCGCTTTTAATTGTTGATCTATCGGAGAATGCCGAAGACAAAGGATTTTTCCATGTGGAAAATGAACAGCATGTGTCGGAATTTCGTATCAGGAAGCTAACCGAAAAGGGTCAGTCCTATCAAAACGATATAAAGTTGAACTCTTTCAAGAATAAAAGGTCAAGTCTTACGGGAACACTGAGAAAAACACTGCTCCTTCGGGAACATTGTAACGAGTTATCAAAGTGAAAGCAAGAGCTTAATAAGGCACAGGTTCTGTGGAATGAATTTGTGGATGCATATAATGACATTTTAGCACAGGGTCCAGAGGAGTTTCGTGTGAATAAATGAATTACTTACTTTCAAAAATGTCTATACCTGTCGCTTAGCACGATTAATTAGCCCAATGGGATCTTTATAAATCTACTGTAAACGATTTCTTCGCTTCTTATCTGACCCAGATCGACTTTTGAAAATCAATAACCGCAAGCCATATCCTCGCTTGCGCACGGCAAGTCGCCCGAAGGGTGACCGAAGGCCGTCGCCCGGAGGGCGACCGAGGCACGAAGTGCCGAGTAAAAGAAAGGACAAGGGAGGAAACTTGTACCACGTGACTTCGTTCCATGTGAACCGCAGCACTCGGTGACGGAAGTCGGAATGAGACCGGAAACGCAAAAGCAACAGACCGCTGCTAATTCGAGAATCAAAACATCAGCTGCGGAGAGAGTTTTAAAGATCTCAGAGATCTATGCGAAAACAACAGAGTTTTAATTGAAGTGAAGATCTTTCAAGACTGGACATTTGTTGTACGTTTCAACAGTCTTCGATGTCTTAAGCAGGTTTTGCTTGTGCGAAGGCTTCCCAGTAGTCGCAAAACGCACAGCCAAAGACGCAAGAGGTAATATAGTTGGACAACCGAAGAATGGCACAGTCGTGATGATATTACAGTTGCCTTGTACGCCCGCTCTACTCAGTGTCACTTTTTATTGCAAGAGCACACACGACCCGTAAATCACTATCCGTAATAATTTAAGATTCTCCAAACAAAACTAACAAGCTGGGCCCAGCGTGATACAGCATTGAAGAAAAACATTACATTCACGGACTAAAGAAAATCGCTTCGTTATTCAGATCCAGAAGGCACTTTGGAGAAAACTGGAACCCTTGTTCAGCCGTAATAAATTGGCTTTTAATCTACCTTTAAGTATATTGTTTAAAGCATATCTATCGGTAACCCTGGCGTGACGGGCCGTATAACGCTATTTTAACTACTGGAATGTCGCGATTTTTCGCAAAATTAGGGTCGAACTCGAGGTCTTGCGGGCTACTTAAAATCGTTTGCCCAGAGATTTGTTTCGATTTTCTGATAGATTGGGGCCTAGTCAAGCTTTAGAAAGTCAATTTGCGAAATTTTAAGTCATAGCGCATTGTAAAAATTTGCATTATTTTATCCCTATAATTTTGAACGGTAGAAACTGTCAATAGGGCCTATTTTAAACAATACCTTTTTGGCCACAAAATCATTACCGCTTTCACAAATTTATCGTCTTGTAAGAAAGAAAGGGTCACAAAAACTATCTGTGCTCTTCAAAGGCTGCCAAATCGTTGTGGTTTGTCGTACGAGTCAATAAAATTTGCGTACAATTTCGTTTTACCGGAAGTGGATTTTGAGCTCCGAAAAGACAAAATGAGTTTTCTCGAATTTTGACAAAGAACACGTTATTTGGGAAAACTAACTACAGCATGTTTCATTACTCATTAAGGGTTATCGATGAGCCAAAAACGAGCGAAATTCGAATTTTGAAGTTGTACCACAAAAAGTCGATTTTGGTCGATATTTACAGACAGTCGCTCTTAAGAGGCAACTTGAACTTAGTAGAGCCAAGTTAAGTGTATGCAAAGAGATTGATAATGAGCAAACACCGTCCCTTGAAGAAGATCTAGTCAATCTTCCTAGTGAGAGTAAAGGCGAAGGAGTGAAAAGATTCTTGCAATCTCTAACAGTAACTACCCGTGCAAATGAGAGACTAATACATCAGTTCAGTCCCAAGTACATGTATCCCAAACACCTGTTTGACAACAACATCCACACCAAAGACTACAACATGTGGTTTGCGGGCTTCTGCTCCATCATTCTCAGCGGGAGCCGTGACACAGTCAGTATTTACCGTTCGTCATTTTGAACCTGAACTCGGTCTTCCCATTCAAACAGAAGAAGCTTGTACGCAAGATTTCTCGTCGGCAAAAATTGATCCTGTTGTAACTAACTCCATTAGTGGTCCATCACAAATTATGTCAACAGTTATGAATTCCCCTTCAAGTTACCAGTTTGTTCATCCTCAAGGTCAAGTTAACTCCTTCTGTGAAGAGTGGGGAAAAGTTGCTTGATCATTAGAAAGGTGTATGGACAAGTTAACAGAAGCTAACTTAGAACAAAGTACTGTGAACAAAGAACTGTTTGTTTCTGGACAACTTCCAAAACTGACCATTTCCGTATTTGAAGGTGATCACCTGCAAAATCCTGTGTGGAAGAGTGCCTTTAATGCTCTAGTTGACTCTAAGCCACTGGCAGCAGACATCAAGTTGAATATGTTGAATCAGTATGTTACTGGAAAGCCAAAGTAAGTTGTGGAACATTATCTTCTGATTGGGACAGAAGATGCTTATCAGAAAGCCAGGTTTGTATTGCAGGAAAGGCATGGAAACTGTAATGTTGTGAGTACAGCATTTATTAACAAGTTGGAGAAGTGGCCTGAGATAGGACCCAAGGATACCAGTGCCTTAAGGGAGTTCTCAGGTATGTTAGACGAGGTATTGTCAGCAAAGAACACCATTCCAGGTCTTTCTGTACTGGACTATGCAAAGGAAAATGTAAAGTTACCATCCAAGTTACTCTACTACCTTGAAACCAAATGGAGAGATGCAATTAAACAATGGAGACATACCCATGGTGAAGCCAGTTACCCTACCTTTGTCAAGTTTGCGGATTTCATCAGAGAAGCAGCAGAGAAGGCAAATATCCCAGAGTTGGAAGGCCTCGCCACATCAAGTAGCCCAAGATTTAACAGAAATCCGAAGCCGAAACCTGATAATGAGAAGGGTAAAGTAGTTCCTTGTCTACATCAGCTAAGGGTGGTGGTAACGGTAAATCAGACCCCACTAGATCTTGTAAATCAAAGAACCCTGGTCCAAATGGTTTGGCGAAGTGTCTGTTTTGTGATGCAAAGCACAAGTTAGATGACGCACTGATTTCTGTAGAGAGCCTTTCAGTGAAAGGAGAGACTTCTTCTTCCGCGAACGTTTGTGTATGGGTTGGGCAGCCAGTAAGAGTCATCAGGTAACGAACTGAAGGAGAGGTTGAAATGCAAAATTAAAACATGCTCAGGAACACATCCCACATGCCTTCACAAGGAACTAACACAAGACAATGCTGCCATCTCAAATTGTATAAGTGTATGTCTAATTCCTGAACAAAGCGGTGGATTGATCACACCAGGATAGTACCAGTGTGGGTCAGGCCAGTGGGAGAGCCAGAGAAGAAAATCTTGCAGTATGCAGTCCTCGACGATCATTGAAATGTCAGTTTTGTGTCTGAGACTCTTTGTGAACGGTTCAACCTGCAAGGCCCATCAGCCAAACTTCTGTTGACAACAATGCAGCAGCAAAATGCCCGTGTTAAAACTAAAAAGATATCTGGGCTAGAGATTCTGTACTACCATAGAGAATAGGGACCTTAAGATCCGACGACGGCGACGGCAACGGGAACGCCACAAAAGCAATACGTTTAATTAGCAAAACAACTATTTTGCACGTGCATCACGCTTTTTTGTACATTTCTTTGCCGTGACTGCAAGACGACGACGTGAAAATACCTAATTTCCCGATGTACAAGGGAAGGACACAAGCGACGATGAAATTTCCTCTCTCTTTCTGAACTTGAATATGGTTCCTAGGAATTCAACTTTAGGAGGGTTCGCCTACATTTGACAAAGTTAGTGACTTGGAGTAATCGCTATGAAGATTGAAAGAACGCGAATTCACTTTTTCAGAGACGTTTGCTCCGCAGTTGCCGTCCTCGGATCTTAAGGACCCTAATGTGTAGTGAAGATGCCAGTGGCCTTCACCCGGGAACTTGTTTCAGCTAACCGGTCGCAGATTCCAAAACCTGAGGTGGCTAGGGAATGAAGCCCATCGCCGATAAGTTGACACAGTACCACCCAGATGCAGAAATTTCTACCCTGATTGGAAACAACTGGCCAAGAGCTATCCGACCCAGGAAAATAGTTGCCGGTGAAGATGACGAGCCGTATACTTGGTTGGGGAGTTATTGGAAGAGTCTGCAAGTCAAGTGATGTTGAAACCACAGGCAAGGGTGTGTGTAATAGAGTTGCAGCTTCAGAAAGTCCCAGCCAGTTTGCATTCGCCACGAAGGCTAAAGAGATTATTGGCCCATAGAAAGTTCTCCGTGTGTTAGAAACTGACTTTGTTGAGACAAGTCCCAAGTACAAACTTTATTCTATGGAAGACGAGAGATTTCTAAGGATTCTTGAGGACGGGGTAAAGAAACAATCGGATGGTCGTTACGGAGTAAACTAACAAGCGGATGCCACTTCCGTTGAAATCAGACAGTGTGTGTCTTCCGAACAACCGCCAGTTTGCTGTAAAGAGGTGGAACCAACTGAATGCGAGATTCAAGAAGAATCCGAAGTTCTTTGCAGACTACCAGACCTTTATGAAGGACATAATTTTACAATGTGCAGAAGAACTTCCTGTAAATCGTCTTGAGGATCAAGACGGTATCGTCAATTACGTCCCGCATACATGTGTCTACAATCCAAAGAAACCAGGGCAGATAAGGGTGGTGTTTGACTGTTCGGCCCAGTTTAAGGGAGTCAGCTTCAGTGACTACTTGCTGCAAGGTCCTGACCTTTATGAACGATCTGTTGGGTATCTTGTGTCGTCTTCGCAAGGAAAGCGTTGTATTTATGACGGACGTCAAGAGCATGTTCTATCACTTCGTGGTTGCCGAAGAAGACAGGGATCTGTTACGTTTTCTTTGGTGGTTGGATGGGGATCCACCAAAGGAGGTAATCGACTATATCGTATGAAAGTTCACCTGCTTGGTGCCTGCAGTTCCCCAGGTTGCGCGAATTTTGGGCTTAGGCGAGCAGCTGACGATGGCGAAGAAGCGTTTGGTACAGATGCTGCGGCGTTCATACGCAAGGACGTCTACGTAGATGATGGTCTAAAATCTGTATCAACGGTACCCAATGCCATCCAGTTAACCAAGGCCAGTCAAGCAATTTGCAGCAAGGCTTGTCTCAGATTACATAAGATAGCCTCCAACAAGAAAGAAGTTCTCGAAGCCTTTCCGGTTGATGACCATTCAAAGGAAATAAAGGAACTGAACTTAGCTGTAGATCCATTACCTATTGAAAGAGCGCTGGGCGTGATGTGGTGCGCGGAAAGTGACCGTTTCCGGTTCCGGATTCAAGTTCATGATCGCCCTTTTTCTCGAAGAGGTGTATTGTCCACCATTGGCTCCATTTATGATCCTAATGGGTACCTGGCCCCTGTTACACTCAAAGTTAAACAAATTCTACAGCAGATGTGCAAAGACAATTTGGATTGGGAAAGCCCTGTTCCAGAGTATCTACACCCACAGTGGGAAAAGTGGCGGCGCGAAATCGTACAGTTGGAGAAACTGGAGATACAGCGATGTTTCAAGCCAGATAACTTTGGCCCAGTGAAAGCAGTGGAGGTCCACTATTTGTCAGACGCTTCAATGGAACGTTGTGGTCAAGGCTTTTATCTACGGTTGACTGACGAACTCGATCAAGCTCATTGTTCCTTCATCGTCGGAAAAGCCCGGGTAGCCCCCCTTAAACAAAAGACTATTCCAAGGCTAGGGTTAGCCGCTGCTACCACCTCTGCAAGAATGAGTGAATTCGTGAGAAATGAGTTGGAGTACCCGGAGATGAAAGAATTCTTCTGGACAGATAGCCGAGTAATTCTCGGATACATTTACAATGAAGCCAAGAGGTTTAACGTTTATGTTGCTAACAGAGTGCAGCAAATCTGGGACCTAACCGATCCCAACGCATGGTTTGTACGTAGACACAAACAACAACCCCACAGACGAAGCATTAGGAGGACTCACCGCAAAGCAGCTGGTTGAAGGATCTCTTTGGTTAACTGGTCCAGAATTCTTGTGGAGAAGCGGACCCTGTAAACCAGAAAACGTGGAGGTGCCTCGCCTTCAAGACTCTGACCCGGAGGTGAAGAAAGTGTCTGTTTTGACCACGAAGGTCAGAAGTGTTGCTTCATTTCCTGAACACTTTGAAATAATTAGACTAGATGGTGTATCTAGCTGGTACCGTGCTATGAAGGTCATAGCTCTATGCTTACGTCCGAAGTCCAAGCTTCAAAGAAGGGAAATTCAGAGCCAATGTCGGAAAATATCGAGAATCTCAAATCAGTTCTAAAAATTCGAATTTTGGCTAATACCACCCAAACAACCCATTAGGTGAACTATTTCAAGAAATGATATTAAGAAATCCTCAAGCGCTTTACATTTTAAGAAATTTGGAAAAGTTCGAGAATTCGATAAAAATACATTTTTTATTCGCGAAGTTGCTTCAAATTTCAACAATTTTCAAGGAAGCCGTACAAGCGCGCAAAAGTTCCTATTAACTTGATGTTGCACATGCATTTAGCAGTTACCCAAAGCTTTAAGATTGCATAAAAATTTCTCTCAAAATAACTTTTGTAATATTGTTTTGGGCTTTCATTGCTACCACCTTGATTGTGTGTTGTTTTAGCGGTCGAAATAACGCCTAACGTTAACCGCAAAAAGTCGACTCTGGTATGTCTCAAATTAAAAATATGATTATACTACATGAAAGAGCTGTGATTCTTTTAACTAGACCTCAAGTTTCAGCTCTGAGAATTTAAAAACCCACGAAATATAAAATTTTAACTACAGCCCCCTCGGCCAACCGTAAGCGACAAGAACATGATATGTAAACAAAGCGAAAATCGCGTAAACAAAGGAGAAAAGCACAACAAAGTTAGTTCTAGCCCACCAAAGCGTAAAGAAATGATGGAAATTTCGGTATCTGAATAGGTATTGATATTTGAAACGCTAAAAAGGCGAAATTTTGTCCATCGAAAAATATAAAAAGAAAGAAAAAACCTGGAAAACGAGCAACTGAGAATCGCGTCGGGTGATGTACCATTTAATTCTGAACTCGGAAGTAAAAATGCTTCGGGCTGGTCAAGTTCAAAAGGCTTCAAGAACTGTTTTCGAAATGCCCCAATAAACAATCGACAAACTATTCCAGATGATTTACTTTGGTAAAAATGAACATAACAAGAAGTTGGAATCATGATTACAAATGACACTTCTACAAAATAAGTTTTAAACGCACGTACTGGATTTTACAAAGCTTTCTTTCAGTGTCCATTTTTTTTTCTCGTAATGCAAGGCTCTGGGCTTTGCAGCTCACCTTCATAACATGACTTAAAAACTAGCAAATAACTGAAATTTCAACTTTCCGCTGATTTGTAAAACGGTTGCGACCTAAAGATTGTAGCTAAAAGAGACGTATGGCTTGGTGTCATGTTACGTGTATGGTAATTTGAATAAATTACCCTGGATCCCCTTCCCGCCATCTTCCACAGGGTACACGTGACACATGCTATCACCTTTAGCTCTGAAGGCGTGTGGACAAAATGTTGTGCAGCTTTTCGACTCCTGTTGATGGCAATTTTTACATTCGGTGTTAATGGAGAATATCCTTGTGTCTTGTCAATCCGAATTTATCCCTCCTTCTAAATTGCGAACGAGGCGTCTGAATGTCCTGGAAGTACATGGCATAACCGCATCAGTGAAAATCCTCCGTTGGACAAATAAAAAAACAACTAATTTCTCTCTGGCAAATGACAGTTGGCTTAATTTTTACTTTGTTATTAGCTTCATTGAATAACAAGATCGCTAGAGCTAACTGAACCAGGAAATAACTGGAAATACCTTATTAAGAGAAACTAGAGAGGGGCTCGGCACGTGCCCCTCAACGCCCAAGACTACCCGCATTCGGATAAAATGGATCCGGAGGTTCTTGTTCTTAATTGGTGGTGTATTTAGAAGCAATGCGGATGATACACAACGTTTCATTTTATTATTGACACTTAAACTGTTTGAGTGGATTTGACTTCGAACGTGGAAAGGTTTCTCGACGTTCAGATTTCACTCATTCTTATTTTTACAACTCATTAGACTGTAAGTGGCTTGAATGTGCCTGGTATGGTATTTCAAGGGATTTCAAGGCATATTTCCGTGCTCCTTCGAAAATCTGGCAGTCGCCTACAGTGGCAAGGATGTATTCACGTCATCCAGTCATGTATAGCCGAGTCAAGACCAAGTCTGCGATAGCAAACATGCAGAATGTGTTTTGTTCAGTCAAAGCCCGCAACCAAACGTAACACAAAGGCATACTTTCTACAGCACAACGCTGGATTCTATCAGCTTTGCAACAGTCCTCGATTCCCCGTACGTTCGCAGTCTATGGGAGTTAAAATCATACGCATTGATTCAGTGGCCCACAGGTTGGTTAGGGAGCTAATTGCAGATTGTTTTCGCGGTTTCATGAATAAAGGCGTTTAAAAGTATTTGGGCGCAGGAAAGAACGGGCGCGCGAGAGGAAGACACGCGCGAGTGGAGAGCCTCGCGCGCCACGTTCTTTCTTTAGCCCACTATTTCCAAGCGCCTGCTACGCAGGCTATATTGAACGACAATAAATAGTACCTTACCTCACTCGAGGGCAAATCTACCGAAGCAAGTTTAGCGTCATTTGTACATCATCTATCATCGCCATGATCTGCGCCACTTTCAAACATTGAAAGCGACGCAGATTATTACAACCCCGCTCGAAAATTTGTTAAGTTAAGCACCACCGACTGGGTCTTTACTAAATACCGTAAATCGGCCTATTTGCGCCCACTTCCAATACCTCTGTTCATGAGAATGCCCCCTCAACGTTGTTAAAATTGTATTAGACCCTCTCTCTAATAAACACCCCCTGTTTAATAGACGCCCAAAAGCCCCCTATGAGAACTACACCAAACTACTAGGAATTAGCAAAAAAGGAGAAAATCATTCAATTCATTCGGTCAATCTTGCTTGATTTATTAGGGGGTTTGAGTATTTCTATTTTCATCTTGTTAATAGACCAACGATGGAAACGCAGTAACCCTGAGGGAGGATTCTGACATCGACGGGTTCGGATTTGAGAAGAGCGATATAGATCTGTAGACGGACTAGACGCTATTTTTAAACTCTTGATATTTTTTGCCGAAATAAGTTTTGTTGAGTGGTTGCAAGACTCTGCAAAAAACTAGCAAGTAAGTGAAATTTCATCATTTCGCTGATTTGTAAAAAGGTTGCGGCCTGAAGTTGGTTCCTAAAAGAGACTTGTAACTTGGTGCTATGTTACGTGACTGTATGGTAATTTGAATAAATTACCCTGGAGCCCCTTCACGCAATCTTCCACAGGATACACGTGACACATGCTATCATCTTAAGCTCTGAAAGCGTGTGGACAAAATGTTGTGTAGTTTTTCGACTCTAAGCTGATGGCAATTTTGGTGTTATTGGGGAATATCCCTGTCAACCCGAATTTATCCCTTTGGGTAACTGGTAAATGCATGTGCAACATCAAATCAATAGGAACTTTTTTGCGCTTGTACTGCTTCCTTGAAAATTGTTGAAATTTGGAGCACTTTCGCGACTAAAAAAAATGTATTTTTATCGAATTTTCGAACTTTTCCAAATTTCTCAAAATTTAAAGCGCTTGAGGATTTCTTGATATCATTTCTTGAAATAGTTCACCTAATGGGTTGTTTGGGTGGTATTAGCCAAAATTCGAATTTTTGGAACTGGTTTGAGATTCTCAGGAGATTCTCGATATTTTCCGACATTGGCTCTTTAGACCCTGTTTACATGGAGTGGGGGACCCCGGTGTAGTGGGGTAGGTTTCTTTTGTTTTGTGTCCCCCAGAGCGTGAAAACAAAAGAAACCAACCCCACTAGACCGGGGTCCGCCACTCCATGTAAACAGGCCCTAAGACAGCCGAGAGTCCAGTAACAAGGTCAAGTACAGAAGCTGAGAAGTCAATACTGACAGTCACACTTACAGAGCTTCAGGAGACAGAGAAGACCATCATCAGACGTTTGCAGTACGAACCTTTCCGTGAGGAGCTTCAAATTCTTTGCGACTTAAATGTAACCGACGGAGAGACAAACAGAACCAAGCTAGAAAGAAGAACCGAGCGTTACGAAAGACCAGTTCGCTGTCCAACCTGGATCCGTTTGTGGACAAGGATGGCATAATTCGTGTTGGTGGTCATATCAGAAGAGCAGATACACCAGTTGATCTGAAGCATCCAGTCATTATTCCGCAAAAAGGACACTTGACTGAACTGTTGATTCAACATCACCATCTCAAAGTGAACCTTATGGGTGGTGGTATGACGCATAACGGGTTAAAGCAAGGTGGCTATTGGTTGATGAATGGTTCATCAAAAGTAGCGAGGTTCATATCGAGTCGTGTGACATGTAGACGACTGCGTAAGCCCACTGGGCAGCAGAAGATGGCCTGAATTCCTGACTAAACACTTGAACCAGCTCCTCATTTTTGTTTAGTGCCGTTGATTACTTTGGACCGTTCATTTTCAAAGAGATAACAAGTGAAGTTAAACGCTATGGAGTATTGTTTACCTGTATGGGGTCACGACGTCTTCATCTGGAGACTGCCAATTTATTGGAGAGTTCTCCTTTATCAATGCATTGAGACGTTTCATGAATCGGAGAGGTGCTGTAAGACAACTGAGGTCAGACCAAGGGACAAATTTCATTGTTCATTACAGAAACGCGCTCATTGAAAAACGTCGCCCGTGAAAAGTGGGGTACCCATTAGGCTTTGCGAGCAAAAACGAAGTTTTCGGTCTCTTATGAACTTCATAGCGGTTAACTATTCTCACACTTTCAAGAGACAATGCAGAAACAATAGAAGTAGGTTGCCATTGTTTTAAGTGTTAGAATGTCTTTGTCGAAGTGAACTGAAAGCAGCATTATGTGAGATGAATCAAGATTATGTTCAAGACTATTTGCTAAGGAATGGATGCGAGTGGATTCCATTCAAGTTGGACGTACCCCATTCTAGTCACATGGGCGGGACATGGGAACGTATGATTTGTAGTGTACGCAACGCACTTGAACCACTACTGTTACAAGCTGGCAGCCAACTTGATGATGAGACATTGCGAACACTCTTGACAGAAGTCGAGTGCATTATTAATTCAAGACCCCTCAGCGTCGATAACTTATGTGATGCAGAAACGCCAGAGCTGTTCACTCCTAACCATCTTCTTACTATGAAACCTAAAAGAGTGCTATCGCCCCCAGGAAAGTTTCAAAGAGCCGATATGTATTGTCGCAGATGTTGGAGCAGATCTCAGTATCTGGCAAATGAATTCTGGCTGAGATGGCGGGAAGAGTATCTTCAAATGTTACAAGTCAGGAAAAAGTGGGTCCAGCCTAAGAGAAACCTTGCTGTTGGTGAGATAGTCATCTCTAAGGAAAATGAAAGCACGCGCAACAACTGGCCACTTGGCAAAGTAGTGCAGGTGTACCCAAGTGACGACGGATATGTCAGAAAGGTCAGGTTGCTGATGGCAGACGGGAATTTGGATGATAGTGGCAAACGCCAACGCCCACCATCATGTTTAGACAGACCTGTACACAAGCTCGTTCTATTGCCGACTGCAGATGAAGTGTTCCAGGAAGATGTCTTTCACGAGGAGACCAGGGAAGTCCCCATCGAGGAGCTAACAAAGAACAATTGAAAGACGTTGCAAAGGTTTTATTGTCAATGGACATTGCAGTGAACGCTTGATTTTGATTAACTCATTTAACATTCATTCGCTGTTGCCGATCAGTGACTTGAGCTTTCGGGATTCTATTGTTTCAGTATCGAGCTGATAATTTGTAAGGAGTTATCACTATTTATGGTCAGCGGTTGTTACCATTTTGCTTAGGACTCGTGCTAGTTGCCGCCATGTTCTTGTTCATCACATGTGTTATTTACGTTTACAATCCATGTAATCCTTCGCTCATCCGTATCGTGTAAGGCAGACTAAGTTGTTATCTGAAGAACTGAAGAGTTAAAGATTATCTGGAGATAAAGTGAAGATCAATGTCTGAGGATTAAAGTGTTTCTTTTTTTCTTGTGAATAACAACGAAACTCCTTTGCATGAAAAGTACGACTTTTGAGGGCAGCCACAGCTCAAATTAAAAACAATAATAACAATAATTTTACAAATTAAGTAAAGAATAAAAGTTGTAGAATCTACAGCGAGTTATAGCAAAGGCAGGAACAAGGATGGCTCAGTGCAGTGCGCGGCCTTCGGTGCGCGAGGTCCCGAGTTCGATTGCCGGTGACATTACATCCTTGTGTCAACTTCTTTCCGTCCTGTGTAGCTTAAACTACAATCCTGGACAAAATTACTTGGGACAGTACTGCAATATTCATATTTTTCTGTCATTTCTCGGTTCCCTCTTAAAACAGTGCATCCTACCAGCAGGCTTGGTAGAGAAAATAACAACGTTTTCCAAAAGATAGAACGGCCGTGAAAAAAATATTAAGCGATGTGAATAGCCGTCCCTGTCATTTGTACAACACTAAAATACGACAGGAACTAATGCAATTGTGATGTAAGAAAAAAAGCAGTTGTTTCATAATACGCCTGGTTCATGGCAAAACAGTTTTTCGCTGACGTCACGAGAATTGTACCAGATCATTTTTTTGTTTGAAAGTGTTGCTAATATTTATATGTGCTTATTTGCTAACAAAAATAACGTTGCGTGATATTCGTCACGAACTAAGTAAACAACCAAGTTAGTTAACTCTGAACTGATTTGCATAGTTCGATAGTACTCAACAACAGTACTCACTCTAAAGCCTTTATAATGAGTGTTTTTTCTATAGAAACTTAACATCTAAGGGATGGCGAGAGAAAATTTATCTGTAGGTACATCCTTTGACGCTTTTATTTACAGCGAAAGAGCAATTTTAAGCTATTTAGTCACAGCACTTACTTTGAAATGGAGAGAAAGAAGAACAAGAAAATTTTTACTAACTGAATCAAGTGAGTACTGTTGTATTCACTTTACGGGATGGCCTTTTTTACGCATATTATTTCAAATGCAATGAATTTTGGGTTGAAATATACCTAAGCCGTGTTTCTTTAGTTAATTTGCAGCGAATATTGATAATGCACTGTGTTTTTGCGACCGAGTACTGTGTGCGATACTCGAAACATCGAGCCTGACCAACTTCCGCTATACTCAGCTCCAGTGTAGGGGAATGGGCTCAATATTGCTAATGAGCGAATTGCCTTGTAAAGACTTACTATCTCGAGAAAATAGTTTCAAAAGTTATTATTATGGCATGTGATCACCTACCGTTTAAGAAAGTTCCTAAAAAGCGTGGGAAGAATAAGAAAAAAAAAAGACTTTTTTCAAAAAACCAGGATTCAGACAATCCTGGACAAAAGTCCTCGGGACAGTACTGCAATATTTATACTTTTGCATCATTTCTCCGGTCCCTCTTAAAAAAGCGCATCCTTTTCGAAATTTTCTTGTAGTTCACCCCTACCCTATACAAAGTTAAAAATCGGAAAAAAATTCTGGATACACGCGTCCAACATTGTTTGTGGGGTGAAGGAAGGGGTTGAGCCTGTGTGAATCGGAAAACGCCTCAGAAATGCAAAAGTGTCCCAAGACTTTTGTCAATGATTGTAGCTTTTTAATTAATCAGTATATACTAAAACAGTGGATAGTGTTTTTTGCGCGCTCTGATTGACTACTCGATCAGTGAATGTCCAGTGCTATTCACTGATTCACCTCCAGTTCCTCCGAGCGAGCAAGTTACGAGCAAAATGGCTTCCCAGTTTGCTGCCGTAAACAAACAAAGAAATTTCACAAATAATAAAACAAGCTTTTCCCGAAATACACGAAGAAGGTGACGAAATTCGGTTTGGAAGTTTTAACAGGTAAGGCTTCGCGGCTCGGTAAATTACAACTACCACTAGCCACCTCCACTTCGGTGAATATTTGTTAAATATCCTTTGTTTTCTGGTTTCATGAAGTCGAGCATTGTTTATGCCGTCACTTTACGCACATTTTTAAGATCTGAGACAATGATCTGACCTAGTACAGAACTTAATAAAATGTCTAAAGACATTATCTGACTACGACTAGAAAGAAAATCTTCAGGCCGCAATGTTCGAATTCCGGTTAGCGCTTATCCGGGGTTAAATTTTATCCCGGGTTTAATTCTTTTTCTTTTTATCAAAAGCTCTCTCTCGGATAGTTTTCACTATTCTTTTCAGAATATCCAATCATCAAATTTTAGGGAAAGATAATTAATTTATAAAACTGAATTTGCTCTTTATGCTCTCATAGTTCAAATTTCGCAGTAACCCAGCTTCGTACAACCCGGCCCAGAATATTTAGTCATCTGCATATTGGTTGTAAAAAGAAAGCCTTGAGCGATATTATTGCCTCGAATACTGCAAACACGGCGTAGTGTTCATTCAAACACTCACCAGCTCGCACTGCAAGTTTTGCGCTTGGCAAAATTCAGAAGTGGCCGGGCGGACAGGTGATTTAGGAAATTGAATTACCTCAAAGGTGAATGTAAAAAGGCTGGTTGACGCTAGCCAACCACTAGCCTAATCACTGTAAGATTTTAGACGTTGGTTGATTTTTGCACCGTTTGTAAATTATTTTTTTCTCTAAAATCACCCAGCCCTACCCTTAAAAGTCATATGGATCTCACCAGTTAATTAACTAATTTGTGGATTACAAGTTAGCCCTGGCTAAGTCTATATGTTATTGTAAATGAGCACGCTTTGGGTTTATATTTCAATATGCACGTGCCAGTTACAGTAAATATTCAGTTTTGCTTGCGTTAGTTTCGCTTGTACTTTTCTGGTTCGAATATATAAACGTCTGTTCGTTTGATACTTGTTTGCTCGACGTCCTGTCGTGTTATTACATCACTCACCAGCCTAGAAAGATCCCTCTGGTAAAAAAAAATGTAGTTAAGGAGGTGGGAAAATGTTAGGTGGTTTAATATTACATTAGAGCCTATTGCCTTACCTGCTTCTAAAGTCTCTAAGTCTCATTTGGATCGCGGCCTCAGCGGCAGGAATGATGTTCTGGTTTAAAGATATGGGGAAAATAACATAAATTTTTAAGGTAGCAGTTTAGCATGGAATAGCTAGCATGACAACAACAACAGCAACAGGCGTAAATAAAAACTTTTTATTTATGTAGCATACCCTTTCTAACTTTTATACTGTACCTTGAAAAACCATAAGTTGCTTGCAGGTAGAAAGTCAATTGTGGTGTCTAACTGTTTTGAAAACGCCTTGAGGTCGTTGTTCACATCAAAAATTTTTACAGCAGAAATTGCCAGCTCCTTTAAATTGTTGACAACCGTTTCCAACGTTTGAATCTATGAAAGAAAAAAAGGTTTAAAAATGTTCGATCTACACAAATATTGCCGAACCTGCTAACTACAAGCGCGTGTGTGGTTCGAAAAAAAAAATTGTCTTAAAGCAGAAATTGTTTCGTAATCTTGGAGTTTATCACAAAAACATAACTATTCTGTTATGTGCTCTTACCGACCTTCACCGAGTACAAAACAGTACTTTATTTTGTAGCCATGGTTGGCTATGTACCATGGTCAAGAGCTTTTAAGCTCTGTTAAAAAACATCATGGTCACACACCACGGTAACACTATCACCGAGCATGTTCAAACACGGTCGCCAATGAAAAACAATACTACCATGGTCAACCTCTTGCCGGGGCCGATTGCCTACAGAGCATTCCTGGCTCAACGTCTTTTCTGAAGTAAAAGACACATTTAAATTAATTCAGAAGTCCCATTATTTCTTTTAATTTTTTTCAATGAGTGTCGCGAATGAAACCTTTTTCTATTGATCCTCGCTAGGACGCTTTTCGAGACGCATAAGAAAGACAACTGGGGGTCAAAAAAAGATTTGAATTGTTATTGTTCGTTACCCTAAGGTAATTCCCTTGTTTCGCACTGAGCATCACCTAGAGATCGCATAAAAAGAGGTAATTGTTGTCCTGTAGTCCTAATGCTTTTAACTTCGATTTTAATAATTCTATCCGGCTGAAAAGATGTTTTTCTGGAAATTCGCCCCAGGCCCTTCGCTCAAAAATGATCATTTGAAGCCGACATTGTCCATTTGATGTCGTCTTGCGATGAAACGAGAACGGTGACCCACCACCCACCCCCCCCCCCCCCCCAAGCACCACCCACCACCACCTTTTTATTTGTGTTTTTTACTCGTTATGGCTACCCAAAAAATATATGTTGAGGAGAAAAAAATTGGAGAGTAGAAGTTGTAATTTTTAGATATAAATGACGTGAATTTCCGCATTTAGAGCAACAGAGAGGTACGGGATAATCTTAACACTCTCAATTTCTCTACATTTTTTCAAAAATCGGGTAATTTGAGGTCACTTAACTGAAAAAACGTATAGCCCAGACAAACAAACGGGCTTAAGGTTTTAATAAGATTCATAGTTTTTGCTGTAAAATAAGACTTTTGAAGGTTGTTTAAGTTTCGAACATTTTGAGCGCAACGAGGAAAAACACTCAGAATTATGGGAAGGTAAGCTACAACAAGCACGGTGACCCCATCTTTTTATTGCGTTTTTTGAATGCCTAATATATGTCTGACCTTTGTGCCAGGTTTGAAAAAAAATCTGGATGGTAGATCATTTTCAAGGGAATTACCTCAATGTACAGGGTACATTTGACTCCATTGAAGTAGCGTAAACCACATTAATATCAAGGCTGCTCCCTGGGTCGAGTTTTTCGAAGGCCAATTAGCGCTAGCCCAGGGTTAAATTCAAACCTGGGTCTCCTTTTCTTTTCATCAAAAGCATTTTCTTGGAAAATTTTCTCTATTTTTTTTAAAGTAGCTAATCATCAAATTGTACACAAAAAATTAAACTGAATTTGTTTTTTTGGCTTTCATATCTGAATTCAAATTTCGCACTAATCCTGGGTTATCTTAACCCGACTTTGAACAACCCGCCCCTAAACTTTATGTCATCATAATAACAGATCCAACTTTACTATAATAACAATCTGGCTTCTCTCACACTTTAATGACTGTTTTGACACCTGTTTATAGACCATAATATGGATGTCTATTATCAGGTTAAACACAGGTTACAGGCTCCCACACTAGCTAGAAAATTTGACATTTCGCATTGGTTTGCCTGTGTTGCGGACGGACGGGTGGACGGTCACGTGATTACCAAATTTCTTGGATGGATGGATTACCAAATTTTCTTAGGTGTGGGGCTCCGGTGATAAAGGAATATGCAAAAATATTTCTCATTTACTAGTATCAACTTCTTTTATGAGAATATCTGAAAAAATAAACCGTTCATGTTCAGAAACTACAGGACCAGACAATTATTTAGAAAGTTTACCTAGAGGTATGGATTTTTTAGAACCTGGGATTATTTTCAACGAATAATAAATAATTATTAAACTACAGCTTTTGAGTGATTAGAAAAGCTATGCAGATCTTAGATGGTGGGCAATGTAATCCACCTACACACTCCTGCCTTATTATTCATATATTCGATCCGCATAATTATTCAGGTTATACCCAAAATCAATAATTGTTAATAATTTTCATTGCATCAGATTCTGTTAAATGTAAATAGTGATCTCTCTTTTGTCCAATGCTCACAAAGGCCACTTTTACACAAAATCAGCCTCTTTCATCACTAGTTTTGCTCGTTTGGCTAAACTTGTTCATTTGCAGATTATTAGCATGTGTCCTAATAAGCATTCGTTCAGTCTTATTCACACGCTACCTGTGCATGTAGATTTCTTATTATTTCCGGTTCGCTTTTCCACTGTAACTGAAGCATCATGATACCAATGAGCACAAACAAAGAGCATATGGTTTTCTTCTCCATTTGTTTCCTCTTCGAAGAACTGTAAGAAAGACAAATAAAACTGGATTCAGTGGTGCTGAAAAGAGCTGCTAACAATGTACACCCTCCATTCACGCTTCTCTTTGCCGTCGCTGGTACTTGCCACGGCACAGGTAGCCCAAGCTTATTATCAGAGCCCTGTGCAACACTACTCTGCTTAGCTAATTAACTGGCATTATTGTTAATATATAGTTTTAGCCAGGGCTAAAAGCGAAGCTCCCATCAATAAATTTATAATAAACTTGTATTCCACAAATCAGTTAACTTTAGAGTACATTCATGTGACTTTTAAGGGAAAGGCTAAATGATTTTAGAGAAAAATGATTTGCAAATAGTCCGAGAGTGAACCAAATCTTACATCGAGTTGATAGCCCTACAGTTTACTGGGACTCTGCGACATGTATAACGTATTCTACAGACTACTATCGACGTCTTACTTTAGAAAGCTGGTTTACTAACTTAGAACAAACGCCACTGAATCGTAGCCAACAGTTACCATCGTACCATCGCCGTACAAAAGAGTTATTGACGAGATCAAGCAAAACTAACTACGAGAGAACGACTGGATAACTGACAATTTGACTAACAATAGACGACTGTTTGACTGTGACAATAGACGGATCGAAACGCACCAATTACTGATTACGAGTCTTCATAGCCAATCACATCACGGCTTAACTGACAGACGACCAATAACATCGCGACGTAATTGACCAATCAGATCAATAACCAGAGTATAATACCATCAACTGACGTGATATGACTCACTTTGACTCTGAACATGACTACCGCACAGGTTGTCGAAACGTCAGTCACTGTCAACAACAACAGTCCTATTCAAGACTACGTTCACCCAGACGATCAAACTCAACCTACTTTTGAAATGACTCCTGGGTTCAAACCCTTCACACTTTTATAATTATTTTACACCATATAAAGATGCGAGTTTAAACCTTAAAATAATTTGATCAGAAAGGGTTAGCTTTTTCGTCTTTCTTCGGAGCCCCATATTTATACGACAAGGTCACATTTCGAGGTTATCTGCTATAGTGAAAACTGATTCCATTTGCTGTTATTGAAATGGATGGATGACAGTTGATCGCTCTTTTTGATATACAAATCCTGTCCAGTGGCATACAAATCATGTCAAAGAGAAAGTAAAATAAACTATTACAGCTGATTCTAAAGTCGCGGCACAAGCCGATTATTAAAATAGATTTACAAAGAGAGATACGGATTACTCTTACTGAAAAGAAAACAGTAACTTGATAACAGCCTGCGAACCACTAAGCTGAAACTTATGTCATGTTAGGCCCCTTCCCAATGTGGAATTTCTTATGAGTGCCGAACACATTCATGTATTTTAGTTGATGAAAGTAATTAACTACGGCAGTTGATTCAGACCTCGGATATGATGATGCCGAATTTAACTCCGTTTGTTCTAAATATTCCCAGTCTCTAGAAAAAAATTTTCTATCCAAAACGGAGAAGGGTTTCTATAATTAATGATTTATATTCGGCACATGTGAAATGCGACTTCTAAATCAAATGTTGAACCTAAGTCGAATTTTTTCAACTGTTTCCATCGCAGATTTGACAAAGTCGTATTTAATTTGAAACTGTCGAATTTAGTTGATTCAGACTTCCTATCTTCGCACCTTGAATCAGACACCCTCTGCGCAACGGCGCACTTCCCTTTCCACTTTAAACCACCCCGAAACACTCCATGTCAACCTTAACAGATCTCAGAATTCCCAGTAGCTTACTTTCCGACGCAGCAAATCATCGATGTACAATAGATGTGTTGTCTTCAAACTGATTCGTTTTGACAACTTGTACGCTTCGGTTGCTTTTAGATTCCAAGCTATAGCATTCAGGCATAAGGTGAAGAGCCTTAGACAAAACGCATCGCCTTGCGGCAATGCCCTCTTAAAAGTTATCATTTCTAACGTTTTCATCCCTTGCTTCGGCTTATGGTGATACCACTAGCTATCTACATCAAGCCCATACTTCTAGCTGAGACACCAGTGAAAATGAGAGATACCGCTTTATCGTGACCCCGCTTGCAATCTTTTTGTGCTAGCACCTTGCAGTCACTTACGATGAGGGTTACGTTCTCTACTGTCTCGCCACTCAACTTACACATATCTGACTCTAGTTCGTGATATATGTTA
>OZ037775.1:26357993-26425493 GCA_964035525.1 Porites cylindrica
TCTAGCCCGTTTTCTCTTTTTGTTTTGTGTGTTGCTTTTTTGTTTTGGAAGTATCTTTCTTGGTACACTTGTCTCAGCAGTATTTAAAAGTTGTTTATCGCTTGGTCTTTCAGAAGTTGAGAGCGTTTACCTCGTGAAATTCTTTTAACCATAAAGTACCATGAAAAAATCTAATACTCAAGACTTCAGAGAGATTGTTCTTATTGCAAAGTAAGGTCATTGACAAAATAGGGTTTGAACTGTTAAAAAGCGAATTCGTCTTCCGCATTTGAGTCGGTGAAAATTGTCATAATTTCAAAACAATAAAACAAGCCTAAACGTTTCAAACTGTGCTCATAAGTGACCAAAAATTGAACAAAAAATATTTCAAGTAACAGTTCAATGTTTTTCATTGCTCGACGATAGTTCACTACAGCTTATAGATTCAGGAAGGCCGTTAAAACTTACCTTATTGGAAGAAATTTAAGTTGCTCCTGGCTGGAAACACGATTTAGAATTTCACGTCCCCTTCTTTTTGTTTCCTTTTTATCAAGCCTTTTGCAAAATCGTTCAGAATTTTTTCACAGGTAAAGCTTCTCGGAGCTTTTTTATTCTGCTCTTTTTGCACTTTTGAATAACGCAAGAGCAGGTAAATGTCTATGTCTTAATGTCACTGGCGCCAAAATTTTTAATTTCTAAGGCGCATGAATTTTCCTAAATTGTGACAGCTATAATAATGATAACAAATCAACATCGTCCTAGATTGACGTCAAGAGTAAAGGTGTCCAAAATCCCTAAAAACACCTTAGGCCCGAATCTTCACATTAGTCAGAGTAGAGCGTTTGCCAAACAAATTTCAATTAGAAGAAGTAAGAAATAAATCTTCTTCAATGCCTCTTTTGAGTCACCTTAAAGTAGTAAAAAGCGTCTTGAGGGACAGCAGTAAGGGACCATTCTCATATCAATATCCAATGTCTCATATCAGTTTCTCGTTTTGGCAAACATCGTCACAATAAAGTAACTTTCATTAGGTTTGGATGTTATCAAAACTGGAAACGGGCAACGGGTAATGATCACTGGGACGGAAAAATGACAAATGGGAGCAAAACAGAGAATTGGAAATGAGGTTACTGAGAGCTCTAAGTTTTAAATTAGCTGTTGTTCAGTTTTGTTCCCATTTTTTATTTGCCTGTTCCCAGTGCTCGTTACCCGTTCCCTGTTCCCCATTTTAGTAATTTCCTTTGCATTAAATTTACAAAACACATGTATGCAATTCAATTGATAATAGTAATACTAAAACATCCATTAAATTCAAATACAGAAATGATCATGAATCGACAAAATGAAATTTATGTTAAAAAAACTATATCACACAGGGTGTGTCTTTCATTGCTGTTGGCCACAATAATATTGATAAACCTAGAATAAAATGAGAATTCATACAGTTATAAAAGGATCGATGAACAAGTTCAAATGTCTCTCTAAAAGTAATTTTAGACTACCTAGCCAAAACAAAATCACTTTGAACTGTCATCGATCCAAACCCACCATGAAATTATAGGAAGCATTAGTTACATTATTCATATCAATAAAATTCCTTGTTTTTCCATTTTGTAGTTAATTGCGTAGGGTGGTGAACGCCGTCGCACGTAGCGACAGATGTTTTAGTGTTTGATGAATGAAATGGCCTATTTTAATTTTAAAAAATATACACTGTAAAGAATATGACTGCTTCTAAAGTAACCTTTATAATGTTCCGTTTCATAAGCTATTTACAACCTCTTTAAAATCCACATTTATCCATTAGGTCTTCTTCCTTACATGTAAATATTAAAATGTTTTAAATATCCAGCAACTGAAGCCCAAATGACATCACAAAACTGTCACGAAGTAAAAGTAATTTTCATTAATGATGAAGGTGATTACTTCCTCCTGCTGCCTTTTTCTTCTAATTAGCAAAAAACAAAATTTGTACGTGGCACGCTTTTTTGTCTTTCCCTTGCCGTTGTTTTGCACGACTAAAACGCTGTTTTGTACGACTAAAACGTCAAATGTCCTAGTTACACATTATTTTTATGGAGGAATTGTCGTATGTGCTTACTCAATATTTTGTTTCCTGTGTTCATGTTGGCTAAAAAGCTTAACACTAGATGCCTGGTTATTAGCGTCGGAAATTACCCTTGCTGCTCTCTTTTGCAGCTTAAAAACACAGCTTAAATTCTCCTTATCACAACTAGTCCAGATTGAACTGACATAATGCAATACAGATCTTATCATAGTATTATAATACAATAGCCTTTGTCTCGTGGGCAGGCAAGATCTTATCTTTTTTAATACGCCAATTCGCTGAGACAACTTTTTACAAAGTTTCTCTACATGGTAAGTAAATGAGAGTTCAGAGTCAATTTCAAGACCTTTCGAGACAGCTTAGCACAAAGTGAAAAAAAAAAAAGCCACAAAGTGAAACAACATATCTAACATTGAACTTAATTTTAGAGTATGTTTTGTTGATATCGCCGATTCCACAGCAAGAGCCCCAAAGAGGGCGAAACAGCTATCTATGGCTACAATTTTGAGTTTTTTCGGTGTCGTGTTGGTGTCTTGCAGAGTTAATTTTCACGTAGTACGATCAGCATCACAGTATTCTGCTTGCAGAATTTATATGTCCACACATATTGGTCATCAATGTTTTGATCAATTGACAGCTGTCAAAACAGGTTACCTGCTGGCCAGTATCACTTGACCGTATCGCGGGCTCAGGAGTCGACCCATCGGGGTCAAGTATTTTTTTTGAAGTTTTCCGCTGACAAGTTACTAGTTTTCAAGTGATCGAAAGCTCAAGTTCAACTTTTTTTAAAATTTACTTGAAATATGTTGTGTTTATGTGATGCACAATTAAAATTTTGATTTCAAACTGACCTCAGAAGCGAAAGTTCAGCCAGCTGTTACAGGCAGGGAAAACAGTTGCTTTTGACTTTCCTCACCATGGTCACGCGTTGGTCACGCTCTACGTCCAATTTTTATGCTCTGATTGGTCAAAATTTGACAGGTGAGGTCATGCGGAAAATTTATGCAGCATCTTGAATCTTGTTTACTTTGACAGCTGAAGCTGACAGAGTTTTTTGTCAACTTGTAACTCCACTGGATATAAAAAATGAAATTCAGCTGTTATCAGGAGTCTTCAGTTATTCATGGCTAGTTTGTTTATTGGGTTTTTGGTTGAGAAATACGTCGCTTGTCAAAGTCGGAAATCCGATTTCGGATGGCATCGTTTTCGTTTTCACCTTGCTTGATGTGTAAGAGAGTTGCAAAGTCTGAAGCGATACTGGCCTTACTTGATACCTTTCAGGAGCTGCATCTAATGGTAAGCCAGAGTAATTATTGTATTTAATGTTTGTTTTTCTTATAGCGTATCATTACATTTGTTATAGTGTCAGTAATTCATACTGAGCCCGCAGTATGTATGCGGTTACTGTAAAGCCCATGTGCTCTATGATTATTAATACAGTTCTTTAGTTGATCCGCAATCTGCGTGCAATTGTCTGCTTGCCCGAGAACATAACATTTCTGTCGACGAGAAATCGAGCGACCATGCTAAGCCTCGGCAAAATAGAGGAGTTCAATTCAGCTACTACAAGCATCAATCGCTACCTGGAGCGACTGGAACAATATTTCGTGGCAGACAGCGTTCCCGCCGACTCTGCAGAGTCACACCAACGAAGAGCAATCCTAATTTCTGTTATTGGCGCCGAGGCCTTCTGAGAAAACGTATGCACAGCTCACCACTATCCTAAAGAATCATTTCGCACCGAAGAAACTGGTTATCGCCGGAAAATACCGATTCCACAATTTTACACGACGCGAAGGCGAGAGTGTCACAGCGTTCGCTGCCAACCTGAAACATCTGCCTTCAACTTGCCAGTTCGGCACTCACCTGAATAAAGCTTTACGCGATCGTCTCGTCTGTGGTCTTCGCAGTAAGGAGAAAAGGATGTTGCTGCGTTCTCGCAAGAAAGTTCAGCTTCTGTTAACAAAGTCGACTCTGGTAATCGTCGAAGTTTTCAGCCTATCCAACTTCGTAAGGGTCCTGGCAAGCGAGGCAAGTTCAGTTCCTCTGGTAGCAACATTAAAGACCCCTCGGAGTGTTTGAGCTGCCGAAAAACAGGGCACCCACGTTCTCAATGTAAATACAGAAATTACACAAGTCATTCTTGCGGTAAAGTTGATCACATCTCGGAGGCCTGCAAAGGGAAACCTCAGAAAGTGCACCAGCTAGAAGAATCAGAACCCCCTCAAACTAGTCCTCCCGATGATTCGGTTGATCCTTTTTCTCTCTCGCTGTACAATCTGAGCTCAGGCCAGAAAGGTATTGAGATACCCGTTGAACTGAACGGAACCTCTCTTCTAATGGAATTAGACACTGGGGCAGGCGTCTCAGTTATTTCAGAAGAAACTTAGAAGAAACACTTCAGTGACACACCCCTCATGCCGTCCAATACTCGCCTACGTGCATACACTGGACACCCACTCAAGGTACACGGGCAACTTATTGCACACCTAAAGTACCAAGACCAGAGCGCCGATGTCCCACTTCTTGTTGGTTAAGGCTCAGGCCCATCCCTTTTTGGAAGAGACTGGCTGTCCCGAATAAGACTCGACTGGACGAAGATCTGCAACATTCGCGTATCGGAGACAGACCTCCCACAGGGCGTGGCTTCCCGGTTGCGCAGAACTATCCAAAATCACCCTAACGTTTTCAAACCAGGCCTCGGAACTACGCACAGAGGTCTTTACCGCTACGAAAGGCTATCCTTCGGTATTGCGTCTTCACCCGCTCTGTTCCAGCGCACTATGGACATCATCCTTCGGGGTTTAGATCATGTGGCGGGTATACAAGATGACATTCTTATTACTGGCAAGGATGACGATGAACACATTAATAACTTAGACAGCGTCCTCAGCCGTCTAGACGTCAGCTGAGCAAATGCAAATTCATGCAGAAATCAATAACGTACATGGGCCTGTGTCATCTCTGCTAGAAGAATTTCTCCTACAGAGGAAAAGGTAGAGGCCATCAAACAAGCACCACGCCCTGAGAACCTCGCCCAGACGAGAGCTTTTTTGTCCACTATCTCTTCATGTTGTGAACACATTCAGCATTTGCTCTCCACTTGCTGGCCACATGTTACTTTCTGGTAGTTTCTGGTGTTTATTGTCTGGTCTTAAACTGCTACCAGCCTTCCTGGTCCAACTCTTGTATTTCTGTGTCATCATCTATTACTATGTTTGCAGTTAAGGCCAGTTTACCTTTCTTGAAATTGGCTTTGGCACATTTCTCTAGTCCAAAACCCATACCGATATCATCACTGAATCGTTTCACTATTTTCAGTTCTCCAACTTGTTCTTGGTCATTCTTGCTGTACAATCTTAGATCATCCATATAAAACAGATTGCTGATTGGAATACTTGTGTTTGAGATCTTGTAACCATTTCCAGATGTAGCCAGCTCTGATTATTATTATTATTATTATTATTATTATTATTATTATTATTATTATTATCAATATTATTATTAATATTTGGTAAAAAAAAATTATAAATGATGGAGGCCGGAAGAAAAAAATCAGTTGCAACAATGCCAAACCTTCTGTGTACTTCATTCCTAATAAAAATTCATGTAACCTTTAGAATTAATGGATCAGAGGACGGTCAGTAACTAAGCACATTGTCATCTAATTATTTGTAATTTTAAAAAGTAGCCGGTCCTCTATCTTTTCCAAGTAACCTTGTCATTAAGTAGTTCTTTGAAAACCTAGAAAAAGCCTTCTTTTATGGCAACGAAAACAGTAATGACAAAAAATTGGATTCCAAAGGTCATTTTAGCACCGAGTAACTATTCAAAGTGTTTTTGTCCATTGCTCCTTATAATCATGGGAAGACGAGTCACTTTCTCCAGTTCATCCATTCTTGTTCTCAAAAATTCACTTGGTTTCATTTTACTAACCATCTACAAGTCCTGAAATATATTAACGGACATCATAAATTATAATAGTCCATCTTTTAGACAAGACTACAGTGAAACCTGTATTCATCAACCTCCTCGAGACCCACGAAATAGTAAAGGTTTCTCTATAAAAGAAAACACCGGATAAATTACGTAGGCGGCTTGTATAGTCAAACCTCCCTATCACTGACACAAAAAGGGACAGAGGCAATAGACCCAATCCCTATTTTAGCGATAATCCGTCGACACCGCTAAAAATAGCCTTAAAAATAAAAGTATAGTTGCCAAGTTTGAGAATGATTCGTTGAACAAGTTTAGACTCCACAAAGCCTGTCTCAAAATTTTAGATACGTTTATGGTCGGGGCAGGTAAGTTTGTGTCTCACGCTGTAGGGCTAAATCTTCGCTCCCTTCAGACGTAAATGTTTTATCACTCTTAAAATTAGCAAGTTTTCTAGTTAGTTTACCAGCAAAAGTTTACTAACCAGGTAAGGGGCAGAAACTCGGCTAAGAATTACTTTTTTTTCTTTCGCAATAATTTCTCGTTCAAAAACGATTGGCAAAATGTGGACTTTCAGAGCTTTTTTATTATATTTCTTTTCTGTTTTTTTAACAGTTTTTGATAACACGAGGGCAATTAAATATCTATTGCGTTCTGACACAAAATGTTTAATTTCGCATACATAAAGATTCTCCTGTATAGTCACGGTTAAAATTAAAGCAAAAAATAACAATGAGCTAGATAGACGTCATAAGTAAAAGGTGTTGGAAGGACATAATTTAATTTGCATAACAGAAGCGTCCGTATTTCAGTGGTAGGGGTGGTATGAATTTTGCCATCCTCGGGGACAAAGTAAACTGTTCGTAAATAAATAAAGTTATCGGTAACAGGAGGTTTGTCTGGGCTCAAAACATTCGACGATTGAGACCGGGGATTTACACTCTACCCTCCCCAGAAAATACAAGGACATAAAAGAGCATCGTGTTCTTGTGAAAATATGCTTTAGAGAAAGTTAAAGTATGTCTTAGTCGATAGCCCTCATCGCCAGAAAAATGAAGACTTATCATTATATCTAAATTATAAAAAGTATGCTACATTTAAAACAGCTTTCCAGCCCGTTTTCTCTTTTTGTTTTGTGGGCTGTTTTTTGGTTTTGGAAGTATCTTTCTTGGTACACTTGTCTCAGCAGTATTTAAAAGTTGTATATCGCTTGGTCTTTCAGAAGTTGAGAGCGTTTACCTCGTGAAATTCTTTTAACCATTAAGTACCATGAAAAAATCTAATACTCAAGACTTCAGAGAGATGGTTTTCATTGCAAAGTATGATCATTGAAAAATAGAGTTTGAACTGTTAAAAAGCGAACTCGTCTTCCGCATTTGAGTCGGTGAAAATTGTCATAATTTCAAAACCCTAACAAACCTAAACGTTTCAAACTGTGCTCATAAGTGACCAAAAATTGAACAAAAAATATTTCAAGTAACAGTTAAATGTCTTTCATTGCTCGACGATAGTTCACTACAGCTTATAGATTCAGGAAGGCCATTAAAACTTACCTTATTGGAAGAAATTTAAGTTGTTCCTGGCTGGAAACACGATTAAGAATTTCACGTCCCCTTTTTTTTTTGCGAGTTTTTTTTCCTTTTTATCAAGCCTTTTGCAAAATCTTTCAGAATTTGTTCACAGGTAAAGCTTCTCGGAGTTTTTTTATCCTGCTCTTTTTGCACTTTTGAATAACGCAAGAGCAGGTAAATGTCTATCTATGTCTTAATGTCACTGGCGCCAAAATTTTTAATTTCTAAGGCGCATGAATTTTCCTAAATTGTGACAGCTATAATAATGATAACAAATCAACATCGTCCTAGATTGACTTCAAGAGGGTTAGGGTTAGGCCCGAATCTATATATTAGTCAGAGTGGAGCGTTTGCCAAACAAATTTCAATTAGAAGAAGTAAGAAATAAATCTTCTTCAATGCCTCTTTTGAGTCACCTTAAAGTAGTAAAAAGCGTCTTGAGGGACAGCAGTAAGGGACCATTCTAATGAACAAGTTTCAGTTTCTCATATCAATTTCTCGTTTTGGCAAACATCGTCACAATGAAGTAACTTTCCAGTGGCGATTCTCTCATTAGGTTTGGATGTTATCAAAACTGGAAACGGGCAACGGGTAATGATCACTGGAACGGAAAAATGACAAATGGGAACAAAACAGAGAATTGGAAATGAGGTTACTGAGAGCTCTAAGTTTTAAATTAGCTGTTATTCAGTTTTGTTTCCATTTTTTATTTGCCTGTTCCCAGTGCTTGTTACCCGTTCCCTGTTCCCCATTTTAGTAATTTTCTTTGCTTTAAATTTACAAAACACATGTCTGCAATTCAATTGATAATAGTAATACTAAAACATCCATTAAGTTCAAATACAGAAATGATCATGAATCGACAAAATGAAATTTATGTTTAAAAAAATTATATCACGCAGGGTGTGTCTTTCATTGCTGTTGGCCACAATAATATTGATAAACCTAGAATAAAATGAGAATTCATACAGTTATAAAAGGATCGATCAAAAAGTTCAAAATAATGTCTCTCTAAAAGCAATTTTAGACTACCTAGCCAAAACAAAATCACTTTGAACTGTCATCGATCCAAACCCACCATGAAATTATAGGAAGCATTAGTTACATTATTCATATCAATAAAATTCCTTGTTTTTCCATTTTGTAGTTAACTGCGTAGGGTGGTGAACGCCGTCGCACGTAGCGACAGATGTGTTAGTGTTTGATGAATGAAATGGCCTATTTTAATTTTAAAAAATATACACTGTAAAGAATATGACTGCTTCTAAAGTAACCTTTATGATGTTCCGTTTCATAAGCTATTTACAACCTCTTTAAAATCCACATTTATCCATTAGGTCTTCTTCCTTACATGTAAATATTAAAATGTTTTAAATATCCAGCAACTGGAGCCCAAATGACATCACAAAACTGTCACGAAGTAAAAGTAATTTTCATTAATGATGAAGGTGATTACTTCTTCCTGCTGCCTTTTTCTTCTAATTAGCAAAAAACAAATTTGTACGTGGCACGCTTTTTTGTCTTTCCCTTGCCGTTGTTTTGCACGACTAAAACGCTGTTTTGTACGACTAAAACGTCAAATGTCCTAGTTACACATTATTTTTATGGAGGAATTGTCGTATGTGCTTACTCAATATTTTGTTTCCTGTGTTCATGCTGGCTAAAAAGCTTAGCACTAGATGCCTGGTTATTAGCGTCGGAAATTACCCTTGCTGCTCTCTTTTGCAGCTTAAAAACACAGCTTAAATTCTCCTTATCACAACTAGTCCAGATTGAACTGACATAATGCAATACAGATCTTATCATAGTATTATAATACAATAGCCTTTGTCTCGTGGGCAGGCAAGATCTTATCTTTTTTAATACGCCAATTCGCTGAGACAACTTTTTACAAAGTTTCTCTACATGGTAAGTAAATGAGAGTTCAGAGTCAATTTCAAGACCTTTCGAGACAGCTTAGCACAAAGTGAAAAAAAAAAAGGCACAAAGTGAAACAACATATCTAACATTGAACTTAATTTTAGAGTATGTTTTGTTGATATCGCCGATTCCACAGCAAGAGCCCCAAAGAGGGCGAAACAGCTATCTATGGCTACAATTTTGAGTTTTTTCGGTGTCGTGTTGGTGTCTTGCAGAGTTAATTTTCACGTAGTACGATCAGCATCACAGTATTCTGCTTGCAGAATTTATATGTCCACACATATTGGTCATCAATGTTTTGATCAATTGACAGCTGTCAAAACAGGTTACCTGCTGGCCAGTATCACTTGACCGTATCGCGGGCTCAGGAGTCGACCCATCGGGGTCAAGTATTTTTTTTGAAGTTTTCCGCTGACAAGTTACTAGTTTTCAAGTGATCGAAAGCTCAAGTTCAACTTTTTTTAAAATTTACATGAAATATGTTGTGTTTATGTGATGCACAATTAAAATTTCGATTTCAAACTGACCTCGGAAGCGAAAATTCAGCCAGCTGTTACAGGCAGGGAAAACAGTTGCTTTTGACTTTCCTCACCATGGTCACGCGTTGGTCACGCTCTACGTCCAATTTTTATGCTCTGATTGGTCAAAATTTGACAGGTGAGGTCATGCGGAAAATTTATGCAGCATCTTGAATCTTGTTTACTTTGACAGCTGAAGCTGACAGAGTTTTTTGTCAACTTGTAACTCCACTGGATATAAAAAATGAAATTCAGCTGTTATCAGGAGTCTTCAGTTATTCATGGCTAGTTTGTTTATTGGGTTTTTGGTTGAGAAATACGTCGCTTGTCAAAGTCGGAAATCCGATTTCGGATGGCATCGTTTTCGTTTTCACCTTGCTTGATGCGTAAGAGAGTTGCAAAGTCTGAAGCGATACTGGCCTTACTTGATACCTTTCAGGAGCTGCATCTAATGGTAAGCCAGAGTAATTATTGTATTTAATGTTTGTTTTTCTTATAGCGTATCATTACATTTGTTATAGTGTCAGTAATTCATACTGAGCCCGCAGTATGTATGCGGTTACTGTAAAACCCATGTGCTCTATGATTAATACAGTTCTTTAGTTGATCCGCAATCTGCGTGCAATTGTCTGCTTGCCCGAGAACATAACATTTCTGTCGACGAGAAATCGAGCGACCATGCTAAGCCTCGGCAAAATAGAGGAGTTCAATTCAGCTACTACAAGCATCAATCGCTACCTGGAGCGACTGGAACAATATTTCGTGGCAGACAGCGTTCCCGCCGACTCTGCAGAGTCACACCAACGAAGAGCAATCCTAATTTCTGTTATTGGCGCCGAGGCCTTCTGAGAAAACGTATGCACAGCTCACCACTATCCTAAAGAATCATTTCGCACCGAAGAAACTGGTTATCGCCGGAAGATACCGATTCCACAATTGTAAACGACGCGAAGGCGAGAGTGTCACAGCGTTCGCTGCCAACCTGAAACATCTGCCTTCAACTTGCCAGTTTGGCACTCGCCTGAATGAAGTTTTACGCGATCGTCTCGTCTGTGGTCTTCGCAGTAAGGAGAAAAGGATGTTGCTGCGTTCTCGCAAGAAAGTTCAGCTTCTGTTAACAAAGTCGACTCTGGTAATCGTCGAAGTTTTCAGCCTATCCAACTTCGTAAGGGTCCTGGCAAGCGAGGCAAGTTCAGTTCCTCTGGTAGCAACATTAAAGACCCCTCGGAGTGTTTGAGCTGCCGAAAAACAGGGCACCCACGTTCTCAGTGTAAATACAGAAATTACACAAGTCATTCTTGCGGTAAAGTTGATCACATCTCGGAGGCATGCAAAGGGAAACCTCAGAAAGTGCACCAGCTAGAAGAATCAGAACCCCCTCAAACTAGTCCTCCCGATGATTCGGTTGATCCTTTTTCTCTCTCGCTGTACAATCTGAGCTCAGGCCAGAAAGGTATTGAGATACCCGTTGAACTGAACGGAACCTCTCTTCTAATGGAATTAGACACTGGGGCAGGCGTCTCAGTTATTTCAGAAGAAACTTAGAAGAAACACTTCAGTGACACACCCCTCATGCCGTCCAATACTCGCCTACGTGCATACACAGGACACCCACTCAAGGTACACGGGCAACTTATTGCACACCTAAAGTACCAAGACCAGAGCGCCGATGTCCCACTTCTTGTTGGTTAAGGCTCAGGCCCATCCCTTTTTGGAAGAGACTGGCTGTCCCGAATAAGACTCGACTGGACGAAGATCTGCAACATTCGCGTATCGGAGACAGACCTCCCACAGGGCGTGGCTTCCCGGTTGCGCAGAACTATCCAAAATCACCCTAACGTTTTCAAACCAGGCCTCGGAACTGTCAAAGGAATCACAGCCAAACTAGAGATGAAACCTGACGCACGTCCAAAGTTTTGCAAGGCTCGTCCTGTCCCCTATGCTCTTCGGGAAGCTGTTGAAGCTGAATACAACCGTCTCGAGTCAGAAGGAATTGTCGAACAGGTGGAATTCAGTGAATGGGCTACCCCAATGGTTCATGCCCCTAAGGCAGATGGAACTACACGTTCTTG
Source organism: Porites cylindrica (assembly GCA_964035525.1). Taxonomy (NCBI): domain Eukaryota; kingdom Metazoa; phylum Cnidaria; class Anthozoa; order Scleractinia; family Poritidae; genus Porites; species Porites cylindrica. Next base: position 26,370,058 of record OZ037775.1, read on the forward strand.
TTGTGATTATGCCGTTACTGTCAACCCCCAGCTTCACGTCCCTCAGTATCCAATTCCCTTCCCGGAGGATGTCTTCTTGAAACTGCGGGGTGGACAACGTTTCACTAAGCTCGACTTAAAGATTGCCTACCAGCAGCTACCTTTGGATCCTGAAAGCCAGCAGTTCGTTACCATCAATACGCACAGAGGTCTTTACCGCTACAAAAGGCTATCCTTCGGTATTGCGTCTTCACCCGCTCTGTTCCAGCGCACTATGGACATCATCCTTCGGGGTTTAGATCATGTGGCGGGTATACAAGATGACATTCTTATTACTGGCAAGGATGACGATGAACTCATTAATAACTTAGACAGCGTCCTCAGCCGTCTAGACGTCAGCTGAGCAAATGCAAATTCATGCAGAAATCAATAACGTACATGGGCCTGTGTCATCTCTGCTAGAAGAATTTCTCCTACAGAGGAAAAGGTAGAGGCCATCAAACAAGCACCACGCCCTGAGAACCTCGCCCAGACGAGAGCTTTTTTGTCCACTATCTCTTCATGTTGTGAACACATTCAGCATTTGCTCTCCACTTGCTGGCCACATGTTACTTTCTGGTAGTTTCTGGTGTTTATTGTCTGGTCTTAAACTGCTACCAGCCTTCCTGGTCCAACTCTTGTATTTCTGTGTCATCATCTATTACTATGTTTGCAGTTAAGGCCAGTTTACCTTTCTTGAAATTGGCTTTGGCACATTTCTCTAGTCCAAAACCCATACCGATATCATCACTGAATCGTTGCACTATTTTCAGTTCTCCAACTTGTTCTTGGTCATTCTTGCTGTACAATCTTAGATCATCCATATAAAACAGATTGCTGATTGGAATACTTGTGTTTGAGATCTTGTAACCATTTCCAGATGTAGCCAGCTCTGATTATTATTATTATTATTATTATTATTATTATTATAATTATTATTATTATTATTATTAATATTAATATTATTATTATTATTAATATTTGGTTAAAAAAAATTGTAAATGGTGGAGGCCGGAAGAAAAAAATAAGTTGCAACAATGCCAAACCTTCTGTGTACTTCATTCCTAATAAAAATTCATATAGCCCTTAGAATTAATGGATCAGAGGACGGTCAGTAACTAAGCACATTGTCATCTAATTATTTGTAATTTTAAAAAGTAGCCGGTCCTCTATCTTTTCCAAGTAACCTTGTCATTAAGTAGTTCTTTGAAAACCTAGAAAAAGCCTTCTTTTATGGCAACGAAAACAGTAATGACAAAAAATTGGATTCCAAAGGTCATTTTAGCACCGAGTAACTATTCAAAGTGTTTTTGTCCATTGCTCCTTATAATCATGGGAAGACGAGTCACTTTCTCCAGTTCATCCATTCTTGTGCTCAAAACATTCACTTGGTTTCATTTTACTAACCATCTACAAGTCCTGAAATATATTAACGGACATCATAAATTATAATAGTCCATCTTTTAGACAGGACTACAGTGAAACCTGTATTCATCAACCTCCTCGAGACCCACGAAATTGTCAGCGAAATAGAGGTGTCAGCAAATGCAAGTCCCTTTTTCGCTTTATTCAGATTATCTGCTCAATATGATGTCCACTTAGTAAAGGTTTCACTATAAAAGAAAACACCGGATAAATTACGTAGGCGGCTTGTATAGTCAAACCTCCCTATCACTGACACAAAAAGGGACAGAGGCAATAGACCCAATCCCTATTTTAGCGATAATCCGTCGACACCGCTAAAAATAGCCTTAAAAATAAAAGTATAGTTGCCAAGTTTGAGAATGATTCGTTGAACAAGTTTAGACTCCACAAAGCCTGTCTCAAAATTTTAGATACGTTTATGGTCGGGGCAGGTAAGTTTGTGTCTCACGCTGTAGGGCTAAATCTTCGCTCCCTTCAGACGTAAATGTTTTATCACTCTTAAAATTAGCAAGTTTTCTAGTTAGTTTACCAGCAAAAGTTTACTAACCAGGTAAGGGGCAGAAACTCGGCTAAGAATTACTTTTTTTTCTTTCGCAATAATTTCTCGTTCAAAAACGATTGGCAAAATGTGGACTTTCAGTGCTTTTTTATTATATTTCTTTACCGTTTTTTTTTTAACAGTTTTTGATAACACGAGGGCAATTAAATATCTATTGCGCTCTGACACAAAATGTTTAATTTCGCATACATAAAGATTCTCCTGTATAGTCACGGTTAAAATTAAAGCAAAAAATAACAATGAGCTAGATAGACGTCATAAGTAAAAGGTGTTGGAAGGACATAATTTAATTTGCATAACAGAAGCGTCCGTATTTCAGTGGTAGGGGTGGTATGAATTTTGCCATCCTCGGGGACAAAGTAAACTGTTCGTAAATAAATAAAGTTATCGGTAACAGGAGGTTTGTCTGGGCTCAAAACATTCGACGATTGAGACCGGGGATTTACACTCTACCCTCCCCAGAAAATACAGGGACATAAAAGAGCATCGTGTTCTTGTGAAAATATGCTTTAGAGAAAGTTAAAGTATGTCGTAGTCGATAGCCCTCATCGCCAGAAAAATGAAGACTTATCATTATATCTAAATTATAAAAAGTATGCTACATTTAAAACAGCTTTCCAGCCCGTTTTCTCTTTTTGTTTTGTGTCAAATGTCCTAGTTACACATTATTTTTATGGAGGAATTGTCGTATGTGCTTACTCAATATTTTGTTTCCTGTGTATGTTCGCTGAAAAGCTTAACACTAGATGCCTGGTTATTAGCGTCGGAAACTACCCTTGCTGCTCTCTTTTGCAGCTTAAAAACACAGCTTAAATTCTCCTTATCACAACTAGTCCAGATTGAACTGACATAATGCAATACAGATCTTATCATAGTATTATAATACAATAGCCTTTGTCTCGTGGGCAGGCAAGAAAAATGAAGACTTATCATTATATCTAATATATAGATTTAGCCAGGGCTAAAAGCGAAGCTCCCGTTAATAAATTCGTAATTTAAATCAAACAATAAACTTGTATTCCACAGATCAGGGCACATTCATTTGACGTTTGAGGCAAAGGCTAAGTGATTTTAGAGAAAAATAATTTGACAGTCTAAGAGTGAAACAGCTTTTACATCGAGTTATTAAATAGTCTTATTTGTACACCCAAAAATAGCAATCATGTTCGATCACAGTAGATTAGGCCTGGAAAACAAATAGACCTACCTATTCGTGTATTGTATTTGCATTAGCTGTTGCATCATAATGTGGCAATCACCACTCTCTCCAACATTGCTCCGTTTGAGAGACTATGGATAATTGGACAACCCCGAAATATAATTTCAAGAAACACACGCGCCACGGTAGTCCTTGGTGGCAGCCAATTTACACGTTGCATTCCTCTGTCTAAAAGAGAGGCCAAAATAAAAGATCAGGCCGGATTTTTTGTGTTTGACAAGTTTAGTTCACTAGTAAATCTTGGCAACGAATCTGGTGGCGTGTAAACCAGCCTTTTAAGGTGATTCCCTGGTTTTGCACTGCGCATCTCTTACTGCGCATAACAAGATGGCCGCCGTAAAAAAGAGCATGTGAAGTAACATTATTAAAATGAAGTTGACTGAAGAGAAACGCTATTGGAATTTTTGCTTGCTGTTGTTTCTTGCCGAGGTGAGAATCAATGTGTTGGGAATGTGCATAACGTAAGCAGTACGCGAGTTGCTGAGTTCGACTTCCTCTCGGAGAACCTCGATAGTAGATGTTTAACTTGTGCTTATTCACTTTGATTTTCATTTAAACGCTTTCTTTTTCACATTGTGACCTAAATGTGATATCTCGATGTAAATTCTGTAAAAACGGATTTTTTTATACTTTCTTCCCCCTTTCACATACATTCTATTTTGACACTCGCCCCAGTCCTCTCTCAAATATCGGAGAAAATGCATTTGGTGCGCACTTTCTGCAGCTCTACCACAAAAACGAGTACGGTGACCCCCATTTTTTATTTCATGATTTTAATAAGGACAGTGCTTGCTTTCGATGAGAAAAAAATGGGCACAAATCTATGTTCAGTTTTTCGGCAATTTTACTAAATTGTACGGATTGAGCTATCACGGGTCGAGTAGCGCGTGTCCAATTTAATTCTACTTTGTAGCGTAAGGTAAAAACAAGGGCATTAAAAGGTATTTTTCTGGTACTTAAGTGGATAAACAATACATTAAAGTCTAATTCTGTGTGATACCACATGCATCATCGAAAAAAACTCTCCTTTTTGTCTACTTTTGGGCTCACCGCGGTTTTTGTAAAAGGGTTCTAAATAGCCGTATTTGTCAGCATTGTGACGTCAAAACGAGCACGGTGACCCCCACTTTTTATTACTTTTTTATCATCTTCTTGACTTGTTACATCAATGTACCAAGTTTCATCTACAATCTATGTTACGTTCTTTTACTAGGGAATCACCTTAAACATACTTTTTCTCATCACGTCTCAGGTAAACAGTACTATGAGGCCCTTGTTTTTATCATACAGACCTTGGACAGAATTTGTTCTTTTTTGCCCTATTTAAACCTATAATTCTGCAGTTTCTCACAATTTTGCAAGAGAATTTGCACTCATTCAATATCCACGACGATCAAAGCACGCGCTTCCTTCGCACAACAAATTATAGCATTGAATTATAAAACGTTTTCATGAAGAGAATTCTATAATGCCAGGACTTTCAGTTAGAAAAATGTGGTCCTATGTGATATGCAGGGTAATATGGACTTTTAATGAAAACGATAAAAAAATTCCCAAAATCACTTTTCGGCCAGCCGGACGGGGCTCACTTTTGACAGGCACCAAATTTGCAGTGCGATTAATAGAGTTACCATTTACGCTTCAACATGATAGATAAATTGTTGTGTTTAGGTTTTATTTCCCTTTATTTATTAAACTGCGTACGGTTTTGTTATGTGTAATCTTTAAAAGCGAGTGATATTTACGCGCGGCGTTTTGAGTATTCCTGCATGAGATGTTTATGTTCGACTGGATACAACCGGTGCAGCGATAAAAATTGCGAGAGGGACTACTAACAATCAATAAAATAAATATAATTCGGTGAAACATGTACAGAGACAATAATTTTCATTCACGAAGAGAAGTATTGAGAGTAAAGTGTCTTTGAAAATCATGAGTCACGTAAGCATAAGCTTGTTTATGTTTAAGCCGGCTTCCCGGTGTTTGCTCTTTTTCAAGATGAACTCGAGGCAAGAAAATCGCTCAGAGCTTTCTGTTTACAGCCAAAATCATAAGTAAATAATCCTCGGAGCATTTTCTTTGAATTTGCGGTCATAAATGTCTAAAGGCTTTTTAAACCTGATACTATTGTAGGTTAGATCATTGCTCGTGTATAAACTTAAGCCGCATCAACCATACGCTCGACTTCAGGACACCGAAAAAAAAAACATCAAACACAACAATTTCTCAGGCTTACCAGTCGAGATGCTGCTTCTGAAGGTCATCAAGTGTTCCAGAATTTTCAACCCTCTTACGCCTCAAGCAAGGGCAAGTGAGTAAGCTCATTTTTGAAAACGATGCCATCCGAAATCGGATTTCCAATGACTTTGACAAGCGGTGCATTTATCAACAAAAAGCGCAATAAACAAACCAGCCATGAATTACAGAACAATCTTGATAGCAGCTGTATTTCATTTTGTACACCAAGTAGAAAAAGCCAGTTTAAATCATCACAAGATGACACAAAACTCTGTAAGCTCCAGCTATCAGTAAGCAAGTTTCCAGACGCTGCATAAATTTTCCGCATGAACTCACCTGTCAAATTTTGACCAATCAGAACATAAAAATTGGACGTAGAGCGTGATCAACGCGTGACAGTGAGAAAAGTCAAAAGTGATTGCCTTCCCTGCATGTAAATGTAAAAGCCGGTTGAATTTTCGCGTCCGAGGTCAGTTCGAAATCAACATTTTAAAAGTGCGGCTCATGAACTCGACTTATTTCATATGCTTTTTAAAAAAATTGAACTTGAGCTTGCGATAATTGAAAAGTAGCAACCTGTCAGTGGATACGTTAAAAAAACACTCGAACTCAGTGGGTCGATACCTGAGCCCGCGATAGGGTCAGGCAATACTGGTCAGTAGAAACGCTATTTTGACAGCTGTCAATTAATCAAAACATGGATGTACAATATCAGGCTGCAGGCTCCCAAACTAGCTAGAAAGTGTGAGATTAAACATTGGTATACCTGTGGTGCGGACGGACGGAAGGTCGGGTGGTCGGTGTACGATCACGTGATTGCCGAATTTTCTAAGATGGATCGATTTTCGAAGCTATGAGGCTTGGAATTGAGCCCGTGATCAAATAAAATATCAGCGCAAAACTTTAAACACTACGTGACCTAAATGGATAGACTAATGAGCCCCCGATACACTCAGGTGATGAAGGTCAGCGTATACTTTACTTGACAGCTGTCAATTAACCTTCATTAGAATGGCGAATATTCGAATTAACAGACTACGAGTGTGAGTAAGACATATCCGTCCGGCATGTAGTGGAAAATGCCAGATCGTGTACTTGAGCGAACCTGAGCCCACGTTATTAGTTTTCTAATAGTGGTCTGCACATGTCCCATTTTGACAGCTGTCAATTGACCTTAATTTGGCTTGCCAATATATCTTTAAACGACTGTCAGCCAACTGACAGCCTTGCCCGGCGTAGTTTTGTTTTTATGTTGAATTGGTAAGTGTGACATATTATATCCGCTTATATGTAGGGGCAAAACGACTGGTCTTTCATCTGAGCCCGCGAGATAGTCATGTGGTAATTGTAAGCGGATGCCTAATTTTGACAGCTGTCAATCTAATCGTACTCATACGGATGGCTTCGATAACCAAGAGGCTAGTCAAGTTGTGCAAGATCCTTTGTGACATTTGTCATCGGCTTACATGAAGCGTGTGTACGGGTGGGCGGGCGGGCGGGCGTACGCTACGTCATAACCAAATTTTCTCAGATGGATAGTTTACCAAATTGTCTTACCCATGGTGCTCCGCTCTGCGCGCGCTTCGCGCGCGCGAGGAGCTCCGCTATAAAAAGTATGCTGCATTTAAAACAGCTTTCTAGCCCGTTTTCTCTTTTTGTTTTGTGTGTTGTTTTTTTGTTTTGGAAGTATCTTTCTTGGTACACTTGTCTCAGCAGTATTTAAAAGTTGTTTATCGCTTGGTCTTTCAGAAGTTGAGAGCGTTTACGTCGTGAAATTCTTTTAGCCATAAAGTACCATGAAAAAATCTGATACTCAAGACTTCAGAGAGATTGTTCTCATTGCAAAGTAAGATCATTGAAAAAATAGGGTTTGAACTGTTAAAAAGCGAACTCGTCTTCCGCATTTGAGTCGGTGAAAATTGTCATAATTTCAAAACAATAAAACAAACCTAAACGTTTCAAACTGTGCTCATAAGTGACCAAAAATTGAACAAAAAATATTTCAAGTAACAGTTCAATGTTTTTCATTGCTCGACGATAGTTCACTACAGCTTATAGATTCAGGAAGGCCGTTAAAACTTACCTTATTGGAAGAAATTTAAGTTGTTCCTGGCTGGAAACACGATTTAGAATTTCACGTCCCCTTCTTTTTGTTTCCTTTTTATCAAGCCTTTTGCAAAATCTTTCAGAATTTTTTCACAGGTAAAGCTTCTCGGAGCTTTTTTATTCTGCTCTTTTTGCACTTTTGAATAACGCAAGAGCAGGTAAATGTCTATTTCTTAATGTCACTGGCGCCAAAATTTTTAATTTCTAAGGCGCATGAATTTTCCTAAATTGTGGCAGCTATAATAATGATAACAAATCAACATCGTCCTAGATTGACGTCAAGAGTAAAGGTGTCCAAAATCCCTAAAAACACCTTAGGCCCGAATCTTCATATTAGTCAGAGTAGAGCGTTTGCCAAACAAATTTCAATTAGAAGAAGTAAGAAATAAATCTTCTTCAATGCCTCTTTTGAGTCACCTTAAAGTAGTAAAAAGCGTCTTGAGGGACAGCAGTAAGGGACCATTCTCATATCAATATCCAATTTCTCATATCAGTTTCTCGTTTTGGCAAACATCGTCACAATAAAGTAACTTTCATTAGGTTTGGATGTTATCAAAACTGGAAACGGGCAACGGGTAATGATCACTGGAACGGAAAAATGACAAATGGGAACAAAACAGAGAATTGGAAATGAGGTTACTGAGAGCTCTAAGTTTTAAATTAGCTGTTGTTCAGTTTTGTTCCCATTTTTTATTTGCCTGTTCCCAGTGCTCGTTACCCGTTCCCTGTTCCCCATTTTAGTAATTTTCTTTGCATTAAATTTACAAAACACATGTATGCAATTCAATTGATAATAGTAATACTAAAACATCCATTAAATTCAAATACAGAAATGATCATGAATCGACAAAATGAAATTTATGTTAAAAAAACTATATCACACAGGGTGTGTCTTTCATTGCTGTTGGCCACAATAATATTGATAAACCTAGAATAAAATGAGAATTCATACAGTTATAAAAGGATCGATCAACAAGTTCAAATGTCTCTCTAAAAGTAATTTTAGACTACCTAGCCAAAACGAAATCACTTTGAACTGTCATCGATCCAAACCCACCATGAAATTATAGGAAGCATCAGTTACATTATTCATATCAATAAAATTCCTTGTTTTTCCATTTTGTAGTTAATTACCTAGGGTGGTGAACGCCGTCGCACGTAGCGACAGATGTTTTAGTGTTTGATGAATGAAATGGCCTATTTTAATTTTAAAAAATATACACTGTAAAGAATATGACTGCTTCTAAAGTAACCTTTATGATGTTCCGTTTCATAAGCTATTTACAACCTCTTTAAAATCCACATTTATCCATTGGGTCTTCTTCCTTACATGTAAATATTAAAATGTTTCAAATTTCCAGCAACTGAAGCCCAAATGACATCACAAAACTGTCACGAAGTAAAAGTAATTTTCATTAATGATGAAGGTGATTACTTCTTCCTGCTGCCTTTTTCTTCTAATTAGCAAAAAACAAATTTGCACGTGGCACGCTTTTTGTCTTTCCCTTGCCGTTGTTTTGCACGACTAAAACGCTGTTTTGTACGACTAAAACGTCAAATGTCCTAGTTACACATTATTTCTATGGAGGAATTGTCGTATGTGCTTACTCAATATTTTGTTTCCTGTGTTCATGTTGGCTAAAAAGCTTAACACTAGATGCCTGGTTATTAGCGTCGGAAATTACCCTTGCTGCTCTCTTTTGCAGCTTAAAAACACAGCTTAAATTCTCCTTATCACAACTAGTCCAGATTGAACTGACATAATGCAATACAGATCTTATCATAGTATTATAATACAATAGCCTTTGTCTCGTGGGCAGGCAAGATCTTATCTTTTTTAATACGCCAATTCGCTGAGACAACTTTTTACAAAGTTTCTCTACATGGTAAGTAAATGAGAGTTCAGAGTCAATTTCAAGACCTTTCGAGACAGCTTAGCACAAAGTGAAAAAAAAGCCACAAAGTGAAACAACATATCTAACATTGAACTTAATTTTAGAGTATGTTTTGTTGATATCGCCGATTCCACAGCAAGAGCCCCAAAGAGGGCGAAACAGCTATGGCTACAATTTTGAGTTTTTTCGGTGTCGTGTTGGTGTCTTGCAGAGTTAATTTTCACGTAGTACCATCAGCATCACAGTATTCTGCTTGCAGAATTTATATGTGTCTACACATATTGGTCATCAATGTTTTGATCAATTGACAGCTGTCAAAACAGGTTACCTGCTGACCAGTATCGCTTGACCGTATCGCGGGCTCAGGAGTCGACCCATCGGGATCAAGTATTTTTTTTTGAAGTTTTCCGCTGACAAGTTACTAGTTTTCAAGTGATCGAAAGCTCAAGTTCAACCTTTTTTAAAATTTACATGAAATATGTTGTGTTTATGTGATGCACAATTAAAATTTTGATTTCAAACTGACCTCGGAAGCGAAAATTCAGCCAGCTGTTACAGGCAGGGAAAACAGTTGCTTTTGACTTTCCTCACCATGGTCACGCGTTGGTCACGCTCTACGTCCAATTTTTATGCTCTGATTGGTCAAAATTTGACAGGTGAAGTCATGCGGAAAATTCATGCAGCATCTTGAATCTTGTTTACTTTGACAGCTGAAGTTGACAGAGTTTTGTGTCAACTTGTGAGGTTTTTAACTGTTTTTCTCCACTGGATATAAAAAATGAAATTCAGCTGCTATCAGGAGTCTTTAGTTATTCATGGCTAGTTTGTTTATTGGGTTTTTGGTTGAGAAATACGTCGCTTGTCAAAGTCGAAAATCCGATTTCGAATGGCATCGTTTTCGTTTTCACCTTGCTTGATGCGTAAGAAAATTGCAAAGTCTGAGGCGATACTAGCCTTCCTTGATACCTTTCAGGAGCTGCATCTAATGGTAAGCCAGAGTAATTATTGCATTTAATGTTTGTTTTTGTTATAGCGTATCATTGCATTTGTTATAGTGTCAGTAATTCATATTGAGCCCGCAGTATGTATGCGGTTACTATAAAACCCATGTGCTCTATGATTAATGCAGTTCTTTATTTGATCCGTAATCTGCGTGCAATTGTCTGCTCGCCCGAGAACATAACATTTCTGTCGACGAGAAATCGAGCGACCATGCTAAGCCTCGGCAAAAAAAAGGAGTTCAATTCAGCTACTACAGGCATCAATCGCTACCTGGAGCGACTGGAACAATATTTCGTGGCAGACAACATTTCCGCCGACTCTGCAGAGTCTCACAAACGAAGAGCAATCCTAATTTCTGTTATTGGCGCCGAGGCCTTCTGAGAAAACGTATGCACAGCTCACCACTATCCTAAAGAATCATTTCGCACCGAAGAAACTGGTTATCGCCGGAAGATACCGATTCCACAATTGTACACGACGCGAAGGCGAGAGTGTCACAGCGTTCGCTGCCAACCTGAAACATCTGCCTTCAACTTGCCAGTTCGGCACTCACCTGAATGAAGCTTTACGCGATCGTCTCGTCTGTGGTCTTCGCAGTAAGGAGAAAAGGATGTTGCTGCGTTCTCGCAAGAAAGTTCAGCTTCTGTTAACAAAGTCGACTCTGGTAATCGTCGAAGTTTGTAACCTACCCAACTTCGTAAGGGTCCTAGCAAGCGAGGCAAGTTCAGTTCCTCTGGTAGCAACATTAAAGACCCCTCGGAGTGTTTGAGCTGCCGAAAAACAGGGCACCCACGTTCTCAGTGTAAATACAGAAATTACACAAGTCATTCTTGCGGTAAAGTTGATCACATCTCGGAGGCATGCAAAGGGAAACCTCAGAAAGTGCACCAGCTAGAAGAATTAGAACCCCCTCAAACTAGTCCTCCCGATGATTCGGTTGATCCTTTTTCTCTCTCGCTGTACAATCTGAGCTCAGGCCAGCAAGGTATTGAGATACCCGTTGAACTGAACGGAACCTCTCTTCTAATGGAATTAGACACTGGGGCAGGCGTCTCAGTTATTTCAGAAGAAACTTAGAAGAAACACTTCAGTGACACACCCCTCATGCCGTCCAATACTCGCCTACTTGCATACACAGGACACCCACCCAAGGTACACGGGCAACTTATTGCACACCTAAAGTACCAAGACCAGAGCGCCGATGTCCCACTTCTTGTTGGTTAAGGCTCAGGCCCATCCCTTTTTGGAAGAGACTGGCTGTCCCGAATAAGACTCGACTGGACGAAGATCTGCAACATTCGCGTATCGGAGACAGACCTCCCACAGGGCGTGGGTTCCTGGTTGCGCAGAACTATCCAAAATCACCCTAACGTTTTCAAACCAGGCCTCGGAACTGTCAAAGGAATCACAGCCAAACTAGAGATGAAACCTAACGCACGTCCAAAGTTTTGCAAGGCTCGTCCTGTTCCCTATGCTCTTCAGGAAGCTGTTGAAGCTGAATACAACCGTCTCGAGTCAGAAGGAATTGTCGAACAGGTGGAATTCAGTGAATGAGCTACCCCAATGGTTCATGCCCCTAAGGCAGATGGAACTACACGTTCTTGTGGTGATTATGTCGTTACTGTCAACCCCCAGCTTCACGTCCCTCAGTATCCAATTCCTCTCCCGGAGGATGTCTTCTTGAAACTGCGTTTTGACAACCTTTCACTAAGCTCGACTTTAAGAGTGCCTACCGGCAGCTCCCTTTGGATCCTGAAAGCCAGCAGTTCGTTACCATCAATACGCACAGAGGTCTTTACCGCTACAAAAGGCTACCCCTCGGTATTGCGTCTTCACCCGCTCTGTTCCAGCGCACTATGGACATCATCCTTCGGGGTTTAGATCATGTGGCGGGTATACAAGATGACATTCTTATTACTGGCAAGGATGACGATGAACACATTAAGATCTTAGACAGCGTCCTCAGCCGACTAGACTTAGCTGAGCAAATGCAAATTCATGCAGAAATCAATAACGTACATGGGCCTGTGTCATCTCTGCCAGAAGAATTTCTCCTACAGAGGAAAAGGTAGAGGCCATCAAACAAGCACCACGCCCTGAGAACCTCAACAAGATGAGAGCTTTCCTTGGAGTGATCAATTATCACGGCAAGTTTATCCGAAACCTGAACTCTATCCTCCAACCACTCAATCAGCTTCTCCAAGGTAACCAAGAATTCAAGTGGTCCCCCCGGTGCGAGGAGGCATTTAAAAAGGCCAAGGACTCACTCTCATCTTCAAATGTATTGCTTCATAATGACCCCAGCCTTCCTGTTATTCTTGAGAGCGATGCAAGCCAGTATGGCATCGAAGCAGTCGTATTTCACCGCTTCCCTAATGGTAATGAGCGACCTATCGCATATGCCTCCAAGTCGATATGATTAATTTAGGCAGAACTCCATAACTAGTTTTTTATAAGTACTGTAGTACCTCCGCACCCACTTGTAACCGCTCTGTGGTCGTAGCCAACTCGAAAGCTTGCAGGCTCCTTTGGCTGCTACACACTTTTTTCCTATGTTATGTTTAATTCCATGCATAGTTAGGTCTGTTTTACTTCTTTTTTTTTCTTATTGTTGTTGTATTGTAATTGAATAAGTGGGAATAACTGAGCTTGAACTTGTTGTATTTTGTTGTTGTGAGTTGTTGAGTCTTCTGTGACAGTCGTTTATCCGCCCTCGAATCAATTGTCTACAGTTAGCCTTGACGATTTGAATGGCCTCTTATCTCAGGGACAGCCAACGACAGTTTTCTGTGAATTATCTGTTCGGAGAAGCAAATATTGCCTAGAATTTTCTTTAGCTTGAGGACAACTAAAAATTTGGAGATGACCGTTCCGCTCGGTTACAAAAATGTAATGGAGAGAGCAATTAGAAAAATTCTGACTTGGGTAAAGCGTTAAATTGCAACTAAAATTTTCGGGAAATACTTCTGAAGCCCTTAGGGCTTGTAATTTCGCGAAGACTAGGGCCCCTAGAATGACCAAACAGAAACAAATTTTATAGCGCCCCTTAGAAAACATTTCTAGAGATCTAAAAGTACCCTGGATTGCCTTAAAAGAGTTTTCAATGTTTTTACGAGGAAACCGTTATAGGGTGCCCCTACTGTCTGTTCAACGGGGACTTAATTCTAAGCCCTTTCGGTACAAGGCCGAGATCTTTGCAGTGGTTGGTGAAAATGTCGGTTGTCCAGACATTCTCTCGTTTTGCGTGAGCAGGTCAATAAGTCGTTTGTACGGTGCCGGTAACTGTCGACTACAATACAATACAATACAATACAATACAATAAAGAGTTTATTGTGAAAATACACTTAGCTACAACAATGGCGTGCTTTCACGGACCGAACCGAAGTCGGGGTCTGTGAAAGCACGCCAGCTAATTTACAGGTATTCCACAAACACAATAAAATTAAGAGTTAAAAGCTAGATATGGAATATTCTATAATTAAAATTATAACAATAAAATCTTAATAAATATGTCTTATATCTAAATAAATACTAAATTCAATAAAAAAGCATCGAAATTATAAAAATTGCACTAGGTCAACTTGACTAATGGATCTCTTAAAAGACTTAAAATTCGTTATATTTCTAGACATGTTTGGAATTGAATTCCAGAGTTTCGGACCGATATAACGGACTGAGTTCAAGCCATATGTAGTAGACTTTGGCTTGGGTAGCGAGAGAATATAATCACCTCTTAGATTGTAGCTAACGTTCTTCCTATGAACTATCAGGTCTTGTATACTTTTGGGCGCTAAGGAATTGTGGACGGCATTAAAAATAGACAGTGTAATTTTAATTAATCTTTGTTGTTTTAAATATGAGAGGGCTAATGCGTTGAGAAGTTCCGAGTAGCTCGTGTACTTATCCCTGAAAACAAACCTGATCGCGCGCTCATTTAACCTTTCCAATTTATCTGCAGCACTTTTACTACAAAAATTCCAGGTTTCGCTGCAATAATTGAAGTGAGGAAGGATAAATGCTAAATATAGGTCGCGCCTTGTTTCGAAGGGAAGCATTTTCTTCATTCTTTTAAGAACAGCTATTTGCTGTGAAACTTTCCTACATATTTTAGCAACATGATTGTCAAACTTCAGTTTGTTATCTATCGTTATGCCAAGCATCTCAAATTCTTTAGTCACTGGGATACTGGAATTTTCACACTTGAAATCAAGTGTGGCATCAGATTTTCCCATCACAATGGCTTGATACTTAGAATTTTTCCTTTTCAAACCGTTCTCATCATACCATTTATCAACAAGCTCGAGATCAGAGTTTATAGCACTCTCAACTTCTCTATAGTCATTATGAGCAAAGAAAATTTGCGTGTCGTCTGCGTAGCTAGAGAGTTTGCATCTTTTCACGATGAACAGGAGATCGTTGATGAAAATGTTAAATATCAAAGGCCCGAGGATTGATCCTTGGGCAATCCCTCTGGAAATATAATTCCGGCTCGAATATTCTCCAGCTATTTTCACTCGTTGTTGGCGATCAGAGAAATAAAACACAATGATATTAGCAGTTCTCTCGTCAGCACCATATTCTTTGAACTTCTTCACAATGAGATCGTGTGGTAGAGAGTCGAAGGTCTTCGACAAGTCCATAGAAACAAGGCCAATTATTTTCTGATCGTCCAGCTCCTTTCGCCATTCCTCCGTAAGACTGAGCAGGGCCGTATCACAACCGTGATGCTTTCTATAAGCGAACACGAACTTGTGGAGAATGTTTCTGAACCGGGGACTGACTCTTGAATGGACGAACGTCTCAAAGACTTTTGACAAAGATGGAAGAATGGTGAGAGGTCTGTAATTATCCTTGGACAGGCTAGAGTCTTTCTTATACACTGGAGTTATTTCGCCCTTTTTCCACCGTTTAGGGATCTAGAATATAATTAAAGAGAGTGCAGTGCGGCTCACACAACACTTCAGCAGAATCTCTCACTGTCCTCGCGGGAATAAGATCATGGCCAATGGCTTTATTTGTTTTCATGTTACACATGATTTCCTTCACTTCATTGGGGCTGGTATAATTTAAGGTGATCTGGCCGCTGGCGGAGTCGTGTGGAAAATGTGTGAAATCCTTCATGCGTTCAGTTGTTTTATCAGTGCCAACAATGTTTGAAAAGAAATCGTTCAAAGTTTCTGCAACTTCACGTGGCTCCCGCATTATCTGATCGTTCTCCTTAAGAACAATACGACTACTGTTCTTTTTCTTACGTGAATTAATGTACGGTCTAATTGTGTTCCAGAATTTTCTTTGATCTGCGTATTTCTCCTTGCAAAGTGTTTTGAAGTGGTCCTGTACAGCTTTTCTTCTCATACTGACAACTTTGTTTCTTAAGACACGATATTTTTCCCACTCGAGAAGATTCCTGGATCTGTAATATCGCTTTTTCTGTTTATCTCGGTCCTGCATTGTCTTCCGAATTTCATCTGTTATAAATACTCCAGCCGGTGACGGGCGTTTCTTGACTGTTATCTTGGGCGCATGAGCATCCAAAACTTGATCGTAGAGTTGATGCCAACACCAATATACATCGTCAGGATCATCAAACACGTATGAGACAGAGAAAGGCACTGTTGATAAATCAGCTTGAAATGAATCCTTATCAAAAGTTTTAAAGGATCGTTTTGTTGTGGTTTCTGCCTTTGATCGCATGTGTCGGGTTTTCAGAACCGTATATACGAGATCATGGTCGCTTATGCAAGTATGAATGACACCCGAGTCTTTGGCAAACGCCAATAATAATAATGACAATAATGCTGTCAAGGTCATAAATGTCACACATATCCAGTAAACACTGACCCACTTTGTGATTATCTAGTGGGTGAAGGATGTCCGAAATTAAGTCTCCGGTACAAATCACATTATCAGAAAGGCTGTTTGCTTCATCCAGAAGATCACAGAGTTCGCGTTTGAATGTGTTGTTGTCTACAGATGGAGGCTTATAGGCGGTAATATATGCAAACTGTCGTTGTCCGATTTTCATGTCAAACAACATAGATTCGACACATTTTGCTCTCAATTTCTTCCGAGAAGCGGCTATATTGTCTCTGATGTATACTACAATGCCACCGCCGCCTTTGACTCTGTCGCGACGATAAAAGTTAAAACCATCGACATGAAATTGTGAGCTCGGAAAAGTTGAGTCGATTTTAGTCTCTTGTATCGTCAAAATGTCGAATGCATTAGTAGCTAGCCATAGTCGAACCTCGTCGAACTTGTTTTGCAGGCTGTTAATATTGAGGCAGGCAATAACACATTCTTTTCTGTGCTCAATTCTAATGTCTTTTATCTTGGCTAGGACTTCGTAGGTATCGACCGATTCGACTTCGCGCTCCTCGTCTTCGCAGTTGCTCTCGTTCAAAGTAAATGAGCCAGTTTCGTCAAGGAAAGAGTCCGATAGTTTAGGCAGAGAGCAGAAAGCACATGTCCATTCCAAGTCGGGGTGTTGTAGGTAGTATTTGAACCCGGTAGCGGTTGATTTGAGACATTTTGCGTGGGACCAAGTATCACAAGACGAGCACAAAATGGCGTCTTGGTTCTTTCTCACTGGCTTACTACACTCGCCGCATGGAAACTTGGGCTTACCTTGGCCTTTCGCAGGGCCAGGGTTCGACGATATATCGCCGCAGACGAGTAGGTCCCGTTGTATTTGGAAGGTACTCGCGCCGTTCGTGCTGTACTGAACTCTACCAGCGAAATATCGGCTCGCTCGAGAACGACGTATGAAAGGAGCATTGACCACATGCTTTTCTAGAAAGAACGCGTCTGAAGCCTTGAATCTGCGTTCTACATGCGAATACGGACAGATAGTATCCTTATATTCAAAAGTTAGGTCAGGTAATACCCGAATAATAACGCAGAGGGCAAGAATTAAGCCAAAGTTACGAGCGCTCAACATTCCGTGTTCACCGTAATTACATTCACCAGCACATGTTTCTACGATTCAGTGGCGTTTTTTCTAAATTTAGTAAACCAACTATCTAAAGTCCCAGTCGATTTGATGTTTCGTCTCTGATTGGTGGTCACACTTGACAACAACAGACTACGAACGACAATTTACAGACAATCGACACATACCGACAGATTACTAGTACCAGTCATCGTACAACCCGACCTACTTTGACGAGACGAGCGCATTTAGTAAGCAAGTCGTCTGACAGCCTACAAGACAAGACTGACTACCTACACAACGCTTTTAGTAAAAACCCTAACCCAACGCCGACTTCGTTAGACGAAACACTCAAAGTAACGCTGATTCCAACACTTAGACCATGTCAACTCTGGCCCCGTTACGACAGCGACTATACCGTCCATCAGAGGCACCTCTTAAACTATTGCACGATAAAATAGAGGGTCTGTGAACAGGCGAACGCATACTACAACCTTACAATATACCTGTGGCACACAAACCCAAACCTGCACTTAACGACGACTACTTAACTCTAATGTCAAGGACCAAGACAATCCGGAGGAAAGACAGGGAGCAGTATACGAGATCAAATACTGCGACTGCCAGGCCACTTACATCGGTGAAACCGGCAGAAACCTCATAACACGCGACTGACCGAACACAAATGATTGAGAAGAAATGGTGACGTCAACAATCACATTGCTGAACACCATTTACAGACCAAACATCAAGTTTACTGGGACTCTGCCACATATATTACGTATTCTACCGACTACTGCCTGGGTCAACGACTACCTTTGGATAGATAGGTAGATAGATAGATAGATAGATAGATAGATAGATAGATAGATAGATAGATAGATAGATAGATAGATAGATAGATAGATAGATAGATAGATAGATAGATAGATAGATATACTACTAAATTTTTAGGGTCAACCTCTCGCATGACTTACGCTGGAATGATCATGTAAATGCAATTACCACCAAATCCAAAGACAAGCATATATAAAGCCCTTGTGAGACCAACTGTTGAATACAGTGCCACTGTCTGGGACCCTTACGTAGCTAAGAACATACAACAAGTTGAAATGATTCAACGCCGAGCAGCTCGCTGGGTACTCGGGCACTACGATAGATTAGACAGTGTCACTGATATGTTATCTTCTCTTAAATGCAGATCTCTGGAGCTCAGGCGATCTTACGCACGTCTCTGTCTGTTGTTCAAGAAGTGTAATGGATTAGCCACTTACGAATGCGACAAGCTTCAGAGAGAACATAACAGCAGAATGGACACCAGGCTCTGGTCTCTCTGTCTTCGATTTGAACAGCCACGTTGTACATGTGATTATTATAAGACCCTTTTTACCCTAGGACAATTGCACAGTGGAACAATCTCCCACCAGAAATTATAGCATCTACTTCGCCATGTTCATTTAGGCAATCCCTGTGTAATCTTACATATTGATTAGTAATTTTATGTTATTGTCGTATTCATTGTTGTATTATTATTATTATTATTATTATTATTATTATTATAATTATTATTATTATTATTATTATTATTATTTAAATCAGTCTGCAATACTCTGTTGAGAGTGAAGACTTAAATTGGTAAATAGTAAATTACTCATCACTACGTTATAATTCAAAAAGTTTAAAATGTAAACTGCAAGTCATGAATACATTGCCATAGAGCTACTCTTGTTGATAAAAGTGTCCGCAAATCTCTTTGTTTTAGTTTAATGAAGGACGAGAATCTTCTGTCTCCTTTTATTATAAGATGGCTTTTTGTAATTTTTGGGTAACAAACCGTAAATTTTATTGGATGGATTGTTAACAACTAATTGGAAAAGCTGATTGGTGCCTTACCCTGAAAGTCAAACTTAACATGAAACGATGCTTAATGCTGAAGAATCTCATTTTTTTTAAAAATTTATCGAGCGGTTTCAAAGTTATTGGCTTCTTTGTTAAAGTACACCAAAATGTTTGCAAAACCGTTAACAGGAGCGCCTCGATACATACTAATGAAATCCTTCTTTCTAGCAATCAGCTGGAGCTATCTCCATGATCTTTCAAATACGTCTTTAACAAGATTGAAACTACTACGAGGTGAAATTGCTTTTCAAAAACGCCTCGTTTTCTACAGACAACGGACAAACATCAAGATTTTCCAGTTTTAGCGTATTTCTAACCATAAAAACTTCATTCCAAATATCTCAATAACGCTCTTACAGATTTCACTTACACTTCACGAACAAGCGGCTATTGGAGAAAAAGGCTCCCGTGAACGATTCTGGAAAAACAGTCCCCAGTGCCGAGAAATACGGCTGCGAGTAAATTTGGTAATGGCGTCATTTCTTTGCAATAACAACTCCGATGTCCTTATAAACACTTTGGCTCGCTCAGCCGGGTCAACTCGGTGCTCTTAGCTCGGGCAAAAAGGTCAACTTTTTTCTTATATAATAAACGCTCACTAAAGTTGCTGGTGCTAGGTGACCCTCTTTTCCGGGACAACATCGGGCAAACAGGGCCAAAGGAGAACACCTTTTTTGTTATCTAAGGGGTGTTTTAAATTTCCCGAAGCTTATAGGCTAGAAATAACTAGAACCAAAAGTTTATATCTTTTTTATACCCCGGTCGTGTGAGATGTCTGACAAAAGGCAACTAAATATTTCCTCCTTTGTCTCTATAACTAGCTAAGAGAGTAATAATTGCAAATTAAGGTAGGGCAATCGACAGGGAGGGGTGATAAGGGGGTAGAGGGTTAGTGATAGGTAGATCAGACTTTTTGGGAGAGCCAGGAATGTTGAGTATGATAATGTGTTTTCATAATTACTCTCTTTATATTTTACGTCCGTTGCTGATCCACAAACTACAATCCACGCGGAAAAGAATATTTTTTAAAAATTGAAAATAAGCAAGTAGACTACACAAAGGTAAAAAGTAACCCTCAGTCAAAAGTGGGCCTTATACAATAGGTGAGCTCAGGAACTGCCTTTATCAGTGTTGTTCCTTAACTATATCACTTACCTAAGTAAACCACAGGTCAAATACTGACGGTCACTCCCCTGATGAAGTCATGAGAGTTGCAATAAAAAAGGCATAGTCACTCTAACCAAAAGAGGATAAAGGGGACAGAGACGGCATCCCCCGTACACATCCTATTCCATAGGTAATTCGTCTCGAGGTATTTTTAAGACCACAGATCCCAAGGGGGATTAGACAACAGCCAATGACATAGCGCGAATGTGTTCCGCGTGGATGACCCACGCTCAGAGCCACGCGTCCTTCACGAATTGACGCTGAAAAAAATGACGGAAGACGCGGAGACCGATACTGCTATTCGTTTTGTCGACGAAAACGACTAAAGAGAGATTTTTGCTAAAGCTGTGTCAGCGAAACCGAAATTAAAAAAGAATCGCCCTTCCTCTCTTGTATAGAGCTAACAGTACAGAAGGGAAATCCTTAACACACTGAATATTCTCTCAGGATCATTTATAATTTACAGTTTGAAGAGAGCAATTTATGGTTTGATATTTATTCTTTTATTAGTCTTTTATTATTCAACAAAAATAACACTTGGCGTCCTACTTGCTTTATTGTACAAACGACTGGTCTCAATAGACCGGCGAAATTTCCCATTTTATTAAAGCACTGAGATTACGATAACTTCGAGTTAAATTGACTTCACCTGTTGTCAAAGAGTCCAGTGATTCCCTTTTCCCAGGTGAGCGCCGACTCATTTCGCTTCAATATTCAGAAATGCTCTCGATCTCTTTACGCTTTCATTGCCTTTCGCCCGACATGTTTTGCACGGCGTTTAGTCATGCGAAACCTCCACGAAACATCCACGCAGCGCGCGAGGTAACTTTATCCCGATTCTAAAAATAACTCGAGACGAATTACCTATGAAATAGGGTGTGTATAGGGAATGCCTTCTCTGTCCCCTTTATCCTCTCTTGCTCTAACCTAATGTAGCTTAGTATCCATAAAAACAAATACAGTGCCGAACACATGTTTATCATAATATTTAGATATCTGATTATCTTAGAATGGATTTTGTTCTATAAAGAAACTGAAATGAAAGCGAACAACAAAAACTAAGAAAAATGATAAAAAAAAAACCTATCCAGTAAGTACAATCTCGGTGGTACAAGCGAGACACAAAAGAATGGATACCAGCTCGGGGATGAAAAAAATGTTAAAACACTTAAGATCGAGGCCAAATATGCCAGCCGGAAATCATATGGCATCCCGCTGGAAAAATGACTCCAACAGTATGCGTTCTCCTTCGTCGAACGCAATTATTATATTCGTCGAGCGATCGGATCTTCAAAAAACTGTCTCAGAGCCGCCAAAGAAAACGCACTCAATCCACTTGTCGATGAAGTACCTAAGTGAAAATTATTGATTTACTACAATCTTAACGGAACTTAATAGTTTCATTTTTTAAATATTTTTACGCTTGCCGTTACTCCCAATAGCCCGTTACCATACTGATTACGGAGGTTTCCAAATAAAATGTGTGTCCATTACTGAATGACTTGATCAATTGCTATCTAGAGTGGAACCCGGACGAAAGCGACTCAAAAAACATTTTCGCAGCCATTCCCTTTCCCTTCCAACCATGGCAGCCCCATATACCAACGTGACTTAGTTCAATTATATTGTAACGCAACGAACGGATGAAGATGCGATCAAGAGATAGCTGCCAAAGTTGTATGGATAACTGGTTCTTCCAGCGGAGAGGACTGGCCACCGCTGTTTTGCTTGCTAACGATCGATGCCGAAATCAGGTTTCAGGTGTATGCAACAATGAGAAATCTTGCGAAAAAGAAGCAACTTGGGACAGAAGATAAAGATCGCTTCGGAGTCACCTTGATCGTCAAGCAGCTGCATCTTTGTAAACTCACTAGATGAATCGGTTGAGACTGCAAAGTTTAGTTCTGAAAAAAGACTGTTTAAAAAAATAAGGCAATCAGATTAGGAAAGATTTCCAAGGGGTTTTTCCAAGCAGCGAAGTCAGACCACCGAAGCGAAGAAGACTGCTGTGTTTGCAAATTGAGTTCTGTATTAAATAGCCGAGAGCTCGCGCGATTTGACGTGGTCAAATGGACCCAAGGACTCTCCCACCGTGCTACTCGCGATACACCGTACCCGCTCCCGGACGGAGGCAAATTGTCGATGTAACGTAAGATTTGAGCTACGGTTGGTTACGTCAGGTCGAGTTGACCGGTCATATAGGCATCGCGAGAAAGAACAGTTTGATGGAAGAAGTTTAAAATCAAGCGCTTCGCTAGCGGTTGTGATCAAACCTGAGACTTCAGAAGCATAGAAGGGAAAGACAAATTATCGGCAGACCTCTAACGGTAATTTTGGCGAGTTAAGACTATTTCAATGGGATTTATGGAGGTTCGAACTGGGACGGTCCTCTTCAGACTCGGCAGCCTTCTCATATTTAGACTGAAGTACAACTCAAAATCTTTAACGTTGATAAAACGGCCTTCAAATGGCTCTAGAAGCAAAGAAACAGTAAATACCAAAACAAAAACACAAGGTAGGTCATTTTTATTTCTACTTTTGTCAAAAATGGAATTTAGGACGTATTTTGTTTATTTTCATTCAGTCACTTACAATTCAAGGTCTAACGAACTCCCACAAAGTCTGGGCCGACTGTGATATAATCAACATTAGCAGCCATGCCTGAGTGATTGGGTTTCCAACTGCTGAAATTTATAGCTCAACAATGTTTGCCGTGGAAGGACTGACTGAATCAATGGCACCAACTCTTCGCCCGTTTAACATCAGGTACTTGGGTGCTACTTATTATTATTACTTTTTATAAAATTAAGGCACACACAAGCAGCACACGAGGTTGGGATTAAAACAGCCTTAAACATCCTGTTTTATAGTGCCTCATTCACAACATTTAACCAAGTTCCGTTGATACTCCAATGAAAGATGGCAATAATTCTATTGAGGGTGGGGACCTGTTGTCCGCTGACCAAAGACCCTGCTTATCCGGGACAGAGTGAGTAGCCGATGGGGTACTTTCTGGACTCAGCCGGATTAGGTCTTGACTGCACAGCAAGTAGCAGAGGCTATAAAAGAAGCGATTCTGAGCGAAAATCCAAACTTTCGCTACCAAAAGAATAAGCATTACTGCCTCGATGAAACTGAAGCGAAACTGGCTGACATGACTGGAAATAAGCCGTTAATATTACTAAACGGTTTTGCGCCGAGTAATGTGACGTGTCTGAACAGAGGTAAACATTGAGACATTGAATGACTTTAATTTCGTAAGCAATTATTGATGTTCTTATTCTACCCCTAAAAATATATCATCTGATTATTATACATTGTACTCGCTATGTCTTCTCACTGGTTAATAGCCACCAGCTAATTTTGGAAACCAGCGCAACCTACAGATTAGTTAGTTATCTCTAGCAGATAACTAACTGACTAATCTGTAGGAGCGCTTACCATTTGTATGAAAAATCGGGAATTCTGGGAAGAATTTGAATGGAACGGTTCATTCTGGTCGAAATTTTCCGGAAAGAAAGAAATTCCTTTCGAGGTATTCCCTTTTTCCCGTTTTTACGACCAAAATTTTCTGTACCATTTGTTTGGATTACACCAGTGCCAGGCTTCATATCGAAAGAAAGCGAAAATTTTACCGGTATTTTGTAAATGATACAACTCGATCCCGGTCCTGTTTTCAGTGCCAAAAAAAATATCAATACCATTTGACGGAAGTTTTTCACCGAAATTTCCTTACAAATGGTAAGCGCTCTAGGTTGCGCAATGCATGATTTCCAATAACAATTCAGTTCAGGTTCCTTGAGACGGTGTTTGTGGTTATTTTCTTCAAAACAATGTGTAATAAAACAATTATTAGATTCGATTTTTGTGATATCCTAAATAATCAAGGTCTCGGTAAGTGTTATCAGCCTCGGCCTTCGACTCCGCTGATAACACCACTTTTAAAAGAGAAGCATATTTCAGCTCGTGATTCCTGACGCTAACAAGACGTATGCTTTAAACTTTCTACTCACGATAAAGTACGGGTCAGTTGAGAGCCCCCTTTTACACTGACACTTTATTCGATGTTCCCGGTAAATTTATTATGGAGAAGTTAGGATTTTCCCTTCACTTTCTCGTTAGTATAATCTTCCCTGGTGAATTGGTCACATTAGCTGACCAAGATGGTATGGTCAATAGCAGTATACAAGCCGGATGAATATCATATCAGTATTTCATAAAATAAAGTAAGATAAACCACTTCCACTTCCACTTTCCCTTTTATTGTTGACACTGTTTGACTGGACAACCCTTTACGCAAGGCTAAGACCCTGTGCAGGAAATGCAGACTTACTTAAAATCATCTTTTAAGCACAGGAGAGTCACAACCGTACTCTTTCTAGCATGCCTTCTCTTTTAGAGTATATCATCAGGATGGTACATATACGCCAGTACAAATATGCGAACCCATGTTCTCGATGAAGGAGGTACATCTACTCCGGTTTCCCTTCTCAGTAACAAAGGGAGTGAAAAAAAAGCTACCTCCTGACTCCCACATTCTCCAGCATGATGTTTTACGGTAATTGTAACTAACCCAGGCAGACATCAGGCACATGACAAATACGAGGTTACTCAGGCCACGTCATAACCCACCTCCCCAAGCTGCTGAGGGTTCTGTTAGCAAAGAACTGTTGGACGTGCGAGAGATTTTCAGCAAAGTACCTGCACAAAATCGTCCTTAAGATGCTTTTTTCTTTTCATGTTTTTCTCGGCTTCTTTTTTTAACCCAGCCGCGTTTCTAGATAATGGGTGCTGTTCACTACGAAAAAGGGCCATTTTCTAATTTGCGCCCCTCCTGAACCCGTAAATAAAGAAAGTGCCCTGGCGCTAAATCGTACCGATTACGGTTTTTTTTATAGTTCTGTTTCTTTAAAATTCTTCTGTAGCACCTGTTTTTCCGCTTTAACTCTGATAGCCTAGTATATTAATATGATAGGAGGAGCTGATTTGATACATCAATTTTATAGCTAGAAAGGTTGATATATATTAGACATATAGAAGAATGCAACAACATACTTTATCATATTAAACAGAAAGAAGGCTTTCGTTTAGAGAATATTATGTATGAACTATTGTTTCTCGTGTCAAGACTTCATGCGTATTTTCATAAATATTTCGAGGTTTCTTTTTTTTTTAAATTTGTAGTGTTAAGACCTCCATTCACCACTAAAATTCAAGCTTACTATAAGCATTAATCGTCTCCTATGTCCATTTTTAAGTACTGACTATTGTTTTAAATTACCCATCTAAAATAAATTTACACTGATTAGGATGACAGTTCCACTTTAGAGTCATTTTCTGCAGAAAAGAGACTTTTTCACAGCGGTGCGAATCTCTTGAAGACGCCAACAGTAGATAAAAGGATTCAACGCAGAATTCATGAAGACCATACCGTGCTTGACAATTTCCATGCTATGCCACTGCCATACTCTTTCCAAGATTCTGAAGGTATTTTCTATTCGTCTCCCTGCAACAGCAAGGTTACGAAAAAGGGGATGTAGCAAATAAGGAGAAAGTAGTGGACCAAGAATGTATTGAATGCTGTTCTCTTGAAACGCGTTATATTTATGCGCGAATTATCTAGAACTGCCCTTGTTTGTGCGAGAATTTGTCGTTTGTGGTGACGGATTATGTAGGAAATATTTATGTACGCGGATGTTGAAAAGCATAGAAAAACGGCCACGACTAAAGCCATGACAAAAAGAAACAATAACTTTGAAGTCCATAGTATAAGACTTGCCAGAAAACTACTTGTCAACCAGTTCATTGCGATAACACAAAATGCTCGCTGTATGGTCATGATACTGCTGTACCTCATATGATATTTTAGCGCTAGTAGCCTGTCTATAGTGATAGCTGTAAGAGTCGCCAGGGAAACTCCACAGACAGTATAGGAACTAGTGTTGAATGCCTTTCCTAACACACAGTTATAAGCCGACGAATTCGAGAGGAGCGTGAGTTCCATAGACAAAAACAACGGCCGAAGCAAGAGGCCCACAGCAAGGTCTGTCGTTGCGAGACCACAAAGTAATATGATGGAGGGCGAACAAGGAGAAGGTGTTCTCCATACGGCTACCAAAACCAAGGTGTTGCCTACAATTGTTAACACTGACAGTGGGAAATTTACAGTACTGTTAAAACCGACGATAAGCTCGGGGATGTTGTCCGTTTGAAATACAGGAAAGCGAAAGCAGGAGACATTGTTCTCTAAGCTTCTTGAACTGTTACTCAACATAACTTGCTCAAACGCTCCTTAGGATAGAAAAAAATACATATTTCAGGTGATTCTATTAAAGCACCAAAATATTAGGCGCCTAACGCAGTACATCCGTATAGGATTAAACATAGTTAAAAATTAACTAATTTGGCAAAATTGTGCTTATGCATATGTTTCAGTATTGAGACACTTCTGCGAAAATAGGAAGCGACGTTAGTGTGTACTCACAGCTGTCTGCTATGCAAGCAATTAAATACCATGCACCTACGTTTGTAAAATTATAAAGAAAATTTCACGCTTCGTGGAGGGGTTTTTTTCAAGTAATGATTTGTTAGCTTTGTTCGTTTCTTTTTTAGAGATTGGCACGATTTGAACTTCAGGTATTAATGTATAGTGGTAGAAAAACAATATTGAACTGATGTTGCCTTTGATAAGATCAAATTGGTTTTCTACGTCTTTCCGCTTTAACATTTTACAATGAAGTTCGTTTTCTTAATTTGTGAAGATGGCTAATCAAAAGTAGGCGTTTTCAGAACTTCAAGAGGAAATCCACTCTCAAGATGACCTTAATTTATATTTAGTAGTTACCATTCTAAGAAATTTAATTAGTTATTTTAGACAAAAAGATTCACAGCAAAGTCGTTAACGTCCTCAGCAATAATTTTGTATCATCCTGAAGATGGTTTGCCCACCGATCAGCCCACACATCAAGTAACTGGACAATACCGTGGGATCAAATTCTGGCAAGTTTCCGCATATGATGATACACATTAAGGCCTTTGAACAAAGCTTATTCAAAAGCCAACGTGTGTAAAAAGTGTGGGGAACAAAGTGTAATGAATGGCTTTTAAACGATTTCTTTCGAGTAAAACTGTGTTAAATTTGAAAATCTAAAAGCTCTTCATTTTCATTTTCAAGTTAAAGTCTATTCCTTCCCTACCCACTCTTATCATAAGAAACAGTCATCAGTATGTTAGGTACTACTAAGGTCATTATGGCTCTTGGTACCACATAAAAACACCAGGCTGCCATAAAAGGATTCAACTGACGGAAATATGTTTCCGTTGGGTTTTCAAGCAGCATTAAATCTTGGTGACACAGGCTTTTTAGGACATGCTAACTGTTCTGTTGAAAGGGAAAACAAATTCAAAGCATAGATCTGAAATTTGCACACATTCCTTAAGTTTTTTTTTTTTTTTTTGCTAAAGAATGTTTGTTTTCTGCCCCAGGCTCAATCTTTTTTATTTTTTTGCCGATTTTAGGCTGAAACTGTACAAGACGCAATCAAATAACTAGAAAGAGGAAATGAAATAACTCCTAGAAAAGATTTAAAAAAAGGATTAGGAGACATGTTTATATTCTGCCGATGGCATTTTGCAGACTTCTTGGCCCCTGTATTGGTCTTTGTCAAACAAAAGTAAACTAAAGTTGTAGCAAACAGCACTGTCTGGTCGACTCGTTCGTATCCGATAGTGTCAAAGATGTCGAAAGAAGATTTCTGATACCAGTACCTGCAATTTATTAATGAGATTGCTTAATTTTTTTGAAACCCCAGTCGAAAACAACTGCCTGTTTTTTAATTCATATTCTTTGGCAATATTTATAAATTAAGTCTTTTGAGTATGTAATGTTCAAAACACGAACAGCCGATTTCAGTGGTTTAAGATTATTCGAGCGCGTGCTGTGAGTGTTTTGAACAGCTTCAAAACAGTCTCCGGAGTATTTTATCACAAGACGGCTAAATAATACATTTCCCTTTTTAAATCGTGTTTGTTTGAAAATTTTCAAACAAAAACAGGCAAAATAACAAAGGTTGGTGAGATATACAACGTAGTTATGCAAATACTTTGAGCAACTGAAGCCGACAGAGTTTAAGCGTCTACTTGCCTTCGTAATAGGCCTTTCCAAATGAAAGGAATATCAACAGTTTATAATCGTAGAAGAGGAAAACATTAGTCAAGTAGAGTGTCGCTAAATTTACCTGCGTATTGATAAGTTAAAAGGTTGCAATTTGATTTGTCTATTGAAAGCGGGGGCGTCTCCCCATTATGGTCTAACAAACGCATATTATTCTAACATGGTGCAACTCCCATGTCGGAAGCGGTTCTAATAGAATTCCATGGACAGAGAAAATAGATAAGACCCAAACCGTAATGATTGGTGTGCCATTTACAAACAGCAGAAGAATTAAGAAAGGAGACATTGATGAGCTTAAGGCCAGATATCAGATCCTAGATAATCAGCAAATGAGCTATGATTCTCAACAATAACATAGAAATAATTTGTTCAAACAAACCACCATGAGTACGTATTGTAATTTCACTAGAACACACTCTAAAACTCAGTATTAAAACAATTTAAGGAATAAAATGCATTGAAAACCCAAAGAATAAACTGCATGACTTAAACATCTCAACTTAAGAATCTACTTTCCACTGCCTTAGTTTTGATTTCATCGAGCCCGTCTCCAATTACAAGTTCACCACAGATTCATTTTTAAAGTATAACACCGACACTTCAGAACCGTAGTTTATAAATAGTTGCTATACGTCATTGAGATAAAACATTCATAACTCGGATCTGAGGTATAACATCCATACATCAGAGGTGAAGTATAACATCCATACCTCAGATCTGAGGTACAACACCCATACACCAGGTTTTTTGCCATTCATTTAAAATAGGTATTTTCTGTTGAAAATAAAAGTAATCGTTTAATCTTTAGTTAGTATTTTTTAAGCGAAAACAAATTAATAATATTTCCCTCAAAAGATGTAAACTGAAATGCAACGAAAAATGTGTCAGTTTTAAGGTTTGTTTACTGACTAGTTCAATTAATTTGGAAATTTTAAAATAAGCAGATTTACCCAAAATACAACGTCATTGCAAATTACAATGGCTTTGGTGAACATCCAGCATGCTACAAGCCTACACCTGCTTTAAAAATGACAGCCTGGCATTGTTAATCATTAGTGTCACAAGAGGCCGATGTTATAAATTGTGCTTCGTAAACTATTAACCGCTTACTAACCGAGCGCGAAGGCCGTACTCGGGAATATTGACCCCAGGTCGGGGCAGTGCGGACCAAGCGCAGCGAGGTCCGTACTGCCACGACCGGGGGCAAATATTCCCCAGTACGGCTCGAGCAAGCACGGTTAGTAAGTTGTTTATTATATGGCATTCGGTGTCTGAAGTAGCCTGCACTTAAAGGGCTTCCGCTGTGACGTATTTTTGATGACGCGAGCAACTTATCAGACGAAAGCAAGCTACCACGAAATCGAAAAACCAAACTATCGTCTTAAATTAGCTTAAACAAAAACTTCAAAAACGCTTTGTACCGGTACCTGAAAAAAGCAGTTGTTGATTGTAAAACTCGAGAAAGGGTTTTTTGTCGATCAAACAATACTTTCTTGATTACAAAATATTGGCCAAGACAGTGTCAAGTGAAAGTCTAAGTTTGAAGCTGTGAAAATTAATTCAAAACTGGGCGAAGTTGACAAAAATATAGCATCAAAGTAAATCTCCTCATCGCTATCGATAACTGGACAATTTTCTCATTACCATGAAATATTTGGAAGGTGCACCAGCTCGTGGATCCTACGTTTGCACCTGTAAAAACTGGAGCGATGGAAGACAGTAACGGATCGCTTGACTGATATTCTCTTGCTCGGAAAACGAAGTGTTAAGGGATAAAAACCATCACATAGTTCTTTGAAGCGCAACTGGTTTGAGGTCGCCGAATTCTCCTGCTTCAAAAAGGGCATCCTCTTTGTCGATGCCGGCTTGAGCAGCTTGCGGTTTGCCAGGCTTCCTTTGCCGTGCTCGTGAACAAGGGAATTTGGCTTCGCTGCACGGACTTTTCTGGATTTTTCGAACTCATTGTCCTTGAGTATGTTAAGTATCGCTGTATACTGGGTTGAAGACTGGAAACTGTTGCTGGCTCGCAGCCTTCTCCGTTTTTCCTGCGTGCGCTAAAAAAAAAAAAATTGGAAAAAAGGTGTTCAAGCTCGTTTTTCATACCATTAGCTTCCATGTAACGGAGAAGAGTGTTCATATCAGTAACCGTCTTCTTTTTTGTGTTTGCGCTTTCCTGTACGTTGGTTGACAAAATCGTCTATGGCTGACCAAGAAAGAACCAATCAGAGCGCACGGATTTGCGTAAGACTGGCTTTGCCATATAATAATCAGTGATATTTTATTTCCTGAGCAAAATATCATTGGCATTTTTTAAAGACGAGAAGAAAGCCATCTGAATAATTCTTTGCAACGGGCAATTTACTCCAGGCGCACTATGTTCATACACATGAATAATAACAGAGAGATTGTCTTTATCATTTTAATGAATTACGGAAACTAATTTTGTACCAGGCATGTTCAAAAGAGTAACAAAGCAAGCCATAGTTGATTTTTTTCTAATCAGACTTGATGAACATCAATCAAGCAATACCTAGCCCAACTAGATACGGTGAAACCTGTATTAAGCGGACACCCTCGGGGAATGCTGTAGTGTCCGGCTTAATACAGGGTGTCCGCCCAATACAGGTTTCGATAGATAACGTCATATGAGGTGTCAAATGTCATTTAAATGAACAGTGGAAAGGTTAAGAATACTCCCAGATAGCCTGTGCCAGGCTCTCAGATAGTATAATGCGGACGTATTAAAACGAGCAAAGCGAAAATAAGACACGCGTGACTTGGGAAAGGGGGCGGTGGCAGCGAGAAAAATGTTTCCCCAGCCCCCGCGCATTTTTCGCATTTCTTTTTACTGAACGACTTTTCACCACTACCTCGGAGCTAGGAACAGGCTAACTACCAGAGATTTTGACGATATACGTTTGCATTAATTTCTTTATCAAAGTGGACCAGTTGATCACAATACCATAAACATAAATTGCAACTCAAATTTGAAGAAATAAGATGAGTGAAACAAGCTCTATACTAACAAAACGAAATAGAAAACAATACTGTACTGTGAAACTAATCAAATATGTTCGTCACGTTTTTTAATGTTTAAATAGAAAAATTGGGGGGTGGCAATTCGAGGCAATTTTCGCATTTCCGGCGTCTGGCATGTTGGGTGGTGTTGTCCGTTTAATACAGGTTGGTAACAATAGAAATGACCATTTCAGGTACTTTTTAGGTGTCCGCGTCCGCTTAATAGAGGTGTCCGCTTAATAAAGGTTTCATTTAAAGCAAATAAGGGAAATAAATCTTGGGACTTCGGCTACTGTCCGCTTAATAGAGGGTTTCCGCTTGATACAGGTTTCACTGTAATTTCCGGTCTATTAATTGTTGGAACGAACACCTATGGATCCAGCCAAATCTGGCCTAATATCATGTTCCCAGGAAGCTTTCTCCCTCAGTGTCATTTTATAGCTCTGTTAACAAAGTACTTTTGAGTACTTTGTACATTTAAAAAATGTATTTATTTATTTATTTGCAGATTCAGTTTACATAAAAATATCCAATTATGAAAGGTGGAACAAGGTTTAACTACCCAAAACCAACCCTCCATAAACGAAATAAAGAAGAAATAAAACTATTTGGCCAAACCCATACCCTGAATCAAGAAAAAAAAATGGTTAGGTAAAACAAAAAATATCCATAATGAGCACACCACTAAAGAGTTAACCTCGTGACATTTTGGGCAAACAATTTTGAGGAACTGCTTGTCTGATGATCTTATGCTATACATGTCATGGTCAAACATTGCTCAGTCTTTATCTTTCAAGAAAGATTAATTTAAACCAGTAGACAAACACCTGGTAGTACCAGAGAAAAAAGTGAAATGATCTGTCAAATTCATTGAATGTAAGCATTGGCGATGAAGACTTCAAACATTAAGCGGTCGAAACTTCGCGATCTAACTTAGAAAAAATAAACAACACTACTTATAAACATGTTATTCACTACGATGAATAACAATAATCTTTGTTTTAAGTCATGGGTGCATATAGTTCAGCCACACCCAAAGCCCAAATGCTTCCAAATCCGTGAGAAACATCTCAACTGGTTCTCTATGCTTTAGGTAAGTAACTACAACCCCGAATATATTTGGCAATGGAACAGTTATTCCTAGTTTTTTCGTCTTTGCATAGCTTTAAATACTTCAAGACAGTATTTACGCGAATTCTATCGCCAAGTGCGTTAGGCAATGATTTCATGTCACATTCTCGTGGAAAATGAGATTTCCACCCAAAGTACTTTGGTTGGCCATAAGAATTCCCGCCAAAGAGGATCATGAAAGTGAAGAATGATCATCGCAATAAATTTTCCAATTTAAGCAATTGGAAAGAAGAAGCCTGAAAAAAATCAGGGCTTCAACGGGATTCGAACCCGTGACCTCCGCGTTGCCGGTGCGT
The DNA here is from genome assembly GCA_964035525.1 of Porites cylindrica. Taxonomy (NCBI): domain Eukaryota; kingdom Metazoa; phylum Cnidaria; class Anthozoa; order Scleractinia; family Poritidae; genus Porites; species Porites cylindrica. The sequence continues at coordinate 26,403,136 of OZ037775.1, forward strand.
TGCTCTACCAATGTGTGGCTTCATAGCTCAGTTGGTAGAGCAACGCACCGGCAACGCGGAGGTCACGGGTTCGAATCCCGTTGAAGCCCTGATTTTTTTTTCAGGCTTCTTCTTTCCAATTGCTTAAATTGGAAAATTTACTGCGATGATCATTCTTCACTTTCATCTACAACCGCAGTTCAAAAATGAATTATTTCATTTACTTCACATCAAAGAGGATCATGCACCACAGGGTTGGGCCATTGGATCGCACAAAAAGGTGACAATAGACGGTAAAAGCTTGAGAATTTCCTTTTAAAACGGGCCCTGGGACTAAACCTATCAATAAAGTAGTATTAAAAAAAATCGTATTCATTATTCGTTTTGTGCCTTTATTCAGAAGCTCGTAAATGGCCGTACAATTCTGCGTGCATCGTTTTATATGTGCGGCTTTTTTATTCAGCAACTACGATTCTGTTAATCTTTCTTTCTTAGGCCTAGGACTAACGTGGTCGACCATTTCATGAGACGAACCAAACTTAGTGAGTTACGTTTGTGAAAGAGAAAATTTATTAAGATTGCTTTTTGTTCTGAGTCAGCTTAATTTAGGTCGACTCAAATGAAGAGTTTAGTTCAGGTCTCATGGAAAGCCCTACATTAGACCGAGGCCTTAAACTGCAACAGTAAGCTGCGACAACAATATAATAAGTGGAGTGTTTGGTATTAATAATTCCTCATGCATCTTCCTGTAACTTGGCATTACTGAATACAATCATCTAGAAAAATCATCTGACAAAAGCATAATGTTTTACCATCCTTTCTAATTATAAATTCGCCAAAGATTACTTAAATAAACCAACCTCCCCACAAAGTGTTTTATATGAATTAACACAGGCCTTCTTGTTCTTTGTCGTTCTTTACCGTGACAAGAAGAGCGGTAGCTTAATATCATGGTCTTTTATAATGATGATGATGTTATTCCCCTTTTAAAAAAACGCGTGCTTACAAGTAATGTCAAACACTTCGACAATTACGTACCTCTTCATTCGCAGTTGCCGGCTTTGTTATATTACGTACAAATAGTTAATGTCAGCGCTTTTACACAAGCTAATAATGTAAATGATAATCTTTAAACAGCGGTTTCTAATCACTCGTTCGTCCCTTTAGTTGTCTGATTGGCTCCATTCATCTTTACCACCTTTACTATAGTTGGATATCCGCTATCTGAGTGTTAATAAAAAAAAAATGGGGAAAGATTAAATCAAAATGCATGAAAACACCTTAAGACTGGGCTAAGAAAGATTGTTTTCAAACTAAAGATGAAGCTCACGGAGATTTGTAACCCTTTTCATACTCATATTGTTACAAATATATAAATAAAATGAAATAAATAGAGAAAGCTGATAAAATTTTGATAAGACAATATGAAAGTTATTTACATTGAAAGCTGACGATACCTATTCAATTTACAGATAGATAGTAGGGATCAGAAAAATCACTTGGGCGGAGTACTTAAACAAAATTTAGCCCCTGTTTACAAATCACTTCAAAGTAATTTTTCATTCGACAATCTCATTGTTTAACAGAAAATATTGGCATTAGGATATATTGAAGACTAGAACTGAAAACCTGAAACAACGGTAACCCATATCTGATCGTCCACTCATTTTCGTAACCCACGGCTTAGACGATTAGACTTCTTTGAAGTGCCCTTTACCCCTAGGGTGTTATACGGACCTGATCGTCGTTCAGGTCTGGAGAATAGATAGGTCTTTCTTATGAACATTCATCCCATGTATAGTACTTGTCTGTGGAATGCTGACAATGCTCGATCGTGAACAAAAAAACATGTCGGTTGAAGAATTTGAACTGCAGCTCTGATGTAAATATTGTAATTACCTTTACTTTTCTTTTTATTAGTTTCCTTGGAGTCTTTGGATTTTTCCTTGGCTTTTGTGGGACAGTGTTCTTTCGGCAGAGCTTCTTCAGTCCTTCAGTAATCTGAAGTCACAGCGACAGACAGTTAGAGAAGGAAAGCGAGAATAATAGAAAAGAATCACCTATTTCCATCTGTTGGGAAATGGTCAATTGCGGATCGAACATGTTTAACTCCCAGGGCTCCACTGACTTCATCCAACCCCGTCGTTTATATATAAAACGCATGTTGAACCTTTTTCAAAAACTGTGTTGTATACGTTTAAAAACATTCTTTAATGGCAGCAAGTTGTCATCTCAATTGTACGAGGAAAGTATTGCTTCGAGGTACATTAATTCATTAGCTTGATGGGAGAGTTTTTTCATTGCAGGTGTGTTTGCGGGATATTTTTTTCTTTTTCACTCAGGCCCTCCCTCAAAGGGTAAAAGGAGGGTTCATAAAGTTATTAAGAAGGGATTTCAAGATTTCTTTTTAGTGGATCAAAATTAAATTTCTTTTGTTATAAGTATATAAACGGAGACTTCGCTTTTAGCTCTTGCAAAATCTATATATTAGTGCAGGCGTCCTCTGATTCAGGCAATTTTACTTTTTTCTTTCAGCAATGATCATTAACTGTAGCACAAGCTACCCTGAGCTTTATAACCAAATACCTGATCGTCAAAAACGCAGTGAAAAATGGTAAAAGTGACTCCCTGTGAACAGAAAAAAACAATCATATGTGGGCATTTTCCTTGACTTCAATTGACAAAAGCATGCGGAATCCGTTGGTCAAATTCCGGTTACCATTAAGATCTGAGTAGTACGTCGACATGGAAACATTTAAAAAAGCGGACCTGTAATTGGATAGTAAGTAAGAAAGATCGTAAAAACGGTTAAGATTAATATTAAGGCCACAAAAGATTCTAATCCGACTATAAGTTCGTTACTCATCAGAAGCATGTTTGTAAATCGAAAGAGACGTTTGCTTTGATAATCCATAACTAATTACCATTAGTTGTAGGTGCCCGTTGCTCAAATTGTTTTACCTACAGGCGGAAAAACCTGTTGATGTCTTTGTGTGTATCAGCGACAAAATTGCTGATACGATGTCCTCAAATGAGGTAACTTTGGACGAAAAAAATTCCTCCCCCCCCCCCCCATCTTTATACCCTCTCCTCCTGTCAAAGCTGTGGTGTTTGTTTTCTCCAAGAGATAGCGCAAATAGCGGCACAACATTGCATGGGGGTATGGGGAGGGAAAGCTTCATTATACCCTTTTGAAGACGGCAAAACGTCAGAAAGACACTTAAGGGCAAAATTTCTCAACTAATTTTGTCGCCGATTGTAGTTCGAGTTGTCTCCTGTAACAGCAGCTCTTGACTAAATTAAAGTAAAAATTAATTTCCATCGCACCTCACATTTTCTGAAAGGCTGAATGACCTTTTTTTTTTTTGTTTTAACATAGAAAGTAATACCAAGATGGCGAGATGGCTAGATTATTGGCTACAAATTTCTGACATTTCGGGTTAATTAATATCTATTCTGGTGTAAACAACAAACCTGCGAGGAATTCAGCAAAACAAACAGGTACTGAACGGCGATGTGGAATTGAAGGAAATATCCCAAAATATACGTGACACCCAACAGTGGAAGTAAGGCCAACATGCTTCGTAATCCTTTCCTTTGAAAAGGTAAAAGAAGACCTGAATGGTATTCAGTTTATGATTTAGAGTACTCCCTTCTTTGCCCTAAACGGGTTTGTGCAGCTTAAAAGGATATGGTTTTCACGCTTTTGAGACTTAAACAAGAGTAATAGCGGAGCTCTCGCGCCCGCGAAGCGCGCGCGCAGCGGAGCACCATGGGTAAGAAAATTTGGTAAACTATCCATCCGAGAAAATTTGGTTATGACGTAGCGTACGCCCACCCGTACACACATTTCATGTAAGCCGATGTCAAATGTCACAATAGATCTTGCACAACTTGACTAGCCTCTTAGTTATGTAAGCCATCCATATGAGGACGATTAGATTGACAGCTGTCAAAATGAGACATCCGCTGACAATTATCACATGACCATCTCGCGGGCTCAGATGAAAGGCCAGTCGTTTTGCCCCTACATGTAAGCTGATATAATATGTCACACTTACCAATTCAACATAAAAACGAAACTACGCCGGGCAAGGCTGTCAGTTGGCTGACAGTTGTTTAAAGTTATATTGCCAAGCCAAATTAAGGTCAATTTACAGCTTTCAAAATGGGACATGTGCAGACCACTATCAGAAAACTAATGACGTGGGCTCAGGTTCGCCCAGGTACACGATCTGGCATTTTCCACTACATGCCGGACGGATATGTCTTACTCACACTCGTGGTCTGTTAATTCGAATATTCGCCATTATAATGAGGTTTAATTGACAGCTGTCAAACTAGATTATACGCTGACCATCATCACCTGAGTGTATCGCGGGCTCATTTTTCTATCCATTAAGGTCACGTAGTGTTTAAAGTTTTGCGCTGATATTTTATTTGATCACGGGCTCAATTCGAAGCCCCATAGCTTAGAAAATCTATCCATCTTAGAGAATTCGTCAATCACGTGACCGTACACTGACCACCCGACTTTTTGTCCGTCCGCACCACAGGCATACCAATGGTTAATCTCACACTTTCTAGCTAGTTTGGGAGCCTGCAACCTGATATTGTACATCCATGTTTTGATTAATTGACAGCTGTCAAAATAGTGTTTCTGCTGACCAGTATCGCCTGACCGTATCGCGGGCTCAGGTATCGATCCACTGAGTTTGAGTGTTTTTTTGAAGGTATCCGCTGACAAGTTGATACTTTTCAAATGATCGCAGGCTCAAGTTCAATTTTTTTAAAATGCATATGAAATAAGTTGTGTTCATGAGCAGCACTTTTAAAATGTTGATTTCGAACTGACTTCGGACGCGAAAATTCAACCGGCTTTTACATTACATGCAAGGAAGGCAATCGCTTTTGACTTTTCTCACTGTCACGCGTTGATCACGCTCTACGTCCACTTCTTATGTTCTGATTGGTCAAAATTTGACAGGTGAGTTCACGCGGAAAATTTATGCAGCGTCTGGAAACTTGCTTACTGATAGCTGGAGCTGACAGAGTTTTGTCCGGGAGTTTTGTCTCATCTTGTGATGTTTTAAACTGTCTTTTTCCACTTGGTGTACAAAATGAAATACAGCTGCTATCTAGATTGTTCTGTAATTCATGGCTGGTTTGTTTATTGCGCTTTTTGTTCACAAATGCACCGCTTGTCAAAGTCATTGGAAATCCGATTTCGGATGGCATCGTTTTCAAAAATGAGCTTACTCACTTGCCCTTGCTTGAGGCGTAAGAGGGTTGAAAAGTCTCAAGCGATTCTGGAACACTTGATGACCTTCAGAAGCAGCATCTCGACTGGTAAGCCTGAGCAATTATTGTCTTTGATATGTTTTTTTTTTCTCGGTTTCTTGAAGTCGAGCGTATGGTTTATGCGGCTTAAGTTTATACACGAGCAATGATCTAACCTACAATAGTATCAGGTTTAAAAAGCCTTTATACATTTTTTCACCGCAAATTCAAAGAAAAGGTTCCGAAGATTATTTACTTATGATTTTGGTTGTAAACAGAAAGCTCTGAGGGATTTTCTTGCCTCGAGTTTATCTTGAAAAAGAGCAAACACCGGGAGCCGGCTTAAAAAATAAATAAGTTTATGCGTACCTGACTCATGATTTTCAGAGACACTTTACTCTCAATACTTCTCTTCGTGAATGAAAATTATTGTCTCTGTACATGTTTCACCGAATTATGTTTATTTTATTGATTGTTAGTAGTCTCTCTCGCAATTTTTATCGCTGCACCGGTTGTTTCCAGTCGAACATAAACATCGCATGCAGGAATACTCAAAACGCCGCCCGTAAATATCACTCGCTTTTAAAGATTACAAATAACAAAACCATACACAGTTTACTAAATAGAGGGAAATAAAACCTAAACATAACAATTTCTCTATCACGTTGAAGCGTAAATGGTAACTGTATTAGTCGCACTGCAAATTTGGTGCCTGTCAAAAGTGAGAACCCGTCCGGCTGGCCGAAAAGTGATTTGGGGAATTTTTTTTATCGTTTTCATTTAAAGCCCGTAATTATTACCCTGCATATCACATAGGACCAGATTTTTCTAACTAAAAAGTCCCGGCATTATCTGAGAATTCTCTTCATGACAACGTTTTATAATTCAATGCTATAATTTGTTGTGCAAAGGAAGCGCGTGCTTTGATCGTCGTGGATATTGAATGAGTGCAAATTCTCTTGCAAAATTGTGACAAAACTGCCGAATTATAGGTTTTAATAGGGCAAAAAAGAAAAAATTCTGTCCGAGGTCTGTATGATAAAAAAGGGCCTCAGAGTACTGTTTACCTGAGACGTGATGAGAAAAAATATGTTTATAAGGCTGGTTTACACGCCACCAGATTCGTCGCCAAGATTTACTAGTAAACTAAACTTGTCGAACACAAAAAATCCGGCCTGATTTTTTATTTTGGCCTCTCTTTTAGACAGAGGAATGCAACGTGTAAATTGGCTGCCACCAAGGACTATCGTGGCGCGTGTGTTTCTTAAAATTATATTTCGGGGTTGTCCAATTATCCATAGTCTCTCTAACGGAGCAATGTTGGAGAGACTGGTGAATGCCACATTATGATGCAACAGCTAATGCAAATACAATACATGAATAGTTCTATTTGTTTTCCAGGCCTAATGTACTGTGATCGAACATGATTGCTATCTTGGGTGTAAAAATAAGACTATTTAATAACTCGAGGTAAAATTTGTTTCACTCTTGGACTGTCAAATTATTTTTCTCTAAAATCACTTAGCCTTTGCCTCAAAAGTCAAATGAATGTGCCCTGATCTGTGCATTGCAAGTTTATTGTTTGGTTTAAATTATGAATTTCTAAACGAGAGCTTCGCTTTTAGCCCTGGCTAAATCTATATATTAGACAATTTCATAATTTAGCTTCTTGAGTAGGGTCCCTTTTTCGGTAAGCCAAAGTTGGCGATTGAGTGATACCAACATTTTTTTTTGCATTAAGTTTGTATGCGAAATGATATAAATCAGGGTCAAGAAAATAGCTCTCTTGCCTTATAAACAGGGTAACGGAATTTTAAATCATCTCTTTAAAAGGTGAATCTTTATGTGATTTCATCTTTGACAAAATTCTCAAGCAGTATACTCGCTTGAGGATCCCTTTGTTTCAATTAATGATGTTTGCTCGCATTTTATTATTATACATGTAACTATAATATAAGGCTGTAAGCTGTTATACTGTAGTGTGTAGTGTATTGTAATCAGTTGAAACGAAATTACTCTGTGGGTGTAGACTTGGGTGTACGGTTGCTGCTTTTTCAAGTGCCAGATAAAAAGATACAAGGAACAATTTCATCAACTAGTTTTGCATGTTGCCATTTTTTATTGTTGTTGTGGTTGTTGTAGTTGTTGTCAACTTTCCCAGGCACACTCTTTTTTCCCACAACCTTACTACGATGATTAGCAAAAGCGGAATCTCATTCACAGTCCTCAAAAAGACTGATAAGATAATAAACAGAGATTAGCACCTTGCAAACTTAACGTGCTCTTTGTTGTATTTATTGGACAGCTTTCCAAAAATAACTCGCAAAAGTATCAGAAACATCCCCATGTTTACCTGTTAGAGAGAAAAGAACATTTTTACGAAAAAAAATAGTCTAACCCGGTTAATACGGGGGGGCCACTGAAAGTGTTCGTTTCAACGGGCTGTCCCTATTAATGTCATTTGTATATGTAGTAGGAGTACGTGCTATCCAATTTGGAAATAACTGGATGAAAAAAATTCCGAGGACAGCCAAAAAAGGACTCGGCCTACGGCCTCGTCCAATTTGGCTGTCAGAGAAATTTTTTGAATTCAATTATTTTCAAATGGGACAAGCATGTAGTCTTCTTTTTTATCAATTATATAGCTAGTTAGTTAATCCAGATTTTTTAGCTTGTCACAGACACGAAATACTGTACATTCGAACCTGTCCATTTGTAGTTGAAACAAAAACACCAAAACTATTGAAAATAAACATTTCATTCATTACCTCAAACGAATTCCGCAGACTTTGTCCGCTTGTTTTGTAATGCTAACATCTAAACGCAACTATATCAGTGTTTTTTATTGTTGTCCAAAGTTTCAGTGCTTCAGTACATTTTCAAGAATCGTTGAATGTTTCCATTACAAACTTTCATCAGTTTGATCATAAATTTTCCTTTTTAAATGGCCCAGACAAGAAGCCAAAACAAAACCGCATCAAAACAAAACGACGTTCACCGCTACAAGAAGCAAAGAGCGTTCGCCGACGAACCGCCATCAGCTAACGAGACTTTTTTTGGCGCGTTGTCACAGGGACTTTGTGCTGATTGGCTAGTTTGCATAACCTATTTTATTTTCTGGCATTTGATTGGTGCAGATCAGTTGTCCTATTTTTCGTAAATTGGAAAGCTTGCCTATTTGTAAAGGAAAGTCTTATCACCGTTCTCTGCATAACTCGTTTAGTAGCAAATTAGTCTGAAATTGACGTCTAAAATCGATTCTATACGGTGTACTTTAGCGTTGGAACATCAGCAAGCTGTCACCAAAGGGTATTTTTTACCTTCCAAAAGAAAATTAAAGTTTAATTACAGCACACACTTATTGTATTAGCGAGGTTGACTTTCCTTGGAATTCGTTGATTGGGCAAGAAACAAGTGTCCCTATTGGCCATTTCGGAGTTGCGTGGGGAACTGGAGCGAGTTTCAAATTTAAACAAATCGATGAACTGACACCATCATATGAAAGGTCATGTTGAGGTTGGTCATTTGACCAGTTTGGTGCTCTAAGGTTGAACAGGGATCAAGTTATGACTCTTGAAACATGGTTAAAGAGCCTTACAAACCTCTGTAATTTTGTGACATCGTCCCCCAAAACCATATAAACTCTTAATTTTTTTTACGATTTCTGTGATATTCCTAAAAATGGGCAAACACAGTGATTTTCGAATTAGTTCCTTTCAAGTAGTAGATGCATGACGAATTTTATAGTTTAAATAAAAGAAAAAGAGTTTATATGGCTTTGGGGACGCTGTCACAAAATTATAGACGTTTGTATGGATCTTTAACCATGTTTCAGGAGTCATAACTTGATCCCTGTTCAACTTTAGAGCACAAACTTGGTCAAATGACCAATCTCAACATGACCTTTTATATGATGGTGTAAGTTTATCGATTAGTTGAAATTTGAAACTCGCCCCAGTTGCCTACGCGACTCCGAAATGCCTAATTAAGCTGTTTCAATTTAGAGAAATTGTGAGGGCTTTCTTCAGGGATAAGGAAAACTGCCCGTATCAGTCGGGTGTCCGTAAAGCGGGTTCGACTTATTTAATGATAAAATGCAGTATTGTATTTTAAACGAGTACATGTTTATAGTCTTTATTTATAGTAGAAATGACGTTATTTACAATTCTTACCAACAGAAAAAACAAGACTGGCCCTTTGTAGATCCACGTACTTCCATTGAGCCAACATCTACGATAAAATATACAATTATACAACGATAGAGAGAGAGAGAGGTTATCAGAGAAAAATTGAAGAAAAGATATAACGTGGCTGATTACCTTTCTCTCTCAGGACGCCCAGTAAAGTTAAACGGTTCACATATGACTTCCTTCAATGGTGATTCCATGTCATACGTAGAGGGCTTTATGGCAGCTGTAATGCCTACAATGACCGCTGGAATTCCTTGAATAAATGTAATCAAAATTAATATTGTCACGCTAGTCTTAGTATCATTTGACTGTAGTCACTGGTAGGTTTTACGCTGAGGCGTAACCAGCGTGTTTAGTAGTAAGCATACCTGACTAGCTAGCTGAGCAGAGAGAGACGTGAGTTCATGTCCCGCTCAAGGGCACGGAATCAAGTTTGTTTGTTCGTTTTTTTCTTTTTTTTTTCGAATATGTTGCTTTCTATTTTCACTTGCCACTATTTTATTTTATAATTACAGTGGGACCACACGAACCGAGGCCACCCAGACAAAATTTTGAGACAAAATTTTGAGATAAATTTTGAAATAAGCTAATCACAAGTCGAGATCTAAAACGATCAAATTGCGCATAATTGTACTGACCCAGCGAACCATTGTTATAAAGGATGTAAATAAAGTATCGTGACGTTTTATATAATGAATCAAGCTGAAAAATGTTTTGACAACGTCTGGGTTGGCGGGAATCAAAGCCAGCGGTAAAGAAATTTTGAGCAATCCGAACTAAATTAGGCGACGACCACTCGTTTCAAGGCTATTAGCGAGTGAATCGCAGTTTGGATGATTTGACAGAGCTATCAACGAAGAGTTAGGGCGGAACATGTCTAAACATTTTTCAGCTTAATTTATATAAACTTCCTAAATCTTTATTTATATCCTTTAGAAAAATGGTTCGCAACGTATTTTGAACTGAGTACATTTATGAGCAATTTCATTGTCTTAAGCTAGACTTGTTATTGTCTACTTTCAAAATTTGTCTCAAAATTTTATCTCGGTGGCCTCGGTTCGTATGGTCGCACTGTAAGTCATATATTTTTAAAGGTGGTCCTTTTCTTAAGTTTTATTGGCTTGCATGGGCTCCCTTGAATCATCTTTCTGAATTGTGTGTATATATATAATTTAAATGAGGCAAAATGAAAATAATAATAATAATAAAACAACTTTTTGTGAATTGATTAAAATGTTCTGAGAAAAATCTCAGCCCATGAATACTCCATTCATTTTGTAGAAAATAGTAGGTTAACCTGAAACTAATTGCAACAGAGGATACTCCAACTGTCATCATCAAACCGTCCTTAATAACAAATCAAAAGTCCCATAGAGTCCTAGCAGGGGGAGTTGCTTAAGAACGAGATAACTTGAGAGCATTTGAGACCTTCCCGATGTAGCCTGTGTCGCAAGCGTTTCCAATCGAGTTATTGCGCGAAAGGTAGAGCGGGAGCAAAAAAAAAAAAGGTGGAAGGGGGAGGGGGAGGGGAGAAGAGGAAACGCTTGCCGGCAAACCCCACGATTCTGGAAAACGCCCCTTGATATTTCACGGTTCGATTCATTTGTAAATTGACAGCTCGTCAAAATAGAAGGATAACAGATTACCCCTGGATTACCGGATTTGTAAAATTACTTTGTTCTCCAAAAGAACACGTTCCAGGCGATTGCAGAAACTGTGATAGAAAAGGTTTACGATAACAGAGGGTTAAAACTCTGAGCGATTGCTGCGGAGTTTCTTGTTTTTTAATGTGTGGCTTTATCTCACGTCTGAAACCTTGTCGAACCGTCAAAAATGATTTGTCCGGAACCATTCACTCCGCCGGCTATAAGTTTTGCAGAACGGCTGCTCTTCAGCCCGTGTCGAAACGTTCTCTACAATACATGCTGCTAAATTTCCAACAAACGAAAAGAATCTTTTCATTTCAAAAAGCTGACAAATCGCTTGTCCATGGCGGCTTTAGCTAGTGTCGAGAACCGATGTTCTGATTTACGTTGATGTTTGCCCTGATGTTATCTCCATCAAACAGTCCATTTTTTCCTGTCAGATCCGCACGCCATCATTCCCAATAAATTGGCCTTCACTAGTCTCCACTGCTCGATCTCCCATTATACTTTAACGACTCTGATCTCATAAACCTTCGCACAAACACGATTCAAATAAATATCTGTCCAAAGCAATTGTAATCTGTGACCACAGATCAGATAAGACCAGATCTGTGGCGCACGTAAACAAAGCATACCTGTTTTGATTGATGTTTCGAGTGCTAAGTAATCAACACTACCAGTACCGCACCAATCAGAAGCTGCGTTCGTGGGCGAACGCAGTTTTTCAAAATCGTGGGGTTTGCGGGCAAGCGTTTCCGTCTTTCCCCTCCCCCTCCCCCGTCTTTCCTCTTTTTTTTGCTCTTGTCCCAACGTTTCTCGACGAACTCGCGCGGAAACGCTTGCTACGCAGGCTATTTCCGAGACCCTTGTTTATTACCGCATGGAAAGAAGGCTTAAAGTCTTTCTTTAACGCTTATGTTGAAGGCGTTTATGTAATACATAATCACTAAAAACGATCAACTTAGGGCAATGTTTTTATGCTTTAATAGATTATCTACCTGGGAAAATACTTGTAAAGTCGCAAATGGGGCTCAATAAACGGTTACATCATACGCCTTTAGTTCCGTTAATAGCCCTCCTACTACTCTGTTCACCACTGTCCCATATGTAAATCAAGTCCCTCTTTTGTTAGAGTGTTAACGCTCATTTCGCATATAATTATCCTGCATTAAGTCCCTTGAGACCCAACAATACATCTCCCCATTTTTGTCTAGTGTGGCTCAAACTCCCTGTAAATAGTGTTCCAAGTACACGTTCTTGTTCGTGCTGATCTTCTTGGCCCGCATACTACAGTATTGCCTGGCTGCTGTTGATGTCTCGCCGTTTCGGTCCCTCCTAAGGATGTCGGTGGACCATCAGGCTTTTTACGTGGACCACCAATTGTCATTTCACTGGATACGCCGAGGTTGTCGGGTTGCAAACGCAAATCTTTCCCTGGTTTCAGTTTCTTCCGCGCGGGATGCATCCAGACCTTGGTCCAAATCCACAGCGACGTACTCATCCTCCCTCGCGTGCTTCAGCAACTTACAATGGGATGAATTCCGCGATTTAATCTCCGTACCCCTTTTCACGGTGATCATACTTCCTTTCACGCCTATTACTGAGAAGGGTCGGGGGTCAAATGCTGCGGTCAGAACATAAGGTTTTCCCGGGCGTTCCGTCTCTTGTCCGGCTACTCTTTCATCTGCTTCTTTTTAGCCACGTCTCTGATTGGGTCTTTGTCTGATTCGGTCGTATAGAATTTTTCCTGCAGGTACGATCCTTTCCGGTAGCTTCCTCGGTAGTTCTCTACCGAACATGAGGATGTCAGGGCTTTCCTTTGTCGCTGGGTGGGACGTGGCTCAATAGTTGCCAACCGTTATTTGCACTCCCTCCCGAATAGCTTTTCCTTCAAGTTTAGAAATTCTCTCACTCTTCTTGAGGGTTTGCATGAAACGCTCCACGTCACCATTAGCTTCAGCGTACCCAGGGGTGACCTTTCGGTTTCTTAACCCTTGTTCCCGAGCAAAGTTCGCAAATTTCGATCCAGTAAACGGGGGCCCATTATCCGTTTTGATCTCTTCCTAATAGTGAGGCCTGTTGCAGTAGTTAGGATGTTTGTGTTTGTTGCATGTTGTATATTCAAGTCCTTTTGGGTGTGACACTACTTCTTTCCGTGCTACGGTTTTCGCAAATCCGTAGCGTTGAAGAAATATGATACCTCTCCCCACCTAAGGGAGCAAGTAAGTGGCTCGTTGAATATTTGACTTGCAATCTGAATACTGATGATATCACGCGTGCTTAAAACTAAGTCAATGTACAGTTTGAGTGTTATGAAAATTATGAAACATTAATCGACACAAACAAATGAGAAACGAGTTAACTGGGTAATGATAATGAAACTTGAAGGTTTTTCAGGGTGTAAACCTTTCATATCCATTCCATTTATGGTGGCCAAGAGCTGTTAACAAAACGTACTTTCCCTTTGCAGCGTAATTTTTTCCAGAAAGTAACAATCAATCTCATTTCATTAGCATGTTTACTTGTTTTAGGGTGTTTGGGTATCCATTGAAGTTGTTATTGCGTGCTGCATGGGTCTGAAAGGAATTTGATGGTTCAGTCGAACCTCTCCAAAGCGACCACCTTGGCCGGGGACAGAAGAAACTGACCGTTGTGGAGAGGTGGCCGTTATGGGAAGGTGGGGGTGATTATATGACATTTTTTAGAGAGTACAACATGTCAGTTATCGTGTTAAGTTCATGCTTACTGTGTTCTGTAATCATAGTAATCCTATCATGCTTAATATATACACAAAAGCTTGAATTATGTCTTGAATCAAAATGTTGACGTGACAAAACGAGCAAAGTTCGCATCATTCGCTACATTTATCTTAGACTATTTATGCTTACTGCAGCAGTATAAATGAAACAAAATGAAAATACGATTGCCCCGATTGATCTCAAACGTTCCATGCAGATCAAATTTCATGACCATTCTTGACTTTTTCATCTGTCGTTGAAAAAAAAAAAAAACTGGCCGATGTCGAGAAGTTATTTTGGCGGTTGGGGACACGCGTTTAAGTGGCCGTTGCCGTTGTAGAGAGGTGGACAATAGTGGAGGTTTGACTGTATATATCAAGGGAGAACACTTGAAAGTTTAGATTTAACAAAGGTAGCTGTACAATGACCGTGTAAATTATATTTCCATCGTTTTATACACTTTAATATCTTTTCAGGACCGTTACTTAATTAAACGTGAGGCGGTTTGAAACGTTTTTACCCTTGACATTGACTCAGTTGGGGGGGGGGGGGGGAGGAAGGAAATTTCGATTTTATCACGGAAATACTGTTCCGATTTCTTCGATTTGGAGATTTTAAGATTTCTATTGTCATAGAAAACTACACTTAAGTACTTTTTTGGAATGAAATGTCCAGTGGTGTAATGAATTTTAAAGATTCCTTTCTATCGAGCAAATTTTACGGGCAATCATACTGACCGGTCACACTTTTCAGGGCCGAGTGCACAGCAAGATTGAGGAGTTTAGACACAGCAATAGGAGGTTCATCAAAGGATGTATTATACTTTGTACGTATTTTCAACTCTTCAGAGCTAGTGGAACCCCATATCATTCCTCTCAAAGTTCGCTTAGCTGTAGCGTCGAAAGAGGAAGCTAAATGAACGGTATTTGTGAGAGACTGTGAGCATTGAATCTTGTTGCTTTACCGCATTTTAATACTGTATTGGGCATAGACCTGTAATTCTATAATTAAATCCCGAAAACCAATAAAAAGTTTCGTTTAATTATTTTTGGGGGGCAAACCCAGTGGAGATTTTAGGGTAGTTGATGATTAAGACGACGTACAAAAGGCAAGTTTAACTTTCGCCAGTGGGTCACTGGTGGGTGTTGGGTGTAAATTGGTACAGTTTGTGGTGTACTGTGTGTCGTTTGTCAGGATGTCAACTAACATTGAAAAAAATTCAGTTGTTTCAGAGGAGGGAGTTGACAGCTTATGGTTTGTATCTGGTCGTAAGCTTGGCCAGTGTGCAGATCAAAAGCTTTTGAAATCCCTTTTCCAAAATAAAACTCCGGACTTAAGCTTAAAAATATATATTGATCCAGGTGCATAACCAGCAGGGTCAGCAGTAAGAATAAAGAAAAAAAGGCCAGAAGGAAAAATAGTGTTTAGAAAAAAAAAAAAAAAACGGCCCAAAGAAACAGAAAACAGTGTCACCGGGAGTCGAACCCGGTTTATCTGCACGCAAGCAACTCCTTGGCCACTGCACCACAGTGACACACATGATTTGAAACATTAATTTTGTCACATCAAAACGATTTTTCTCTGCCATAGACGCTGTTTGAAGCTGGTGGAGCTGTATTTATCATGAATTCAAATATACATTTGAGGAAAATTTGCTTAAGCGCGTATTTCAAAGCTATTTCGCATTATTTCGGGATCAATGGGCCGACTCGATGTAGATAATTGATAGAACTAGCTTTGCTGAATTTGGTGGAGAATTAGGAGATCAACAGAAGCCCAAACTCGAAAGGAAAGATATGAAGTTAAGCCCATTTAATTAGCAAAAGAATAGATGAAATACAAACATGCATGATCTGTGAATGGAACCTCCTATTCTGGAGACTAGACCTTGCCTAGTTTAGAGGAAAAAAAGATTTAAGTTTTGATGACCTTGCCGGTCCCGTGAAATAGATGGCGATCCCGCAACACGGCCCGCAAACCAAATTAACAAAATTATACAATCACAGACACAAATATCAAAACGGTTTACACAAGCAGATTATAGCGATATTTGCTAGCTTCTTTGATTTCCCTCGACCTCGCTCGTCCAAATAACTGTCGTATCCCTTGCTAATTTGCACAAGCGACCCGAGGCTCTTGCCCGTTACGATGTGACGTCATACTGGCAGGCGGAGTGGGTCAAGGAACTTACGTCGAAAACAATAGAGTTACCTTACCCCCCCCCCCCCCCCCCCCCCCCCTGCATTGACTCAAGATGGTGGATTTAATATGGCGGATCCAAGATGACGGCGGTCCAAAAATACTGTGATTACCAAATTATATGATGTTATTTATCACGTAATCCATTTTGAATTTACAGACTTCTGTGTCTGCTATTGACTCATTGATTTTTACTGTCGTAGCCTAAATCCTGTTGAAGCTACAGAGGGAGGAAGAAATCAGGTCCCAGGTCCCAGGGGACCAAAAATGTCCGTTGTGCAATGTTCCCTTGCTCGGATCTTTTGGGACTTTTCGTATGTTTATTTATAGCGGAGCACCATGGGTAACAAAATGAAGTAATCTACCCATCCGAGAAAATCTGGTAATCACGTGACCGTACACCGACCGACCGACCGACCGACCCATCGACCGCTTGCCCGAGCGACCGTCCGTCCGCACCACGGGCATACCTATGTAAAATAACTCAATCAACCGGTATGGCAACCCAAATGCAACTGGAGGTTATTTTGGCGGGAAATCGTATAGCCACCGGCGTCTTGTAAAGCAGAGACAACTAAAGAGTCGATAAAGACGAAAACGGAAAGCGGAAATTGTTTCTGTATCCGTGTTGTCTAAAATATTTAGTTTAGATTAATTGTGATGTCCACAAATTTGGAATATAGGCGGGAGAAAGACAGAAAAAAAGAGAAAGTAGGCGGCAGGCCAGCGAAGATCAACGAGAAAAAGGGCGACAGAGGTCTAGAGCGAGGGATAAAAAACAAAGGAGACATTTTTTGTTGGAAGAACAACATGAAAGTTTTGTAGCGGCGGTCACAAAATGGGAAATACTAGCGGCCACCAATGCAAGGTGAAAAATGAGCGGCAGTGAGAAAAAAGTGAACGAGAACACCTACGACATTTCCTCCATAAAACGTGTAACCACTAAGAAGTTTCTGGAAGTTTCACGTTGTAGTCGTGCAAAACAACGGCAAAGAAATGTACAAAAAAAGTGTGCTGCACGTGCAAAGTTGCTTTTTTTGCCAATTCGACCTATTGTTGTTTTTCACCATTCTCCGGTATTGCCTTCGCCACTAAGCATTACATGATTTTGTATTTTGTAAATATTATCAAGAGCTTCGCTTTTAGCCCTGGCTAAATCTATGTAATATATAGATGTAGCCAGGGCTAAAAGCGAAGCTCCTACTAACTCGAATTTATAATTTAAATCAAACAATTGTAAAATTGTATTCCACAAATCAGTTAACTTTAGAGCACATTCAGGTGACTTTTGACGGAAAGGCTACGTAATTTTAGAGAAAAATAATTTGCAAACAGTCAAAGCCAAGAGTGAAATTAATCCTACATCGACTTGAGAGCCTTATATGTACACCTAAAAAATAGTACATTAGGAAAAGAAATCAGGCCGAATTTTTTGCGTTCGATAAGTTTACTTTACAAAATCTTGCCAACAAGTCTGGGGACGTGTAAACCAACCTTTTATACTTTTTATACATCACATCTGAGGTGAAATAGTACCATGAAGCGCTGCTTTTATCATACAGACTTCGGACAGAATGCAGTATTTCACAATTTTGCAATGCAAATTGCACTCATTCAATATTTAGGACGATCGAAGCACGCGTTAGCGAAACCGTTGAAAAATTTCCAAAATCACCTATACGCCGAGCCGGTTCTCACTTTTGACAAGCGCCAAAGTCGACTGTTTAAATTAAGATTAACGCAGTTATACCAGTTATACGCTTCAACATAATGGCTTTATAACGATATGTAATCTTCAAAAGCGTTTGATACGCGCGGCATTATGACTACTCCTGCAAGCTATGTTCATGAGCGATTGAAAACAAACGGCCCTGCAAAAGAGACTACTAACAATCAATAAAAGGAAAATAATTCGGTGAAACATATACAGAGACAACAATTTTCATTCACGAAGACAAGTATTAAAGTGTCTCTGAAAATCCTTGTTTATGTTTTGAGCCGGCTTCCCGGTGTTTGCGTTTTTCAAAGATGAACTCGAGGCAAGAAAATCGCTTAAAGCTTTCTTTTACAGCCAGAATTATAACTAAATATTCTTTGGAACGTTTTCTTTCTATTTGCGGTGAGAAAATGTCTGAAGGCTTTTTCAAGTTCTATAAGCTTATAATCAAGCCTGATAATCGGTCAGATCATTGTCTCAAATCTTACAAACGTGCATAAACTAAATAGCCCCATAAACTACACTCGACTTCATTGAATTAGATATAAAAAACAAACATCAAATAAAAATATTACTCGGGCTTACCATTCGAGATGCACTGAAGACTATCGAGTAAGGCTAAAATCGCTTCAGACTTTTCAACCCTCTTAGGCATCAAGCAAGGTGAAAAACGAAAACGATGCCATCCGAAATCGGATTTCCGACTTTGTCAAGCGACGTATTTCTCAACCAAAAAGCCGCTAAACAAACTAGCCATAAATAACAGAAGACTCTTGATAGCAGATGAATTTCATTTTGTACAATGTTCAGTGGAAAAAGACAGTTAAAAACATCACAAGTTGACACAAAACTCTGTCAGCTTCAGCTGTCAAAGTAAACAAGTTTCAAGATGCTGCATAAATTTTCCGCATGAACTCACCTGTCAAATTTTGACCGATCAGAGCATAACCTTGGTGAGAAACGTCAAAAGCAACTGGCATGTCTTCCCTACCTGTAAAAACTGGCTGAATCTTAACTTCCGAGGTCAGTTTGAAATCAAAATTTTAATTGTGCGGCACATATAAACACAACATATTTCATATGAATTGAAAAAATTAAACTCGAGCCTGCAATCATTTGAAAACTAGTAACTTGTCAGCGGATAGCTTCCAAAAAATACTCGACTTCGATGGGTCGACACGTGAGCCCGCGATACAGTCAGGTGATACTGGTCAGCGGGACCCTGTTTTGACAGCTGTCAATTGATCACAACATTGATGTGCAATATGTGTGCAATATCAGTCTTCCTGTGCTCCCAAACTAGCTAGAAAGTGTGGGATTAAACATTGGTTTCCTTGTGGTGCGGACGGACGGGCAGCGGACCGGCGGGCGGGTGGTGTACGGTCACGTGATTACCAAATTTTCTGGGATGGGTAGATTTACTTACCCATGGTGCTCCGCAGGCGCGCTTCGCGCGCCAGAGCTCCGCTATTAGTCTAATCCTAAGTAATTAGCGAAGAGAACGCTTCTGTTGCATTTATAGTTCCGGGTCCAACCACAAAATGACTGGAATAGAAATATCAAGAAAAGTAACGCACCCCATCCTATTGCCGCGAAAGCTAAGTATTGCTTTCGCATCGAAAAAACCTTGACCAACTTGTTGTACAGGTTTATCCCTTCCACAAACATCCAGGTAAACAGAGCTGTTTCCAGAAAATGAACAGTTACCACAACAGTCGAACAGAGAACCTAAAAGACAATAAAAAAGTGTGTACATATCCGAATTTTAGAAATTTAAACCTTACTTGTTACCATCTCATCCAAAATATTTCTCGTTTTTGACTGGCTCAAATACCCCGACTAATTCTTTGTAACCAGCTAGGGTGAACCAAATTTGGAAGACGTTTTCGATATCTGCTGAAAAAGAAAGAAATGTGGGGAACGTGGTCGTATTTGTTTGGGTTCGTGTGAGGGAACTGGCTGCAGTATTTTAAACATGTTTTGCAACAGATGCTGAGGAGACCAGATGGACCAGATAAAAGAGAGTTACTTTTAATATTTTCATTGTCGTAATTCATTTTTGAGCAAGAGTGAGTACAAATAAAGATTGATTGATTGATTGATTGATTGATTGATTGATTGATTGATTGATTAGCGGAAGTACACTGTAACAAAGGCATGCAGGAGAATTTCACAGTGCTTTTGGAACCTTCTAATAGTGGCCAAGTTACATAATTAGCAGGAAAGTGTCTTGCAAAGAAATTTCACATGCTTGTAGATTGATCTCAAACCAAAAGCTTATGTTTTTAGCCGAGTTAGTGGCTGCAATTTATTCACTGATTGCGTAAACGGAGCTTAGCTGAGGAAGGGGGCAATGAAAGGCGTTCAGCACCAAAATCTCAGTTTTTTCGTTATTGAGTATTATCCTATTACCTCTCGTCCAACTACTGGTGTCAAGGATACACGTTTAGATTTGGAGTATTCAGGTTCACCAGTGACGTTGAAAGGGCATGTATATCTGGTTGTCATCGGCGTAAAAATGATACGACAAAATCATAACTTTTAGGACATCACTCGGAGATGCAGTGTACAGTAAATACAAGGGAGGATAACGTACGGATCCTTCTCGAGCGCCATAGTGAGGAAGATACGAACGGGTCGAGTATTCACTCCCAACGCTTACAAAGTCCGAGACAGGACGTACAGTATGTGGTCCTTGGTCCGAACGAAAAAGGCGTAAGTGAGTGGTGAGCTAAAATTTGTCACGAAAGTTGCCGTAACATTTTACTAACTTGTGACAAACCGACAGCTTCTGCGCTTGCCAAAAATCCTGCATCATAGAAAGTGACTGCTCCGTTGGAAGGCCCCTGGTACAGCCAGTGGTTCCTTGGTCCGGCCACTTTGGCCACTTCGTAAGCTGACATGCAAACTTTGCGCAAAAATAAACGTCCCAAGCACCATCTTATCTAAATTCCTGTACATTTTCTATACAGTATGTTGCCCAGTATCCGGACACTTCAGTTTAAAATTGCAATAACTTTCCTTTGTTAATCGCAAGAGCTCTGAAACTTGGCCCAGAGAAAATCTATCTAGTCCTTAATATGACGAAAGACAGTTTAACTTTTTTGCCTTTGTTTCCATCACGAAATTAATATTTTTGCTGAGCTCCTATGTTGCCCAGTATCCGGACGGCTGGCCCAGTATCCGGACACAACAATAACAACGTAATTGTACATAAATTTCGACAGGCAAGCGACTTATAAGCTTCTCTTGCACTTGAAAAGTAGTCTGGCAATCGATTCCGAAAATATAACCTAGCATCGTGAAATAAAACATAACAAATGACTGGGGTATGGTGGGAACGCTAGCGGCTGTTTTAAAAATGGTATAATTCTCACTTCTTTGTCTAGGAACTTTTTCACTGATTTAAGGAAGGCATCCGTGGACATGCCGAAGCCGCAGTTTGCAAGCTCAATTAGCCAATCTGCAAACGACTTTCTTTCTTCATTTTTTATTTAAAGAAAAGCTTGGGGAAGGGACCTCAACCCGACGGTCAAAGGTCACTCTCCTATTTAGTCTGACCTGCAGTGTTGATTTCTTCATGCTCAGTCCCCACAATAAGCCTGCTTTTCTAGCACTAATTCCTCCTTCTTTCACATCTCTCAACCCCCTTGTGACATTTTTTAGACCATTGCAACCCCATTCTAGCAGTCCCAACTGGGGAAAGTATGAGAATTCCAGGTTCAACTCAGACGCTTTCAGTTATACATAGAAAATGCAGTCACGCGAAACAAGCCGTGCACACGAAATCAAGTCGCCTCTGAATGAGTGAAGAAAATTTCCATACGGAGTTGAGTAGAGTTACATTTTACGACTATATCATATATCCTAAGCTTTAATTATAGTTACTGATATGAAATAAATCTTCTCCGGAAATGTACACAGCTAATTCAACGATTCTGTACAGCAAAGAAAAAACTGTCCGGATACTGGGCACATGACATCAAAACTTAGTGAATGTTTCTGGCTTCCGTTATTCCAAACAAATCGAATGTCAAGAAGAATTAATAAACTTTCTGAAAACCTGACTTCCTTAAGTATCTTCACTTTAAAAATAAAATAGTTTCTTTGAAAATATCACACATTACCCTTCTTTTTCTGAGCAGCACTAACTTTACTGCGCAGTAAACAGCGTAAATATTAGCCATGAAAAGTTTACTCACCTGAACAGAACGGCGTCTTCTGCGACTGTTTCGCAAGCTTTCAAACCGCCAAAACTTTCATCTTAGAGCTGAAATGTTCAGCTTTCATTCGAAATACTTCGTTTACCGAGAACTGAAAAGGGCGCCTCAAAAACTGAGTTTTTGTTTCAAGTGTCCCGATACTGGTACCGTCCGGATACTGGGCAACATACTGTAGGCATCATTTAAACTTCAAAACCGGATTAGATTTCTGTGAAAACTGCTACAGTTTGGTCTCATCCGAAAAAATTGTTTTCGCTTCTGTGCGAATATGTGTCTTGCAGTTGCTGTGCGACGGCAGCGAAATCGCCACTATTTTAATTGAATTCAGTCAAAGTTTAGAGAGAAAGAAAAATTTGTCGTCGCTTGTCTACGCCATCAACCAAAAC
>OZ037775.1:26430493-26440493 GCA_964035525.1 Porites cylindrica
AATCATTTTTGTGTCTTGTGCATTTCACTTTGCAGGCTAAAAAAAGAAAGACTACTTGTATTCTAAATCAAAACCACATTAGAAAACAACTGACCATCACAAGTGTTAGGGTGGGAGATTTTCTTACCTGTCTGAAGCCATGTCCTATCATTAATCTCTCCATGGGCACATTTATTAAAGAGAGGATCGTCTAAGTCCGAATGTTTGTTAACAATGTGGCTTAGGAATGATTTAAACTTAGCCCAGATGATTTTTCCATTTCCACTTGGTGTGGTTGTAGCACTCCAGTCAAGATGGTTTGTGCATGGCTTTATCCACTCCTTGAGCTGCTCATTGTCTTTCTCTTTTGCAAGTTTTGAAATTAGTTTCTTGATCTCTATTTACAAATTAATAAAAACACAAAAATTATTGATTTATTGAAGAGAGGTTCAAACCAAAGCCTATTTTGCCTCCTACAACTGTTATTATTACTTACATAGCTGTTTTCTAGCTAAAATCTTAAACACAGTACTATAATAATGTGAACTGGATATGACATGTGCATTGTTGTAAGGGTATAATCTTCAATGATTAAATCAAATTCAGATGTTATAACTGCTAATGACAACAACTGTTATACATGTAAAAGCAACGGAGAACTTATTAGATTATTAAATAAAAATTCTAACTAATGTCATCGAGGCTTGACCCATAGGCTTTCTGTAAGTTTTCTCAAGATTTCTATGTAAGACATGTTGCTGCTCAAAACACAATGGGGAGCTGTTGGAGTCAGAGTAGATGACTAAGTTTTAATCTCACTTTTCTTTAAATGCCAGAGGTCAAAGTATTGTGTGATGTGTTTGAGGACTGTCTTGAAGTAGGCTGCAATCTGGGTGTGACGGTCTGAGATAAAGGTGGTTATTACAATGCCACATCCAGCAAGGAAGTTCATGCACAGCTGAAAACCCATGAACTCCATTGCAGGGCTGTTGCCAGCTTGATTCCTCTGAAAAAGGAAAATATCAACATAATTTGGTTTAGTTACCTTAACCACTTTGCAATAATTGCATGTGTTCACAATACTCTGAAATTTACTGTGGATCTAAGAATGTAAACCTAGCACAAATTTTTTGCTTTGCTCAAAAAGATAATATTATTGTGGCCATCCATGTTGTGCATACCTGTACAAGTGCAAAATGGATTATGGATGGAATGGCTGTACAACATAATATGGTGTATGCACCAAACTTGGCACAGTGCCCCATACTGTCGTGACGCCCATCGCCTGCAAGTACAAGGCCAGTATCAAGATCCTTCAGCTTTGCCAGTAGCCTGGTTTAATAATCTTTCCAGAAGAGGTGCACAGTAGGGAACAGATGACTCTGAAAAGTATGAAAAAATGAAACACCAGATATTTTCAGAACAAAGAGGGAATTGAGTTTACTAATATAAAAAAATTATCTAATATTTTTTATTACAGACCTGTCTAATGAACAGGTGCTCCGTTACAAATTGAGACAAAACTAATATTATTGCTGGTTTGCAGCTGACGTCATGGCGGCCATGCTGGATTACAAGAATAAAATTGTATCTCTTCCCTGGGAACTAAACTCTTTTTTCATGCAAATTCTGTAAAAAAAATTATATTGTTTTGTCATCTAACATGGCAGCTTTGTCACATGGTTGCAAACCAAGAATAATGATTCTTTTTTGGTTTCAGCACATCACAACACAAGGTAAATGTTAATTTTAACTCACTCTTTGATGTTTGAAGAAGGTGTTCACTGATACACATGCCAAACCCATATGGTTGAAGATCTGTCTTATTTTTGTTATTGAACCACCAGCGAACAGGATGGACATGCAAAGAAGAAAATTCCCAGCAGGAAGTTTCGTGCCTGGCATATTTGGCTGGCTGTGCCATGTAGATTCTGCACAGCATCCTGTATTTGTGCAGACAGTGGTGATGACAGCTTTGGTGCCAATCTGTTGAGCTTCAACTGCTGGTGGATTCTAGCCCTTGCAAACGTGGCACGACTGGAACAGCAACATCAGCTGTGATAGAAAGACAATGAATTTCGGCTCGGTCCTAAGGTTGCCATCTTTTGGTGATTTGACTCTGAAAGCAAATATAAAGGCTTAAGCTACAATCGTCAATAGCTGACCCTTGTATACAAGCTTGTTATACTCAATATCAAGGAATGGTGGTCAGCTATCACTTAGCAAAAAAATTATGTCTTCTAACCGGGTCGATTTAAAAACTTCGTCGACATCTGAATCCCCAGCGTCGCCATCCTCCTCACTCTCACTGGCTGGTTCATAGTTGGATCCAGAAGTAAAATCAGGTTCTTCTTCAGTTGTTTCTGTATCGGTTTCCTGATCAGCGTATTGATCTTCTTGCTCTTCTAGATCCCCCTCTTCCTCTTCTTCCTCCTCCTGCTCTTCAGCACTCAATTTCCTTTCACTCTCTTCATTTTCATTCAGTTTCTTTGATAGTTGTTGTACTAAAAGTGGAAACAAATAAAACAGTTATGTTGGGTTAGTAGAGAAGCACTTTAGGTGAAAAAGATAGCAATGCATGCCACAAGATCTGAAAAAATGGCCTAAAAATACCAAGGCATGAAAATGTTCAACCCTGAAAAATACTTCAAAACATAAATAGACCCCAAAAATATGCCAGAAAAAACTCACTACTCACCACCTATTTGTTCCGAACATTATTTTATTATAATTATGGTTACAATAGTACAGGTGCTCTGATTGACTGCTGCGCAGGCATTATGATGGTATAAGTCATGAATTACACTTGTCAAGTCTTATCTTACACTACCTTTTTTCTTGAGGTATTTATTTTTTGCAGTCTGTCTCTGGAGGGCCTGACGTGTAGTTGCAAGCTTCCCTTGCAGAACCTCTGTTTCTCGTAGTAGTTTGCTTTGTGTCGAGTCAGTTAGGGTTTGCACAGACTTATGTTGTACCTTTAAAAAATTAACATTAGCCATTTTGTCACACAAGATCTGAATACCAGTTGCCATGAGTTGTGAAATTGAAGTTCTAAAGTAGGTCTAAAGTAGGTCTTTTAACTAAATGCATGTATATGTAGTTCAATACTACATGTAAATCAGGGAGACCTCTAAAGGTTATAACATGCACCTTGATATAATTTTGTATTAGCTTGTTATCATTCGTTGCATGAATTTAGCTTGCATGTGGTTCCGGACTGTTGTCAGGACTACATGTTTACTGTCATGCCATTCATGGAACATGACTACCAACTTACATTTAGATCAGGAGTGGTGTCCTGACTTGTACTGGTCCCTGGTTCTGTGCAACTCACCTAAAAAATACCTGGTGTTAATAATTTGTCTGGGTAAAAAAAGAGTGTATTTCACACAGTCATTGGAAGAAAAAAGGGACACATGTACATCAACAACTGTGAGGAAAAACTTACATTTAGATCAGGAGTGGTGTCCTGACTTGTACTGGTCCCTGGTTCTGTGCAACTCACCTAAAAAATACCTGGTGTTAATAATTTGTCTGGGCAAAAAAAGAGTGTATTTCACACAGTCATTAGAAGAAAAAAGGGATACATATACATCAACAACTGTGAGGAAAAACTTACATTTAGATCAAGAGTGGTGTCCTGACTTGTACTGGTCCCTGGTTCTGTGCAACTCACCTAAAAAAAAAACTTGTGTTAATAATTTATCTGGGAAAGATCTGTATCACAGAGTGTATTTCATTGGCAGAAAAAAGGGATACATGTACAGTCATCAACAACAGTAAAGAAAAACTTACATTTAGATCAAGAGTAGTGTCCTGATTTGTACTGGTCTCTGATTCTGTGCAACTAACCTATAAAAGATACCTAGTGTTAATAATTTGTCTGGGCAAAATATGTATCAGAGTGTATTTCACAGAGTCATTGGCAGAAAAAAGGGATACATGTACATCAACAACAATAAAGACAAACTTACATTTAGATCAAGAGTGGTTTCCTGATTTGTACTGGTCTCTGATTCTGTGCAACTCACCTATAAAAAATACCTGGTCTTAATAATTTGTCTGGGCATAATATGTATCAGAGTGTATTTCACAGAGTCATTGGCAGAAAAAAGGGATACATGTACATCAACAACAGTGAAGAAAAACTTACATTTAGAACAAGAGTGGTGTCCTGACTTGTACTGGTCTCTGGTTCTGTGCAACTCACCTATTAAAAATATCTGACGTTAATAATTTATCTGGGCAAAATATGTATCACCAGCTTACTGGTAGAAAAAGTCAAGAACAGCTTACACTCACATCAAGAGTGGTGTCCTGATGACCAGTCGATAACTGTAACTCAGTGGCTGCGCACGACGAATCCAAATTGGACATCCTTTCTTTGGCCGATCTGACATTCTATAAAGGAAGAATACGTTGCTCATAATTTGATATAATACTTGTCTAAAACAGGGTGACAATAACAGGTCTAATAGAAGATTACTTGCCATTCTCTTTTGTCGTTTTGTTGAGGAACCTTGATGCTCATTTTCAGTTGCTCTTTTTCCAACATGGATGGTTGGCCAAACGCAAACTCCAAATTCATCTTCCCTAAGGAGTCGTTTTAGATTAGACTGAA
Source organism: Porites cylindrica (assembly GCA_964035525.1). NCBI lineage: Eukaryota > Metazoa > Cnidaria > Anthozoa > Scleractinia > Poritidae > Porites > Porites cylindrica. Next base: position 26,435,094 of record OZ037775.1, read on the forward strand.
AAGGTCTTGTAAAGTCTTCGGGCTTGAAATGCACTGAGCATATGGAAGAAGTCTTTCCCGGGGTCCAGTGTTTGCGCGTCTCATTCACGAACTTTATCCATCGTTGTCTTCTTCGGCGGACTTCAGGCCTCGGATCGTTATCAGAAGGAATCTTATGCATGCTGATTCCTTTCTTTACATTTCGAGAGTTGCTGCATCCAAAAACCACACATTTTTCAGCCATTTTCTCTCTTTACAATTGAAGCATTACCGCGAATCTTCGGATATTTTTGCACGATGTCCTTTTCTTACGTCACGCTCCATATTTGGACACATTTGGCCGAGTGGGGGACTAATGCGAACGATAGGTGAAAATATTGACAAGACTGCCTTCACTTCTAGCGCTCGTAAAAAAAAAAAGGATTCAATATTTCTAAAAAATTTTTTCGAAAATGAGTTCTTGAAAGATATGGAAATCTACCAAAAGAAAACAAATTGAAGGGTTAGGGGCACTTTAAGTTTAGCTGTTCTTTATTCCATTAGGAACGGATTGAGGGGTTTAAGGTAGGTTCTCCTTGCGTCCGCGAGTGCCTAGGCTATTCTCCATTGCTTGTGGCTATTAACTTCGCGCTTTTCAAATTGACCGGGTGGGCTGCATGTAGGCTGATGGCCGTCCGATGAGGAAGTGGTTCGGCGTCAGTGATTTTTACTCGTTGACGTGATCAATGACCGCACTGAGGGGTCGACTGTCTACAATAGTCTCCGTCTAGATGAAGGCTATATGGAATGCTTCTGCGATAGAAGGTTTTTTTCTTTTTCATTTTTATTTTTGTATAAAATAATCCTTGACAGTTAAAATAGCCTTTGAATCACCGACTACTCAAATGGGCAGTTATTTTGTTGTTTTGTAAGGAATTCACACAGTTCGTTCAAGAGTGTTTACCGACAAGTAAAACCTAGGGCTCCGTGGTATTTTCCTCTTAACACTGGTAGCACGACAAAATAAAATGCAGACGCTCTCAATATTTTTTGTTGCCAAATGTGCCGCATTTAAAGTCATTGGAATGCTTGCCGATCTTAATGTAAAATGTTTTTAAAGCATAGGGCCTCACTTATTGGCTTTCTTGAAAACTATTATCATTCAAATTACCTTTACATCTTCCATATCTAGTAAACATTTCCCCTCTTTCAATGTTCTCTGTGTCTGAAAAAAAAAGAAAAAAAAAAGAACAAGATGGTTAGACGGTCCCGGAAAGTTTCCTGAAAACAGTTAAGTCAAAATGATAAGAATATGACAACTGTCTGTAACAGAAGGTGACCATACGAAAAGGTTTCACTGAACTTTTAGTAGTTATCCTCCCACACCGGGGACTGTGAGATGGAATTTATCAAAATTCCAACAATGGAAACTGCCACCAATTGCAAATTGAGTGAGACATAAACAAAAACAAAAAAAAAAACATTTAAAGAAGGCATAAGATATTATAAAAAATTGAAGCGGATTGTAATTGTGGTTTTTTTCAAAACTTACTAGTGCAAAATTAAAAAACAAAATGCGCTATTTTCATAGAGTTATGACTTGCACTGGTTCCGTCTTGTTAGTCATTAGGTGGGTTCACGGTAGACCTTGAAGTGCTCTGAAAATACACTTGAGTTCAAGTGTGCTTGAAATGCACTTGAAGTGCACTCAGCTTTTTGCCAAGAAATGGCGTTCACACTAAAGTTAAAATGAGCAGTTTTGTTCCAGTTTTGGAACTAATCTTTCTCTCGGAGTTTAATTGCACGGGAAAACGCTGCCGTACATGTGTTCAATTAAAACGGCTGCGAAGTCAAGAGCCGTAGAACTATTGCAAAGGGCGATTTTCCGTTTATTGACAACAGTCTTCTTCAACAGTGCCAAAATAAAAGAATAAAAATGCGACAGATGGTTTCATCGAAGTAATCGAAGCAGGGGAAACCTTCTTTGGTGTTCTAAAAGCTCTCCTTGCCGGTAGTTTGAGCTCGTTGCTTCAAGTATTTTGCTAGAGCTCCGCTGCTACTTCCGTTTCGTATGAACTTTTCTTGTTCGCTTAATTTTTTTTGTGTAAATCTGGTGGCTTTCTATTTCTTTCATGAGTCGTGAGGTTGTCTCATCTTGTATATGACTGCCTATTGCTGCAGGTGGCCACAAAAAACATCGCTTGAACGAGTTGAAAAAAGAATAAAATGCAGCCAACAAAACGCACAACAGGCAAATCGCTCTTTGTGAAACATAAGTCACTTCTTTTCTACAGCTAAGTCTTACAGTAACGTTGTTTCTGTCAAATACAGTGAAAAAAAGAAATCGTGAAATTTCTGAACCAGCTCATGAATCAGAACTGAGAAAAACCTACCTACATTTACATTTTGTGGAGATCAGTATTCTCGACCATTATTTCTCGCTTGCTCGCTTTTGAGATTGAAAGTTTTGGCTTGAGATGATTGACAGTTTGATAATAAACTTCCGACACTCTAATTGGATAAGTGCAGGCTCAAGAAAGGATTTGACCTAACTTGAGAGCGCACTTCGGCATTTTGAGGTTTTAAAGTTTCTGTGGCAACTAAGAACGACTAGTCAAGATCAGTCAAGTGAAACAGGACCTGTTCACACACAAGTTAGTCTCGAGTGCACTTGAAAAGTCCAGTGTGAACCCACCTATTGTCTTAACCCATTGATGCCCGGGACTTTTTACGGTTTCGAGTGATTTTCTACCTAAAAACAATACATAGGATTTCGTGAATCCGTATTTGGGGTTACTATATGGAAGGTGATGATGTTCTAAAACACTGAAGGCTCGACATTTCTGGAAACGTTTTTCTAACGTAGTCCTTTTGCTTCGCTGAGCTATAATAACATCTCAAGTTTGGTTTGTATACGATTTTTGGTAAATTTACAGCCATTTTTCATCTTTAGTGGCTGCCTGATGAGCACCATTAAGCGTGGCGGAAGCTAAGAGTCTCAAAGAAGTGGTTTGTTGCTCGAGGAACTGGGAAAATGGCCCCTCCTAAATGAAGTAGCTTTGGGACTCGACTACTGATGGATTTCTTTACCTACCACGGGATATTCTGTAATTTGCGACCACTGAAAATCACAACAAGCCCGGCATTTCCGTGGTAGGTTGGAGTGGCGCCGTCAAAATTCAGGCTATTTCCCAGCATGCAATGCAATCGTGATGTCGAAGATCGAGGGAAGACCAGGATGCACTAGAACAAAAGGCTGTATCTCGGGCCGGGAAACAAATAGGAACGAAAAAGGCATTTCTAAGCTACAACAAGGTCAGTAGTTTATAATGAGTGTTGACTTTTGGTTTTACAGCGATGATTTCTATAAAAATCCTGAAGGCAAAAAACGTGAGTTTTGTCTTTCTTCTACGATTTTTTTTTCTTGTCCAAATTCAAAAGGCGATATTTTGCAAAAAGGGATGACCTTTTTGCGTTTATTCAATATCCCATTTTGAGGGACATTCTACCCAGTGATCACAACTGATAGTCAAGGCAATGTTTGTGCGATTAAGAATGTTTTTAAAGCAGTGTAGTCTTGTACAGCCTTGTACAGCCGGTTTTGGCTGGCATGGCTGTCAATGGGTTAAACTGTGTATGTATGTGATAAAGGTGGTAAAACGACTGTTTTTGACAGTCGCATAAATAACTATGAAACTATGTACTATTCAATTTCATTCTTTCCCGACAGCATCCTAACAAAGGAAATCTAAATGAGTCTGGAAGCAGAATGCGTCAAAAAATAAACTGACAGAGCTAACTTTTCCTGATCCTGTTTTCTTTTCTGTTGCCTAAATTTGGAGATTTGATGAATATGAAAGATTAAGGAAAGCCACATAAGAGGAAAATTCAAATATAGTAGCAGAAATTAAATGTATTAATTAACTGAACTTACTGAGCTAACATGATCTGATCCTGTTATGTTTTCTGTTGCCTTAATTTGCAGAATATGAAAGAGAGAAAAGCCATATAAGAGGAAAATTCAAATATATAATAGTAGAAATTAGATGTATCAAGAAATGAACTTATAGAGTTGAAGTTATCTGATCCTGTTTTGTTTTCTGTTGCCTTAATTTGCAGATTTGATAAACATGAAAGAAAGAAAAGCCATATAAGAGGAAAATTCAAATATATGATAGTAGAAATTAAATGTATTAAGAAATAAACTTACAGAGCTAACGTTATCTGATCCTGTTTTGCTTTCTGTTGCCTTAATTTGAAGATTTGATAATTAGCAAAAAAAACAAATTTGCAAACGTGCAGCACACTATTTTTTCTTATCAGCCAAATAAAAACAAATTTGCACGTGCAGCACGCTTTTTTGTCTTTCTTTGCCGTTGTTTTGCACGACTACACTGCCGTTTTGTAAGACTAAAACGTCAAACTTCCTAGTTACACATTATTTTTATGGAGGAAATGTCGTACGTGCATAACAAAGATTTTGTTTCCCGTGTTCATGTTCACTTTTATTTTTTCACTGCCGCTTATTTCACCTTGCTGGCTGCTAGCATTTCTCATATTCTCACGGCAACGCCGCTATGAAATTGTCATGTTTTTCTCCCAACGAAATTCGATTCCTTTTTTTTTAATCACTCGCTCTAAATCTTTCTGTCTTTCTCTCTTTCTCTTTCTCCACGTGAGTGCAAACATCAAAACTAACGTCGAAAAAGACACGACTTTTTTTCTCTAAAAGTCTAGGCGGCAATACTATTTCCTGCCAAAAACATCCCGAGTTGTCTGTGGTGTCGTACCTGTTAACTGAATTATTTTACATTGGTATGCCTGTGGTGTGGACGAACGGTCGGGCGTACGGTCACGTGATTACCAAAATTTCTCAGATGGGTGGATTACCAAATTTTCTAACCCATGGTGCTCCGCTGCGTATCAAGAAATGAACTTACAGAGTTGTAGTTATCTGATCCTGTTTTGTTTTCTGTTGCCTTAGTTTGCAAATTTGATGAATATGAAAGATTAAGGAAAGCCACATAAGAGGAAAATTCAAATATAGCTAGTAGCAGAAATTAAATGTATTAACAAACTGAACTTACAGAGCTAACATTATCTGATCCTGTTTTGTTTCCTGTTGTCTTAATTTGCAGATTTGATAAACATGAAAGAAAGAAAAGCTGTATAATAGGAAAATTCAAATATATAGTAGTAGAAATTAAATGTATTAAGAAATAAACTTACAGAGCTAACGTTATCTGATCCTGTTTTGTTTTCTGTTGCCTTAATTTGCAGATTTCATAAATATAAAAGATAAAGAAAAGCCATATAAGAGGAAAATTCAAATATATGATAGTAGAAATTAAATGTGTTAAGAAATAAACTTACAGAGCTAGCGTTATCTGATCCTGTTTTGTTTTCTGTTGCCTTAATTTGCAGATTTCATAAATATAAAAG
>OZ037775.1:26450493-26460493 GCA_964035525.1 Porites cylindrica
CTTCTGATTGGGACAGAAGATGCTTATCAGAAAGCCAGGTTTGTATTGCAGGAAAGGCATGGAAACTGTAATGTTGTGAGTACAGCATTTATTAACAAGTTGGAGAAGTGGCCTGAGATAGGACCCAAGGATACCAGTGCCTTAAGGGAGTTCTCAGGTATGTTAGACGAGGTATTGTCAGCAAAGAACACCATTCCAGGTCTTTCTGTACTGGACTATGCAAAAGAGAATGTAAAGTTACCATCCAAGTTACTCTACTACCTTGAAACCAAATGGAGAGATGCAATTAAACAATGGAGACATACCCATGGTGAAGCCAGTTACCCTACCTTTGTCAAGTTTGCGGATTTCATCAGAGAAGCAGCAGAGAAGGCAAATATCCCAGAGTTGGAAGGCCTCGCCACATCAAGTAGCCCAAGATTTAACAGAAATCCGAAGCCGAAACCTGATAATGAGAAGGGTAAAGTAGTTCCTTGTCTACATCAGCTAAGGGTGGTGGTAACGGTAAATCAGACCCCACTAGATCTTGTAAATCAAAGAACCCTGGTCCAAATGGTTTGGCGAAGTGTCTGTTTTGTGATGCAAAGCACAAGTTAGATGACTGCACTGATTTCTGTAGAGAGCCTTTCAGTGAAAGGAGAGACTTCTTCTTCCGCGAACGTTTGTGTATGGGTTGGGCAGCCAGTAAGAGTCATCAGGTAGCGAACTGAAGGAGAGGTTGAAATGCAAAATTAAAACATGCTCAGGAACACATCCCACATGCCTTCACAAGGAACTAACACAAGACAATGCTGCCATCTCAAATTGTATAAGTGTATGTCTAATTCCTGAACAAAGCGGTGGATTGATCACACCAGGATAGTACCAGTGTGGGTCAGGCCAGTGGGAGAGCCAGAGAAGGAAATCTTGCAGTATGCAGTCCTCGACGATCATTGAAATGTCAGTTTTGTGTCTGAGACTCTTTGTGAACGGTTCAACCTGCAAGGCCCATCAGCCAAACTTCTGTTGACAACAATGCAGCAGCAAAATGCCCGTGTTAAAACTAAAAAGATATCTGGGCTAGAGATTCTGTACTACCATAGAGAATAGGGACCTTAAGATCCGACGACGGCGACGGCAACGGGAACGCCACAAAAGCAATACGTTTAATTAGCAAAACAACTATTTTGCACGTGCATCACGCTTTTTTGTACATTTCTTTGCCGTGACTGCAAGACGACGACGCGAAAATACCTAATTTCCCGATGTACAAGGGAAGGACACAAGCGACGATGAAATTTCCTCTCTCTTTCTGAACTTGAATATGGTTCCTAGGAATTCAACTTTAGGAGGGTTCGCCTACATTTGACAAAGTTAGTGACTTGGAGTAATCGCTATGAAGATTGAAAGAACGCGAATTCACTTTTTCAGAGACGTTTGCTCCGCAGTTGCCGTCCTCGGATCTTAAGGACCCTAATGTGTAGTGAAGATGCCAGTGGCCTTCACCCGGGAACTTGTTTCAGCTAACCGGTCGCAGATTCCAAAACCTGAGGTGGCTAGGGAATGAAGCCCATCGCCGATAAGTTGACACAGTACCACCCAGATGCAGAAATTTCTACCCTGATTGGAAACAACTGGCCAAGAGCTATCCGACCCAGGAAAATAGTTGCCGGTGAAGATGACGAGCCGTATACTTGGTTGGGGAGTTATTGGAAGAGTCTGCAAGTCAAGTGATGTTGAAACCACAGGCAAGGGTGTATGTAATAGAGTTGCAGCTTCAGAAGGCTAAAGAGATTATTGGCCCATAGAAAGTTCTCCGTGTGTTAGAAACTGACTTTGTTGAGACAAGTCCCAAGTACAAACTTTATTCTATGGAAGACGAGAGATTTCTAAGGATTCTTGAGGACGGGGTAAAGAAACAATCGGATGGTCGTTACGGAGTAAACTAACAATCGGATGCCACTTCCGTTGAAATCAGACAGTGTGTGTCTTCCGAACAACCGCCAGTTTGCTGTAAAGAGGTGGAACCAACTGAATGCGAGATTCAAGAAGAATCCGAAGTTCTTTGCAGACTACCAGACCTTTATGAAGGACATAATTTTACAATGTGCAGAAGAAGTTCCTGACGATGGCGAAGAAGCGTTTGGTACAGATGCTGCGGCGTTCATACGCAAGGACGTCTACGTAGATGATGGTCTAAAATCTGTATCAACGGTACCCAATGCCATCCAGTTAACCAAGGCCAGTCAAGCAATTTGCAGCAAGGCTTGTCTCAGATTACATAAGATAGCCTCGAACAAGAAAGAAGTTCTAGAAGCCTTTCCGGTTGATGACCATTCAAAGGAAATAAAGGAACTGAACTTAGCTGTAGATCCATTACCTATTGAAAGAGCGCTGGGCGTGATGTGGTGCGCGGAAAGTGACCGTTTCCGGTTCCGGATTCAAGTTCATGATCGCCCTTTTTCTCGAAGAGGTGTATTGTCCACCATTGGCTCCATTTATGATCCTAATGGGTACCTGGCCCCTGTTACACTCAAAGTTAAACAAATTCTACAGCAGATGTGCAAAGACTATTTGGATTGGGAAAGCCCTGTTCCAGAGTATCTACACCCACAGTGGGAAAAGTGGCGGCGCGAAATCGTACAGTTGGAGAAACTGGAGATACAGCGATGTTTCAAGCCAGATAACTTTGGCCCAGTGAAAGCAGTGGAGGTCCACTATTTGTCAGACGCTTCAATGGAACGTTGTGGTCAAGGCTTTTATCTACGGTTGACTGACGAACTCGATCAAGCTCATTGTTCCTTCATCGTCGGAAAAGCCCGGGTAGCCCCCCTTAAACAAAAGACTATTCCAAGGCTAGGGTTAGCCGCTGCTACCACCTCTGCAAGAATGAGTGAATTCGTGAGAAATGAGTTGGAGTACCCGGAGATGAAAGAATTCTTCTGGACAGATAGCCGAGTAATTCTCGGATACATTTACAATGAAGCCAAGAGGTTTAACGTTTATGTTGCTAACAGAGTGCAGCAAATCTGGGACCTAACCGATCCCAACGCATGGTTTGTACGTAGACACAAACAACAACCCCACAGACGAAGCATTAGGAGGACTCACCGCAAAGCAGCTGGTTGAAGGATCTCTTTGGTTAACTGGTCCAGAATTCTTGTGGAGAAGCGGACCCTGTAAACCTGAAAACGTGGAGGTGCCTCGCCTTCAAGACTCTGACCCGGAGGTGAAGAAAGTGTCTGTTTTGACCACGAAGGTCAGAAGTGTTGCTTCATTTCCTGAACACTTTGAAATAATTAGACTAGATGGTGTATCTAGCTGGTACCGTGCTATGAAGGTCATAGCTCTATGCTTACGTCTGAAGTCCAAGCTTCAAAGAAGGGAAATTCAGAGCCAATGTCGGAAAATATCGAGAATCTCAAATCAGTTCTAAAAATTCGAATTTTGGCTAATACCACCCAAACAACCCATTAGGTGAACTATTTCAAGAAATGATATTAAGAAATCCTCAAGCGCTTTACATTTTAAGAAATTTGGAAAAGTTCGAAAATTCGATAAAAATACATTTTTTATTCGCGAAGTTGCTTCAAATTTCAACAATTTTCAAGGAAGCCGTACAAGCGCGCAAAAGTTCCTATTAACTTGATGTTGCACATGCATTTAGCAGTTACCCAAAGCTTTAAGATTGCATAAAAATTTCTCTCAAAATAACTTTTGTAATATTGTTTTGGGCTTTCATTGCTACCACCTTGATTGTGTGTTGTTTTAGCGGTCGAAATAACGCCTAACGTTAACCGCAAAAAGTCGACTCTGGTAAGTCTCAAATTAAAAATATGATTATACTACATGAAAGAGCTGTGATTCTTTTAACTAGACCTCAAGTTTCAGCTCTGAGAATTTAAAAACCCGCGAAAAATAAAATTTTAACTACAGCCCCCTCGGCCAACCGTAAGCGACAAGAACATGATATGTAAACAAAGCGAAAATCGCGTAAACAAAGGAGAAAAGCACAACAAAGTTAGTTCTAGCCCACCAAAGCGTAAAGAAATGATGGAAATTTCGGTATCTGAATAGGTATTGTTATTTGAAACGCTAAAAAGGCGAAATTTTGTCCATCGAAAAATATAAAAAGAAAGAAAAAACCTGGAAAACGAGCAACTGAGAATCGCGTCGGGTGATGTACCATTTAATTCTGAACTCGGAAGTAAAAATGCTTCGGGCTGGTCAAGTTCAAAAGGCTTCAAGAACTGTTTTCGAAATGCCCCAATAAACAATCGACAAACTATGCCAGATGATTTACTTTGGTAAAAATGAACATAACAAGAAGTTGGAATCATGATTACAAATGACACTTCTACAAAATAAGTTTTAAACGCACGTCCTGGATTTTACAAAGCTTTCTTTCAGTGTCCATTTTTTTTTCTCGTAATGCAAGGCTCTGGGCTTTGCAGCTCACCTTCATAACATGACTTAAAAACTAGCAAATAACTGAAATTTCAACTTTACGCTGATTTGTAAAACGGTTGCGACCTAAAGATTGTAGCTAAAAGAGACGTATGGCTTGGTGTCATGTTACGTGTATGGTAATTTGAATAAATTACCCTGGATCCCCTTCCCGCCATCTTCCACAGGGTACACGTGACACATGCTATCACCTTTAGCTCTGAAGGCGTGTGGACAAAATGTTGTGCAGCTTTTCGACTCCTGTTGATGGCAATTTTTACATTCGGTGTTAATGGGGAATATCCTTGTGTCTTGTCAATCCGAATTTATCCCTCCTTCTAAATTGCGAACGAGGCGTCTGAATGTCCTGGAAGTACATGGCATAACCGCATCAGTGAAAATCCTCCGTTGGACAAATAAAAAAACAACTAATTTCTCTCTGGAAAATGACAGTTGGCTTAATTTTTACTTTGAGATTAGCTTCATTGAATAACAAGATCGCTAGAGCTAACTGAACTAGGAAATAACTGGAAATACCTTGTTAAGAGAAACTAGAGAGGGGCTCGGCACGTGCCCCTCAACGCCCAAGACTACCCGCATTCGGATAAAATGGATCCGGAGGTTCTTGTTCTTAATTGGTGGTGTATTTAGAAGCAATGCGGATGATACACAACGTTTCATTTTATTATTGACACTTAAACTGTTTGAGTGGATTTGACTTCGAACGTGGAAAGGTTTCTCGACGTTCAGATTTCACTCATTCTTATTTTTACAACTCATTAGACTGTAAGTGGCTTGAATGTGCCTGGTATGGTATTTCAAGGGATTTCAAGGCATATTTCCGTGCTCCTTCGAAAATCTGGCAGTCGCCTACAGTGGCAAGGATGTATTCACGTCATCCAGTCATGTATAGCCGAGTCAAGACCAACCAAACGTAACACAAAGGCATACTTTCTACAGCACAACGCTGGATTCTATCAGCTTTGCAACAGTCCTCGATTCCCTGTACGTTCGCAGTCTATGGGAGTTAAAATCATACGCATTGATTCAGTGGCCCACAGGTTGGTCAGGGAGCTAATTGCAGATTGTTTTCGCGGTTTCATGAATAAAGGCGTTTAAAAGTATTTGGGCGCAGGAAAGAACGGGCGCGCGAGAGGAAGACACGCGCGAGTGGAGAGCCTCGCGCGCCACGTTCTTTCTTTAGCCCACTATTTCCAAGCGCCTGCTACGCAGGCTATATTGAACGACAATAAATAGTACCTTACCTCACTCGAAGGCAAATCTACCGAAGCAAGTTTAGCGTCATTTGTACATCATCTATCATCGCCATGATCTGCGCCACTTTCAAACATTGAAAGCGACGCAGATTATTACAACCCCGCTCGAAAATTTGTTAAGTTAAGCACCACCGACTGGGTCTTTACTAAATACCGTAAATCGGCCTATTTGCGCCCACTTCCAATACCTCTGTTCATGAGAATGCCCCCTCAACGTTGTTAAAATTGTATTAGACCCTCTCTCTAATAAACACCCCCTGTTTAATAGACGCCCAAAAGCCCCCTATGAGAACTACACCAAACTACTAGGAATTAGCAAAAAAGGAGAAAATCATTCAATTCATTCGGTCAATCTTGCTTGATTTATTAGGGGGTTTGAGTATTTCTATTTTCATCTTGTTAATAGACCAACGATGGAAACGCAGTAACCCTGATGGAGGATTCTGACATCGACGGGTTCGGATTTGAGAAGAGCGATATAGATCTGTAGACGGACTAGACGCTATTTTTAAACTCTTGATATTTTTTGCCGAAATAAGTTTTGTTGAGTGGTTGCAAGACTCTGCAGCTCACCCCCATAACATGACTTAAAAACTAGCAAGTAAGTGAAATTTCAACATTTCACTGATTTGTAAAAAGGTTGCGGCCTGAAGTTGGTTCCTAAAAGAGACTTGTAACTTGGTGCTATGTTACGTGACTGTATGGTAATTTGAATAAATTACCCTGGAGCCCCTTCACGCAATCTTCCACAGGATACACGTGACACATGCTATCATCTTAAGCTCTGAAAGCGTGTGGACAAAATGTTGTGTAGTTTTTCGACTCTAAGCTGATGGCAATTTTGGTGTTAGTGGGGAATATCCCTGTCAATCCGAATTTATCCCTCCTTTTAAATTGCGAACGAGGCGTCTTGAATGTCTTGGAAGTACATGGCATAACCGCATTAATGAATATCCATCGTTGGACAAATAAAAAAATAACTTCTATTTTCTGACGTTAGAAAATGACAATTGGTTTAATTTTTACTTTGTTTTAGTTTCATTGAATAAGAAGATCGCTAGCGTTGAACAGGGAAATAGCCGGTTGTACCTTGAGAGAAACTAGGGAGGGGCTTGGCACGTGGCCTAGAGCCCACCCACGCTCGTCAGGTGCGCTGAAGAATATATAATTATATTAAATAAATGACCTAATAAGCACCCACTCTGACCCGGGGCGTCTTTTAACTTTATGGGTCCAAACGGGGGGCGTTTAATAGATGGGAGGCGTTTGAAAGGGAGAGGTGCTTATTGTTATAAGTGAACTTTGTAAAAATCCAGGACTTGCGTTTAAAATTCATGTTGCAGAAGTGTCATTTGTAATCATGATTCCGACTTCTTGTTATGTTCATTTTAAATCTGTCATCTGACCAAGTTTGTCGATAGTTTAGTGGGGCATTTCCAAAACAGTTCTTGAAGCCTTTTGAACTTGACCAGCCCGAAGCATTTTTACTTCCGAGTTCAGAATTAAATGGTACATCACCCGACGCGATTCTCAGTTGCTCGTTTTTCAGGTTTTTCCGTTCGCTTTATATTTTTCGACGGAAAAAATTTCGCCTTTTTAGCTTTTCAGATAGCAATACCTATTCAGATACCGAAATTTCCATCATTTCTTTACGCTTTCGTGGGCTAGAACTAACTTTGTTGTGCTTTTCTCCTTTGTTTACGCGATTTTCGCTTTGTTTACATATCATGTTCTTGTCGCTTATGGTTGGCCGAGGGGGCTATATTTAAAATATTATTTTTCGTAAGCGTTTAAATTCTCAGAGCTGAAACTTGAGGTATTATTAAAAGAATCACAGCACTTTCATGTAGTATAATCATATTTTCAATTTGAGACATACCAGAGTCGACTTTTTGCGGTTAAAGTTAGGCGTTATTTCGACCGCTAAAACAGCACACAATCAAGGTGCAAGCAATGAACGCCCAAAACTATATTGCAAAAGTTATTTTGCGAGACATTTTTATGCTGTCTTAAAGCTTTGGGTAACTGGTAAATGCATGTGCAACATCAAATCAATAGGAACTTTTTTGCGCTTGTACTGCTTCCTTGAAAATTGTTGAAATTTGGAGCACTTTCGCGACTAAAAAAAATGTATTTTTATCGAATTTTCGAACTTTTCCAAATTTCTCAAAATTTAAAGCGCTTGAGGATTTCTTAATATCATTTCTTGAAATAGTTCACCTAATGGGTTGTTTGGGTGGTATTAGCCAAAATTCGAATTTTTGGAACTGGTTTGAGATTCTCAGGAGATTCTCGATATTTTCCGACATTGGCTCTTTAGACCCTGTTTACATGGAGTGGGGGACCCCGGTGTAGTGGGGTAGGTTTCTTTTGTTTTGTGTCCCCCAGAGCGTGAAAACAAAAGAAACCAACCCCACTAGACTGGGGTCCGCCACTCCATGTAAACAGGCCCTAAGACAGCCGAGAGTCCAGTAACAAGGTCAAGTACAGAAGCTGAGAAGTCAATACTGACAGTCACACTTACAGAGCTTCAGGAGACAGAGAAGACCATCATCAGACGTTTGCAGTACGAACCTTTCCGTGAGGAGCTTCAAATTCTTTGCGACTTAAATGTAACCGACGGAGAGACAAACAGAACCAAGCTAGAAAGAAGAACCGAGCGTTACGAAAGACCAGTTCGCTGTACAAACTGGATCCGTTTGTGGACAATGATGGCATAATTCGTGTTGGTGGTCATATCAGAAGAGCAGATACACCAGTTGATCTGAAGCATCCAGTCATTATTCCGCAAAAAGGACACTTGACTGAACTGTTGATTCAACATCACCATCTCAAAGTGAACCTTATGGGTGGTGGTATGACGCATAACGAGTTAAAGCAAGGTGGCTATTGGTTGATGAATGGTTCATCAAAAGTAGCGAGGTTCATATCGAGTCGTGTGACATGTAGACGACTGCGTAAGCCCACTGGGCAGCAGAAGATGGCCTGAATTCCTGACGAAACACTTGAACCAGCTCCTCATTTTTGTTTAGTGCCGTTGATTACTTTGGACCGTTCATTTTCAAAGAGATAACAAGTGAAGTTAAACGCTATGGAGTATTGTTTACCTGTATGGGGTCACGACGTCTTCATCTGGAGACTGCCAATTTATTGGAGAGTTCTCCTTTATCAATGCATTGAGACGTTTCATGAATCGGAGAGGTGCTGTAAGACAACTGAGGTCAGACCAAGGGAGAAATTTCATTGTTCATTACAGAAACGCGCTCATTGAAAGGAAAGTTTCAAAGAGCCGATATGTATTGTCGCAGATGTTGGAGCAGATCTCAGTATCTGGCAAATGAATTCTGGCTGAGATGGCGGGAAGAGTATCTTCAAATGTTACAAGTCAGGAAAAAGTGGGTCCAGCCTAAGAGAAACCTTGCTGTTGGTGAGATAGTCATCTCTAAGGAAAATGAAAGCACGCGCAACAAGTGGCCACTTGGCAAAGTAGTGCAGGTGTACCCAAGTGACGACGGATATGTCAGAAAGGTCAGGTTGCTGATGGCAGACGGGAATTTGGATGATAGTGGCAAACGCCAACGCCCACCATCATGTTTAGACAGACCTATACACAAGCTCGTTCTATTGCCGACTGCAGATGAAGTGTTCCAGGAAGATGTCTTTCACGAGGAGACCAGGGAAGTCCCCATCGAGGAGCTAACAAAGAACAATTGAAAGACGTTGCAAAGGTTTTATTGTCAATGGACATTGTAGTGAACGCTTGATTTTGATTAACTCATTTAACTTTCATTCGCTGTTGCCGATCAGTGACTTGAGCTTTCGAGATTCTATTGTTTCAGTATCGAGCTGATAATTTGTAAGGAGTTATCACTATTTATTGTCAGCGGTTGTTACCATTTTGCTTAGGACTCGTGCTAGTTGCCGCCATGTTCTTGTTTATCACATATGTTATTTACGTTTACAATCCATGTAATCCTTCGCTCATCCGTATCGTGTAAGGCAGACTAAGTTGTTATCTGAAGAACTGAAGAGTTAAAGATTATCTGGAGATAAAGTGAAGATCAATGTCTGAGGATTAAAGTGTTTCTTTTTTTCTTGTGAATAACAACGAAACTTCTTTGCATGAAAAGTACGACTTTTGAGGGCAGCCACAGCTCAAATTAAAAACAATAATAACAATAATTTTACAAATTAAGTAAAGAATAAAAGTTGTAGAATCTACAGCGAGTTATAGCAAAGGCAGGAACAAGGATGGCTCAGTGCAGTGCGCGGCCTTCGGTGCGCGAGGTCCCGAGTTC
>OZ037775.1:26467993-26470493 GCA_964035525.1 Porites cylindrica
AGATTCTGTTAAATGTAAATAGTGATCTCTCTTTTGCCCAATGCTCACAAAGGCCACTTTTGCACAAAATCAGCCTCTTTCATCACTAGTTGGTCGTTTGGCTAAACTAGTTCATTTGCAGATTGAAAACTAATGTGCACCATTAGCATGTGTCCTAATAAGCATTCGTTCAGTCTTATTCACACGCTACCTGTGCATATAGATTTCTTTTTATTTCCGGTTCGCTTTTCCACTGTAACTGAAGCATCATGATACCAATGAGCACAAACAAAGAGCATATGGTTTTCTTCTCCATTTGTTTCCTCTTCGAAAAACTGTAAGAAAGACAAATAAAACTGGATTCAGTGGTGCTGAAAAGAGCTGCTAACAATGTGCACCCTCCATTCACGCTTCTCTTTGCCGTCGCTGGTACTTGCCACAGCACAGGTAGCCCAAGCTTATTGTCAGAGCCCTGTGCAACACTACTCTGCTTAGCTAATTAATTGACATTATTGTTAATATATAGTTTTAGCCAGGACTAAAAGCGACGCTCCCATCAATAAATTTATCATTAAAATGAAAGAATAAACTTGTATTCCACAAATCACTTAACTTTAGAGTTCATTCATGTGACTTTTAAGGGAAAGGCTAAGTGATTTTAGAGAAAAGTGATTTGCAAACAGTCCGAGAGTGAACCAAATCTTACATCGAGTTGATAACCTTACAGTTTACTGGGACTCTGCGACATGTATAAAGTATTTTACAGACTACTATCAACGTCTTACTTTAGAAAGCTGGTTTACTAACTTAGAACAAACGCCACTGAATCGTAGCCAACAGTTACCCACAAACGACTTATTGACGAGATCAAGCAAAACTAACTACGAGAGAACGACTGGATAACTGACAATTTGACTAACAATTGACGACTGTTTGACTGTGACAACAGACGGATCGAAACGCTCCAATTACTGATTACGAGTCTTCCTACCAATCACATCACGGCTTAACTGACAGACGACCGATACCATTGCTACGTAATTGACCAATCAGATCAATAACCAGAGTATAATACCATCAACTGACGTGATATGACTCACTTTGACTCTGAAGATGACTACCGCACAGGTTGTCGAAACGTCAGTCACTGTCAACAACAACAGTCCTATTCAGGACTACGTTCACCCAGACGATCAAACCAACCTACTTTTGAAATGACTCCTGGGTTCAAACCTTTCACAGTTGTATAATTATTTTACACCATACAAAGATTGGAGTTTAAACCTTAAAATAATTTGATCAGAAAGGGTTAGCTTTTTCTTCTTTCTTTGGAGCCCCATATTTATACGACAAGGTCACATTTCGAGGTTGTGTGCTATAGTGAAAACTGATTCCATTTGTTGTTATTGAAATGGATGGATGAAAGTTGATCCCTTTTTTTGATATACAAATCCTGTCCAGTGGCATACAAATCATGTCAAAGAGAAAGTAAAATCAACTATTACAGCTGATTCTTAAGTCGCGGCACAAGCCGATTATTAAAATGGATTTACAAAGAGAGATACGAATTGCTCTTACTGAAAAGAAAACAATAACAGGATAACAGCCTGCGAACCACTAAGCTGAAACTTATGTCATGTTAGGCCTCTTCCAAATGCGGAATTTCTTATGAGTGCCGAACACATTCATGTATTTTAGTTGATGAAAGTAATTAACTACGGCAGTTGATTCAGACCTCGGATATGATGATGCCGAATTTAACTCCGTTTGTTGTAAATATTCCCAGTCTCTAGAAAAATTTTTCTATCCAATACGGAGAAGGGTTTCTATAATTAATGCTTTATATTCGGCACATGTGAAATGCGACTTCTAAATCAAATGTTGAACCTAAGTCGAATTTTGGACTGTTTCAGTCACACATTTGACAAAGTCGTATTTAATTTGAAACTGTCGAATTTAGTTGATTCAGACGTCCTATCTTCGCACCTTGAATCAGACACCCTCTGCGCAACCGCGCATTTCCCTTTCCACTTTAAACCGAAAGACTCCTTGTCAACCTTAACAGATCTCAGAACTCCCAGTAGCTTACTTTCCGACGCAGCAAATACCTTCAAATCATCGAGGTACAATAGATGTGTTGTCTTCAAACTGATTCGTTTTGACAACTTGTACGCTTCGCTTGCTTTTAGATTCCAAGCTATAGCATTCAGGCATAAGGTGAAGAGCCGTAGACAACACGCATCGCCTTGCGGCAATGCCCTCTTAAAAGTTATCATTTCTAACGTTTTCATCCCTTGCTTCGGCTTATGGTGATACCACTAGCTATCTACATCAAGCCCATACTTCAGTCTAGCTGAGACACTGGTGAAGATGATAGATACCGCTTTATCGTGACGCCGCTTGCAATCTTTTTGTGCTAGCACCTTGCAGTCACTTACGATGAGGGTTACGTTCTCTACTGTCTCGCCACTCAACTTACACATATCTGACTCTAGTTCGTGATATACGTTATTACTTTTTA
>OZ037775.1:26475493-26567993 GCA_964035525.1 Porites cylindrica
TCACGGTTAAAATTAAAACAAAAAATAACAATGAGCTAGATGGACGTCATAAGTAAACGGTGTTGGAAGGGCATAGTTTAATTTGCATAACAGAAGCGTCCGTATTTCAGTGGTAGGGGTGGTATGAATTTTGTCATCCTTGGGGACAAAGTAAACTGTTCGTAAATAAATAAAGTTATCAACAAGAGGTTTATCTGGGCTCAAAACATTCGACGATTGAGACCGGGGATTCACATTCTACCCTTCCCAGAAAATACAAGGACATAAAAGAGCATCATGTGCCCATTCTTGTGAAAATATGCTTTAGAGAAAGTTAACTGAGTATGTCGTAGTCGATAGCCCTCATCGCCAGAAAAATGAAGACTTACCATTATATCTATAAAAAGTATGCTGCATTTAAAACAGTTTTCTAGCCCGTTTTCTCTTTTTGTTTTGTGTGTTGCTTTTTTGTTTTGGAAGTATCTTTCTTGGTACACTTGTCTCAGCAGTATTTAAAAGTTGTTTATCGCCTGGTCTTTCAGAAGTTGAGAGCGTTTACCTCGTGAACTTCTTTTAACCATAAAGTACCATGAAAAAATCTAATACTCAAGACTTCAGAGAGATTGTTCTTATTGCAAAGTAAGGTCATTGACAAAATAGGGTTTGAACTGTTAAAAAGCGAATTCGTCTTCCGCATTTGAGTCGGTGAAAATTGTCATAATTTCAAAACAGTAAAACAAACCTAAACGTTTCAAACTGTGCTCATAAGTGACCAAACATTGAACAAAAAATATTTCACGTAACAGTTCAATGTTTTTCATTGCTCGACGATAGTTCACTACAGCTTATAGATTCAGGAAGGCCGTTAAAACTTACCTTATTGGAAGAAATTTAAGTTGTTCCTGGCTGGAAACACGATTTAGAATTTCACGTCCCCTTCTTTTTGTTTCCTTCTTATCAAGCCTTTTGCAAAATCTTTCAGAATTTTTTCACAGGTAAAGCTTCTCGGAGCTTTTTTATTCTGCTCTTTTGCACTTTTGAATAACGCAAGAGCAGGTAAATGTCTATGTCTTAATGTCACTGGCGCCAAAATTTTTAATTTCTAAGGCGCATGAATTTTCCTAAATTGTGACAGCTATAATAATGATAACAAATCAACATCGTCCTAGATTGACGTCAAGAGTAAAGGTGTCCAAAATCCCTAAAAACACATTAGGCCCGAATCTTCATATTAGTCAGAGTAGAGCGTTTGCCAAACAAATTTCAATTAGAAGAAGTAAGAAATAAATCTTCTTCAATGCCTCTTTTGAGTCACCTTAAAGTAGTAAAAAGCGTCTTGAGGGACAGCAGTAAGGGACCATTCTCATATCAATATCCAATTTCTCATATCAGTTTCTCGTTTTGGCAAACATCGTCACAATAAAGTAACTTTCATTAGGTTTGGATGTTATCAAAACTGGAAACGGGCAACGGGTAATGATCACTGGGACGGAAAAATGACAAATGGGAACAAAACAGAGAATTGGAAATGAGGTTACTGAGAGCTCTAAGTTTTAAATTAGCTGTTGTTCAGTTTTGTTCCCATTTTTTATTTGCCTGTTCCCAGTGCTCGTTACCCGTTCCCTGTTCCCCATTTTAGTAATTTTCTTTGCATTAAATTTACAAAACACATGTATGCAATTCAATTGATAATAGTAATACTAAAACATCCATTAAATTCAAATACAGAAATGATCATGAATCGACAAAATGAAATTTATGTTAAAAAAACTATGTCACACAGGGTGTGTCTTTCATTGCTGTTGGCCACAATAATATTGATAAACCTAGAATAAAATGATAATTCATACAGTTATAAAAGGATCGATCAACAAGTTCAAATGTCTCTCTAAAAGTAATTTTAGACTACCTAGCCAAAACAAAATCACTTTGAACTGTCATCGATCCAAACCCACCATGAAATTATAGGAAGCATCAGTTACATTATTCATATCAATAAAATTCCTTGTTTTTCCATTTTGTAGTTAATTGCGTAGGGTGGTGAACGCCGTCGCTCGTAGCGACAGATGTTTTAGTGTTTGATGGATGAAATGGCCTATTTTAATTTCAAAAAATATACACTGTAAAGAATATGACTGCTTCTAAAATTCATATAGCCCTTAGAATTAATGGATCAGAGGACGGTCAGTAACTAAGCACATTGTCATCTAATTATTTGTAATTTTGAAGAGTAGTCGGTCCTCTATCTTTTCTAAGTAACCTCGTCATTAAGTAGTTCTTTGAAAGCCTAGAAAAAGCCTTCTTTTATGGCAACGAAAACAGTAATGACAAAAAATTTGATTCCAATGGTCATTTTAGCACCGGCCGCAGGTAACTATTCAAAGTGTTTTTGTCCATTGCTCCTTATAATCATGGGAAGACGAGTCACTTTCTCAAGTTCATCCATTCTTGTTCTCAAAAATTCACTTGGTTTCATCTACAAGTCCTGAAATATATTATCGGACACCATAAATTATAATTAGGTCCATCTTTTAGACAGGACTACAGTGAAAGCTGTATTCATGGACCACCTCGAGACCCACGACATTGTCAGCAAAATAGAGGTGTCAGCAAATGCAAGTCCCTTTTTCGCTTTATTCAGATTATCTGCTCAATATGGTGTCCACTTAGTAATGGTTTCACTATAAAACAAAACACCGGATAAATTATGTACGCCGCTTGTATAGACAAACCTCCTTATCACTGACACAAAAAGGGACAGTGGCAATAGACCCAATCCCTATTTTAGCGATAATCCGTCGACACCGCTAAAAATAGCCTTAAAAATAAAAGTATAGTTGCCAAGTTTGAGAATGATTCGTTGAACAAGTTTAGACTCCACAAAGCCTGTCTCAAAATTTTAGATACATTTATGGTCGGGGGCAGGTAAGTTTGTGCCTCACACTCTAGGGCTAAATCTTCGCTCCCTTCAGACGTACATGTTTCATCACTCTTAAAATTAGCAAGTTTTCTAGTTAGTTTACCAGCAAAAGTTTACTAACCAGGTAAGGGGCAGAAACTCGGTTAAGAATCACTTTCTTTTCTTTCACAATAATTTCTCTTTCAAAAACGATTGGCAAAATGTGAACTTTCAGAGCATTTTTATTATATTTTTTTTCTGTTTTTTTGGAAGTTTTTGATAACACAAGGGCAATTAAATATCTACTGCGCTCTGACAGAAAAAAATTTAAATTTCGAATACGTAAAGATTCTCCTGTATGGTCACGGTTAAAATTAAAACAAAAAATAACAATGAGCTAGATGGACGTCATAAGTAAACGGTGTTGGAAGGGCATAGTTTAATTTGCATAACAGAAGCGTCCGTATTTCAGTGGTAGGGGTGGTATGAATTTTGTCATCCTTGGGGACAAAGTAAACTGTTCGTAAATAAAAAAAAACTATGTCACACAGGGTGTGTCTTTCATTGCTGTTGGCCACAATAATATTGATAAACCTAGAATAAAATGAGAATTCATACAGTTATAAAAGGATCGATCAACAAGTTCAAATGTCTCTCTAAAAGTAATTTTAGACTACCTAGCCAAAACAAAATCACTTTGAACTGTCATCGATCCAAACCCACCATGAAATTATAGGAAGCATCAGTTACATTATTCATATCAATAAAATTCCTTGTTTTTCCATTTTGTAGTTAATTGCGTAGGGTGGTGAACGCCGTCGCTCGTAGCGACAGATGTTTTAGTGTTTGATGGATGAAATGGCCTATTTTAATTTCAAAAAATATACACTGTAAAGAATATGACTGCTTCTAAAGTAACCTTTATGATGTTCCGTTTCATAAGCTATTTACAACCTCTTTAAAATCTACATTTATCCATTAGGTCTTCTTCCTTACATGTAAATATTAAAATGTTTTAAATATCCAGCAACTGAAGCCCAAATGACATCACAAAACTGTCACGAAGTAAAAGTAATTTTCATTAATGATGAAGGTGATTACTTCTTCCTGCTGCCTTTTTCTTCTAATTAGCAAAAAACAAATTTGCACGTGGCACGCTTTTTTGTCTTTCCCTTGCCGTTGTTTTGCACGACTAAAACGCTGTTTTGTACGACTAAAACGTCAAATGTCCTAGTTACACATTATTTCTATGGAGGAATTGTCGTATGTGCTTACTCAATATTTTGTTTCCTGTGTTCATGTTGGCTAAAAAGCTTAACACTAGATGCCTGGTTATTAGCGTCGGAAATTACCCTTGCTGCTCTCTTTTGCAGCTTAAAAACAAAGCTTAAACTCTCCTTATCACAACTAGTCCAGATTGAACTGACATAATGCAATACAGATCTTATCATAGTATTATAATACCAAGACCTTTCGAGACAGCTTAGCACAAAGTGAAAAAAAAAGCCACAAAGTGAAACAACATATCTAACATTGGACTTAATTTTAGAGTATGTTTTGTTGATATCGCCGATTCCATAGCAAGAGCCCCTAAGAGGGCGAAACAGCTATCTATGGCTACAATTTTGAGTTCTTTCGGTGTCGTGTTGGTGTCTTGCAATTTTCACGTAGTACGATCAGCATCACAGTATTCTGCTTGCAGAATTTATGTGTCTACACATATTGGTCATCAATGTTTTGATCAATTGACAGCTGTCAAAACAGGTTACCTGCTGACCAGTATCACTTGACCGTATCGCGGGCTCAGGAGTCGACCCATCGGGGTCAAGTATTTTTTTTTGAAGTTTTCCGCTGACAAGTTACTAGTTTTCAAGTGATCGAAAGCTCAAGTTCAACTTTTTTTAAAATTTACATGAAATATGTTGTGTTTATGTGATGCACAATTAAAATTTTGATTTCAAACTGACCTCGGAAGCGAAAATTCAGCCAGCTGTTACAGGCAGGGAAAACAGTTGCTTTTGACTTTCCTCACCATGGTCACGCGTTGGTCACGCTCTACGTCCAATTTTTATGCTCTGATTGGTCAAAATTTGACAGGTGAGGTCATGCGGAAAATTCATGCAGCATCATGAATCTTGTTCACTTTGACAGCTGAAGTTGACAGAGTTTTGTGTCAACTTGTGATGTTTTTAACTGTTTTTCCCCACTGGAAATAAAAAAGGAAATTCAGCTGCTATCAGGAGTCTTCAGTTATTCATGGCTAGTTTGTTTATTAGGTTTTTGGTTGAGAAATACGTCGCTTGTCAAAGTCGGAAATCCGATTTCGAATGGCATCGTTTTCGTTTTCACCTTGCTTGATGCGTAAGAGAGTTGCAAAGTCTGAGGCGATACTGGCCTTCCTTGATACCTTTCAGGAGCTGCATCTAATGGTAAGCCAGAGTAATTATTGCATTTAATGTTTGTTTTTGTTATAGCGTATCATTACATTTGTTATAGTGTCAGTAATTCATACTGAGCCCGCAGTATGTATGCGGTTACTATAAAACCCATGTGCTCTATGATTAATGCAGTTCTTTATTTGATCCGCAATCTGCGTGCAATTGTCTGCTTGCCCGAGAACATAACATTTCTGTCGACGAGAAATCGAGCGACCATGCCAAGCCTCGGCAAAATAGAGGAGTTCAATTCAGCTACTACAGGCATCAATCGCTACCTGGAGCGACTGGAACAATATTTCGTGGCAGACAGCATTTCCGCCGACTCTGCAGAGTCTCACAAACGAAGAGCAATCCTTATTTCTGTTATTGGCGCCGAGGCCTTCTGAGAAAACGTATGCACAGCTCACCACTATCCTAAAGAATCATTTCGCACCGAAGAAACTGGTTATCGCCGGAAGATACCGATTCCACAATTGTACACGACGGGAAGGCGAGAGTGTCACAGCGTCCGCTGCCAACCTGAAACATCTGGCTTCAACTTGCCAGTTCGGCACTCACCTGAATGAAGCTTTACGCGATCGTCTCGTCTGTGGTCTTCGCAGTAAGGAGAAAAGGATGTTGCTGCGTTCTCGCAAGAAAGTTCAGCTTCTGTTAACAAAGTCGAATCTCGTAATCGTCGAAGTTTGCAACCTACCCAACTTCGTAAGGGTCCTAGCAAGCGAGGCAAGTTCAGTTCCTCTGGTAGCAACATTAAAGACCCCTCGGAGTGTTTGAGCTGCCAAAGAACAGGGCACCCACGTTCTCAGTGTAAATACAGAAATTACACAAGTCATTCTTGCGGTAAAGTTGATCACATCTCGGAGGCATGCAACGGGAAACCTCAGAAAGTGCACCAGCTAGAAGAATCAGAACCCCCTCAAACTAGTCCTCCGGATGATTCGGTTGATCCTTTTTCTCTCTCGCTGTACAATCTGAGCTCAGGCCAGCAAGGTATTGAGATACCCGTTGAACTGAACGGAACCTCTCTTCTAATGGAATTAGACGCTGGTGCAGGCGTCTCAGTTATTTCAGAAGAAACTTAGAAGAAACACTTCAGTGACACACCCCTCATGCCGTCCAATACTCGCCTACTTGCATACACAGGACACCCACCCAAGGTACACGGGCAACTTATTGCACACCTAAAGTACCAAGACCAGAGCGCCGATGTCCCACTTCTTGTTGGTTAAGGCTCAGGCCCATCCCTTTTTGGAAGAGACTGGCTGTCCTGAATAAGACTCGACTGGACGAAGATCTGCAACATTCGCGTATCGGAGACAGACCTCCCACAGGGCGTGGCTTCCCGGTTGCGCAGAACTATCCAAAATCACCCTAACGTTTTCAAACCAGGCCTCGGAACTGTCAAAGGAATCACAGCCAAACTAGAGATGAAACCTAACGCGCGTCCAAAGTTTTGCAAGGTTCGTCCCGTTCCCTATGCTCTTCAGGAAGCTGTTGAAGCTGAATACAACCGTCTCGAGTCAGAAGGAATTGTCGAACAGGTGGAATTCAGTGAATGGGCTACCCCAATGGTTCATGCCCCTAAGGCAGATGGAACTACACGTTCTCTTGGTGATTATGTCGTTACTGTCAACCCCCAGCTTCACGTCCCTCAGTATCCAATTCCTCTCCCGGAGGATGTCTTCTTGAAACTGCGGGGTGGACAACCTTTCACTAACCTCGACTTTAAGAGTGCCTACCAGCAGCTCCCTTTGGATCCTGAAAGCCAGCAGTTCCTTACCATCAATACGCACAGAGGTCTTTACCGCTACAAAAGGCTACCCCTCGGTATTGCGTCTTCACCCGCTCTGTTCCAGCGCACTATGGACATCATCCTTCGGGGTTTAGATCATGTGGCGGGTATACAAGATGACATTCTTATTACTGGCAAGGATGACGATGAACACATTAAGATCTTAGACAGCGTCCTCAGCCGTCTAGACTTAGCTGAGCAAATGCAAATTCATGCAGAAATCAATAACGTACATGGGCCTGTGTCATCTCTGCCAGAAGAATTTCTCCTACAGAGGAAAAGGTAGAGGCCATCAAACAAGCACCACGCCCTGAGAACCTCACCAAGACGAGAGCTTTCCTTGGAGTGATCAATTATCGCGGCAAGTTTATCCGAAACCTGAACTCTATCCTCCAACCACTCAATCAGCTTCTCCAAGGTAACCAAGAATTCAAGTGGTCCCCCCGGTGCGAGGAGGCATTTAAAAAGGCCAAGGACTCACTCTCATCTTCAAATGTATTGCTTCATAATGACCCCAGCCTTCCTGTTATTCTTGAGAGCGATGCAAGCCAGTATGGCATCGGAGCAGTCATATTTCACCGCTTCCCTAATGGTAATAAGCGACCTATCGCATATGCCTCCAAGTCGATATGATTAATTTAGGCAGAACTCCATAACTAGTTTTTTAAAAGTACTGTAGGACCTCCGCACCCACTTGTAACCGCTCTGTGGTCGTAGCCAACTCGAAAGCTTGCAGGCTCCTTTGGCTGCTACACACTTTTTTCCTATGTTATGTTTAATTCCATGCATAGTTAGGTCTGTTTTACTTCTTTTTTTTTCTTATTGATGTTGTATTGTAATTGAATAAGTGGGAATAACTGAGCTTGAACTTGTTGTATTTTGTTGTTGTGAGTTGTTGGGTCTTCTGTGACAGTCGTTTATCCGCCCTCGAATCAATTGTCTACAGTTAGCCTTGAAGATTTGAATGGCCTCTTATCTCAGGGACAGCCAACGACAGTTTTCTGTGAATTATCTGTTGGAAGAAGCAAATATTGCCTAGAATTTTCTTTTGCTTGAGGACAACTAAAAATTTGGAGATGACCGTTCCGTTCGGTTACAAAAATGTAATGGAGAGAGGAATTAGAAAAATTCTGACTTGCGTAAAGCGTTAAATTGCAACTAAAATTTTCGGGAAATACTTCTGAAGCCCTTAGGGCTTGTAATTTCGCGAAGACTAGGGCCCCTAGAATGACCAAACAGATACAAATTTTATAGCGCCGCTTAGAAAATATTTCTAGAGATCTAAAAGTACCCTGGATTGCCTTAAAAGAGTTTTCAATGTTTTTACGAGGAAACCGTTATAGGGTGCCCCTACTGTCTGTTCAACGGGGACTTAATTCTAAGCCCTTTCGGTACAAGGCCGAGATCTTTGCAGCGGTTGGTGAAAATGTCGGTTGTCCAGACATTCTCTCGTTTTGCATGAGCAGGTCAATAAGTCGTTTGTACGGTGCCGGTAACTGTCGACTACAATACAATACAATACAATACATTACAATAAAGAGTTTATTGTGAAAATACACTTAGCTACAACAATGGCGTGCTTTCACGGACGGAACCGAAGTCGGGGTCTGTGAAAGCACGCCAGCTAATTTACAGGTATTCCACAAGCACAATAAAATTAAGAGTTAAAAGCTAGATATGGAATATTCTATAATTAAAATTATAACAATAAAATCTTAATAAATATGTCTTATATCTAAATAAATACTAAATTCAATATAAAAGCGTCGAAATTATAAAAATTGCACTAGGTCAACTTGACTAATGGATCTCTTAAAAGACTTAAAATTCGTTATATTTCTAGACATGTTTGGAATTGAATTCCAGAGTTTCGGACCGATATAACGGACTGAGTTCAAGCCATATGTAGTAGACTTTGGCTTGGGTAGCGAGAGAATATAATCACCTCTTAGACTGTAGCTAACGTTCTTCCTATGAACTATCAGGTCTTGTATACTTTTGGGCGCTAAGGAATTGTGGACGGCATTAAAAATAGACAGTGTAATTTTAATTAATCTTTGTTGTTTTAAATATGAGAGGCCTAATGCGTTGAGAAGTTCCGAGTAGCTCGTGTACTTATCCCTGAAAACAAACCTGATCGCGCGCTCATTTAACCTTTCCAATTTATCTGCAGCACTTTTACTACAAAAATTCCAGGTTTCACTGCAATGATTGAAGTGAGGAAGGATAAATGCTAAATGTAGGTCGCGCCTTGTTTCGAAGGGAAGCATTTTCTTCATTCTTTTAAGAACAGCTATTTGCTGTGAAACTTTTCTACATATTTTAGCAACATGATTGTCAAACTTCAGTTTGTTATCTATCGTTATGCCAAGCATCTCAAATTCTTTAGTCACTGGGATACTGGAATTTTCACACTTGAAATCAAGTGTGGCATCAGATTTTCCCATCACAATGGCTTGATACTTAGAATTTTCCTTTTCAGACCGTTCTCATCATACCATTTATCAACAAGCTCGAGATCAGAGTTTATAGCACTCTCAACTTCTCTATAGTCATTATGAGCAAAGAAAATTTGCGTGTCGTCGGCGTAGCTAGAGAGTTTGCATCTTTTCACGATGAACAGGAGATCGTTGATGAAAATGTTAAATATCAAAGGCCCGAGGATTGATCCTTGGGCAATCCCTCTGGAAATATAATTCCAGCTCGAATATTCTCCAGCTATTTTCACTCGTTGTTGGCGATCAGAGAAATAATCCTCAATGATATTAGCAGTTCTCTCGTCAGCACCATATTCTTTGAACTTCTTCACAATGAGATCGTGTGGTAGAGAGTCGAAGGTCTTCGACAAGTCCATAGAAACAAGGCCAATTATTTTCTGATCGTCCAGCTCCTTTCGCCATTCCTCCGTAAGACTGAGCAGGGCCGTACCACAACCGTGATGCTTTCTATAAGCGAACACGAACTTGTGGAGAATGTTTCTGAACCGGGGACTGACTCTTGAATGGACGAACGTCTCAAAGACTTTTGACAAAGATGGAAGAATGGTGAGAGGTCTGTAATTATCCTTGGACAGGCTAGAGTCTTTCTTATACACTGGAGTTATTTCGCCCTTTTTCCACTGTTTAGGGATCTAGAATTTAATTAAAGAGAGTGCAGTACGGCTCACACAACACTTCAGCAGAATCTCTCACTGCCCTCGCGGGAATAAGATCATGGCCAATGGCTTTATTTGTTTTCATGTTACACATGATTTCCTTCACTTCATTGGGGCTGGTATAATTTAAGGTGATCTGGCCGCTGGCGGAGTCGTGTGGAAAATGTGTGAAATCCTTCATGCGTTCAGTTGTTTTATCAGTGCCAACAATGTTTGAAAAGAAATCGTTCAAAGTTTCTGCAACTTCACGTGGCTTCCGCATTATCTGATCGTTCTCCTTAAGAACAATACGACTACTCTTCTTTTTCTTACGTGAATTAATGTACGGTCTAATTGTGTTCCAGAATTTTCTTTGATCTGCGTATTTCTCCTTGCAAAGTGCTTTGAAGTGGTCCTGTACAGCTTTTCTTCTCATACTGACAACTTTGTTTCTTAAGACACGATATTTTTCCCACTCGAGAAGATTCCTGGATCTGTAATATCGCTTTTTCTGTTTATCTCGGTCCTGCATTGTCTTCCGAATTTCATCTGTTATAAATACTCCAGCCGGTGACGGGCGTTTCTTGACTGTTATCTTGGGCGCATGAGCATCCAAAACTTGATCGTAGAGTTGATGCCAACACCAATATACATCGTCAGGATCATCAAACACGGATGAGACAGAGAAAGGCACTGTTGATAAATCAGCTTGAAATGAATCCTTATCAAAAGTTTTAAAGGATCGTTTTGTTGTGGTTTCTGTCTTTGATCGCATGTGTCGGGTTTTCAGAACCGTATGTACGAGATCATGATCGCTTATGCAAGTATGAATGACATCCGAGTCTTTGGCAAACGCGGGGACGTTAGTGAGAATAACGTCGAGACAGGATTCCCTGTTTTTACTGATCCTTGTAGGAACATTAATAAGGCTGTCAAGGTCATAAATGTCGCACATATCCAGTAAACACTGACCCACTTTGTGATTATCTAGTGGGTGAAGGATGTCCGAATTTAAGTCTCCGGTACAAATCACATTATTAGAAAGACTGTTTGCTTCATCCAGAAGATCACAGAGTTCGCGTTTGAATGTGTTGTTGTCTACAGATGGAGGCTTATAGGCAGTAATATATGCAAACTGTCGTTGTCCGATTTTCATGTCAAACAACATAGATTCGACACATTTTCCTCTCAATTTCTTCCGAGAAGCGGCTATATTGTCTCTGATGTATACTACAATGCCACCGCCGCCTTTGACTCTGTCACGACGATAAAAGTTAAAACCATCGACATGAAATTGTGAGCTCGGAAAAGTTGAGTCGATTTTAGTCTCTTGTATCGTCAAAATGTCGAATGCATTAGTAGCTAGCCATAGTCGAACCTCGTCGAACTTGTTTTGCAGGCTGTTAATATTGAGGCAGGCAATAACACATTCTTTTCTGTGCTCAATTCTAATGTCTTTTATCTTGGCTAGGACTTCGTCGGTATCGACCGATTCGACTTCGCGCTCCTCGTCTTCGCAGTTGCTCTCGTTCAAAGTAAATGAGCCAGTTTCGTCAAGGAAAGAGTCCGATAGTTTAGGCAGAGAGCAGAAAGCACATGTCCATTCCAAGTCGGGGTGTTGTAGGTAGTATTTGAACCCGGTAGCGGTTGATTTGAGACATTTTGCGTGGGACCAAGTATCACAAGACGAGCACAAAATGGCGTCTTGGTTCTTTCTCACTGGCTTACTACACTCGCGGCATGGAAACTTGGGCTTACCTTTGCCTTTCGCAGGGCCAGGGTCGACGATATATCGCCGCAGACGAGTAGGTCCCGTTGTATTTGGAAGGTACTCGCGCCGTTCGTGCTGTACTGAACTCTACCAGCGAAATATCGGCTTGCTCGAGAACGACGTATGAAAGGAGCATTGACCACATGCTTTTCTAGAAAGAACGCGTCTGAAGCCTTGACTCTGCGTTCTACATGCGAATACGGACAGATAGTATCCTTATATTCAAAAGTTAGGTCAGGTAATACCCGAATAATAACGCAGAGGGCAAGAATTAAGCCAAAGTTACGAGCGCTCAACATTCCGTGTTCACCGTAATTACATTCACCAGCACATGTTTCTACGATTCAGTGGCGTTTTTTCTAAACTTAGTAATCCAACTATCTAAAGTCCCAGTCGATTTGATGTTTCGTCTGTGATTGGTGGTCACACGCAACAACAGACTACGAACGACAATTTACAGACAATCGACACATACCGACAGATTACTAGTACCAGTCATCGTACAACCCGACCTACTTTGACGAGACGAGCGCAATTAGTAAGCAAGTCGTCTGACAGCCTACAAGACAAGACTGACTACCTACACAACGCTTTTAGTAAAAACCCTAACCCAACGCCGACTTCGTTAGACGAAACACTCAAAGTAACGCTGATTCCAACACTTAGACCATGTCAACTCTGGCCCCGTTACGACAGCGACTATACCGTCCATCAGAGGCACCTCTTAAACTATTGCACGATAAAATAGAGGGTCTGTGAACAGGCGAACGCATACTACAACCTTACAATATACCTGTGGCACACAAACCCAAACCTGCACTTAACGACGACTACTTAACTCTAATGTCAAGGACCAAGACAATCCGGAGGAAAGACAGGGAGCAGTATACGAGATCAAATACTGCGACTACCAGGCCACTTACATCGGTGAATCCGGCAGAAACCTCATAGCACGCGACTGACCGAACACAAATGATTGAGAAGAAATGGTGACGTCAACAATCACATTGCTGAACACCATTTATAGACGAAACATCAAGTTGACTGGGACTCTG
The DNA here is from genome assembly GCA_964035525.1 of Porites cylindrica. Classification (NCBI taxonomy): domain Eukaryota; kingdom Metazoa; phylum Cnidaria; class Anthozoa; order Scleractinia; family Poritidae; genus Porites; species Porites cylindrica. Next base: position 26,488,561 of record OZ037775.1, read on the forward strand.
CTACATATATTACGTATTCTACAGACTACTGCCTGGGTCAACGACTGCCTTTGGATAGATAGATAGATAGATAGATAGACAGACAGACAGACAGACAGACAGACAGACAGACAGACAGACAGACAGACACACAGACAGACAGATAGATAGATAGATAGATAGATAGATAGATAGATAGATAGATAGATAGATAGATAGATAGATAGATAGATAGATAGATAGATATACTACTAAATATTTAGGGTCAACCTCTCGCATGACTTACGCTGGAATGATCATGTAAATGCAATTATACCACCAAAGCAAACAAGACTTTGAACTTTCTACGCCGCAATCTTCGCACTTGTTGGGCCAAATCCAAAGACAAGCCTATAAAGCCCTTGTGAGACCAACTGTTGAATACAGTACCACCGTCTGGGACCCTTACGTAGCTAAGAACATACAACAAGTTGAAATGATTCAACGCCGAGCAGCTCGCTGGGTACTCGGGCGCTACGATAGATTAGACAGTGTCACTGATATGTTATCTTCTCTTAAATGCAGATCTCGGGAGCTCAGGCGATCTTACGCACGTCTCTGTCTGTTGTTCAAGAAGTGTAATGGATTAGCCACTTACGAATGCGACAAGCTTCAGAGAGAACATAAGAGCAGAATGGACACCAGGCTCTGGTCTCTCTGTCTTCGATTTGAACAGCCACGTTGTACATGTGATTATTATAAGACCCTTTTTACCCTAGGACAATTGCACAGTGGAACAATCTCCCACCAGAAATTATAGCATCTACTTCGCCATGTTCATTTAGGCAATCCCTGTGTAATCTTACATATTGATTAGTAATTTTATGTTATTGTCGTATTCATTGTTGTATTATTATTATTATTATTGTTATTATTATTATTTAAATCAGTCTGCAATACTCTGTTGAGAGTGAAGACTTAAATTGGTAAATAGTAAATTACTCATCACTACGTTATAATTCAAAAAGTTTAAAATGTAAACTGCAAGTCATGAATACATTGCCATAGAGCTACTCTTGTTGATAAAAGTGTCCGCAAATCTCTTTGTTTTAGTTTAATGAAGGACGAGAATCTTCTGTCTCCTTTTATTATAAGATGGCTTTTTGCAATTTTTGGGTAACAAACCGTAAATTTTATTGGATGGATTTTTAACAACTAATTGGAAAAGCTGATTGGTGCCTTACCCTGAAACTCAAACTTAACATGAAACGATGCTTAATGCTGAAGAATCTCATTTTTTTAAAAAATTTATCGAGCGGTTTCAAAGTTATTGGCTTCTTTGTTAAAGTACACCAAAATGTTTGCAAAACCGTTAACAGGAGCGCCTCGATACATACTAATGAAATCCTTCTTTCTAGCAATCAGCTGGAGCTATCTCCATGATCTTTCAAATACGTCTTTAAAAAGATTGAAACTACTACGAGAGGTCAAATTGCTTTTCAAAAACGCCTCGTTTTCTACAGACAACGGACAAACATCAAGATTTTCCAGTTTTGGCGTATTTCTAACCATAAAAACTTCATTCCAAATATCTCAATAACGCTCTTACAGATTTCACTTACACTTCACGAACAAGCGGCTATTGGAGAAAAAGGCTCCCGTGAACGATTCTGGAAAAACAGTCCCCAGTGCCGAGAAATACGGCTGCGAGTAAATTTGGTAATGGCGTCATTTCTTTGCAATAACAACTCCGATGTCCTTATAAACACTTCGGCTCGCTCAGCCGGGTCAACTCGATGCTCTTAGCTCGGGCAAAAAGGTCAACTTTTTTCTTATATAATAAACGCTCACTAAAGTTGCTGGTGCTAGGTGACCCTCTTTTCCGGGACAACATCGGGCAAACAGGGCCAAAGGAGAACACCTTTTTTGTTATCTAAGGGGTGTTTTAAATTTCCCGAAGCTTATAGGCTAGAAATAACTAGAACCAAAAGTTTATATCTTTTTTGTACCCCGGTCGTGTGAGATGTCTGACAAAAGGCAACTAAATATTTCCTCCTTTGTCTCTATAACTAGCTAAGAGAGTAATAATTGCAAATTAAGGTAGGGCAATCGACAGGGAGGGGTGATAAGGGGGTAGAGGGTTAGTGTTAGGTAGATCAGACTTTTTGGGAGAGCCAGGAATGTTGAGTATGATAATGTGTTTTCATAATTACTCTCTTTATATTTTACGTCCGTTGCTGATCCACAAACTACAATCAAAACTCCACGCGGAAAAGAATATTTTTTAAAAATTAAAAATAAGCAAGTAGACTACACAAAGGTAAAAAGTAACCCTCAGTCAAAAGTGGGCCTTATACAATAGGTGAGCTCAGCAACTGCCTTTATCAGTGTTGTTGCTTAACTATATCACTTAACTAAGTAAACCACAGGTCAAATACTGACGGTCACTCCCCTGATGAAGTCATGAGAGTTGCAATAAAAAAGGCATAGTCACTCTAACCAAGAGAGGATAAAGGGGACAGAGACGGCATCCCCCGTACACACCCTATTCCATAGGTAATTCGTCTCGAGGTATTTTTAAGACCACAGATCCCAAGGGGGATTAGACAACAGCCAATGACATAGCGCGAATGTGTTCTGCGTGGATGACCCACGCTCAGAGCCACGCGTCCTTCACGAATTGACGCTGAAAAAAATGGCGGAAGACGCGGAGACCGATACTGCTATTCGTTTTGTCGACGAAAACGACTAAAGAGAGATTTTTGCTAAAGCTGTGTCAGCGAAACCGAAATTAAAAAAGAATCGCCCTTCCTCTCTTGTATAGAGCTAACAGTACAGAAGGAAAATCCTTAACACACTGAATATTCTCTCAGGATCATTTATAATTTACAGTTTGAAGAGAGCAATTTATGGTTTGATATTTATTCTTTTATTAGTCTTTTATTATTCAACAAAAATAACACTTGGCGTCCTAATTGCTTTATTGTACAAACGACTGGTCTCAATAGACCGGCGAAATTTCCCATTTTATTAAAGCACTGAGATTACGATAACTTCGAGTTAAATTGATTTCACGTGTTGTCAAAGAGTCCAGTGATTCCCTTTTCCCAGGTGAGCGCCGACTCATTTCGCTTCAATATTCAGAAATGCTCTCGATCTCTTTACGCTTTCATTGCCTTTCGCCCGACATGTTTTGCACGGCGTTTAGTCATGCGAAACCTCCACGAAACATCCACGCAGCGCGCGAGGTAACTTTATCCCGATTCTAAAAATAACTCGAGACGAATTACCTATGAAATAGGGTGTGTATAGGGAATGCCTTCTCTGTCCCCTTCATCCTCTCTTGCTCTAACCTAATGTAGCTTAGTATCCATAAAAACAAATACACCGCCGAACACATGTTTATCATACCATTTAGATATCTGATTATCTTAGAATGGATTTTGTTCTATAAAGAAACTGAAATGAAAGCGAACAACAAAAACTGAGAAAAATGATAAAAAAAAAACCTCTCCAGAAAGTACAATCTCGCTGGTACAAGCGAGACACAAAAGAACGGATACCAGCTCAGGGATGAAAAAAATGTTAAGACACTTAAGATCGAGGCCAAATATGCCAGCCGGAAATCATATGGAAAAATGACTCCAACAGTATGCGTTCTCCTTCGTCGTCGCAATTATTATATTCGTCGAGCGATCGGATCTTCAAAAAACTGTCTCAGACCCACAAGTTTTGCAGTAGCTGACAGCAAAAGCCGCCAAAGAAAACGCACTCAATCCACTTGTCGATGAAGTACCTAAGTAAAAATTATTGATTTACTACAATCTTATCGGAACTTAATAGTTTCATTTTTTTAAATATTTTTACGCTTGCCGTTACTCCCAATAGCCCGTTACCATACTGATTACGGGGGTTTCCAAATAAAATATGTGTCCATTACTGAATGACTTGATCAATTGCTATCTAGAGTGGAACCCGGACGAAAGCGACTCAACAAACATTTTCGCAGCCATTCCCTTTCCCTTCCAACCATGGCAGCCCCATATACCAACGTGACTTAGTTCAATTATATTGTAAGGCAACGAACGGATGAAGATGCGATCAAGAGATAGCTGCCAAAGTTGAATGGATAACTGGTTCTTCCAGCGGCATAGGACTGGCCACCGCTGTTTTGCTTGCTAACGATCGATGCCGAAATCAGGTTTCAGGTGTATGCAACAATGAGAAATCTTGCGAAAAAGAAGCAACTTGGGACAGAAGATAAAGATCGCTTTGGAGTCACCTTGATCGTCAAGCAGCTGCATCTTTGTAAACTCACTAGCTGAATCGGTTGAGACTGTAAAGTTTAGTTCTGAAAAAAGACTGTTTAAAAAAATAAGGCAATCAGATTAGGAAAGATTTCCAAGGGGTTTTTCCAAGCAGCGAAGTCAGACCACCGAAGCGAAGAAGACTGCTGTGTTTTCAAATTGAGTTCTGTATTAAATAGCCGAGAGCTCGCGCGATTTGACGTGGTCAAATGGACCCAAGGACTCTCCCACCGTGCTACTCGCGATACACCGTGCCCGCTCCCGGACGGAGGCAAATTGTCGATGTAACGTAAGATTTGAGCTGCGGTTGGTTACGTCAGGTCGAGTTGTCCGGTCATAGGCATCGCGAGAAAGAACAGTTTGATGGAAAAAGTTTAAAATCAAGCGTTTCGCTAGCGGTTGTGATCAAACCTGAGACTTCAGAAGCATAGAAGGGAAAGACAAATTATCGGCAGACCTCTAACGGTAATTTTGGCGAGATAAGACTGTTTCAATGGGATTTATGGAGGTTCGAACTGGGACGGTCCTCTTCAGACTCGGCAGCCTTCCCATATTTATACTGAAGTACAACTCAAAATCTTTAACGTTGATAAAACGGGCTTCAAATGGCTCTAGAAGCAAAGAAACAGTAAATACCAAAACAAAAACACAAGGTAGGTCATTTTTATTTCTACTTTTGTCAAAAATGGAATTTAGGACGTATTTTGTTTATTTTCATTCAGTCACTTACAATTCAAGGTCTAACGAACTCCCACAAAGTCTGGGCCGACTGTGATATAATCAACATTAACAGCCATGCCTGAGTGATTGCGTTTCCAACTGCTGAAATTTATAGCTCAACAATGTTTGCCGTGGAAGGACTGACTGAATCAATGGCACCAACTCTTCGCCCGTTTAACATCAGGTACTTGGGTGCTACTTATTATTATTACTTTTTATAAAATTAAGGCACACACAAGCAGCACACGAGGTTGGGATTAAAACAGCCTTAAACATCCTGTTTTATAGTGCCTCATTCACAACATTTAACCAAGTTCCGTTGATACTCCAATGAAAGATGGCAATAATTCTATTGAGGGTGGGGACCTGTTGTCCGCTGACCAAAGACCCTGCTTATCCGGGATAGAGTGAGTAGCCGATGGGGTACTTTCTGGACTCAGCCGGATTAGGTCTTGACTGCACAGCAAGTAGCAGAGGCTATAAAAGAAGCGATTCTGAGCGAAAACCCAAACTTTCGCTACCAAAAGAATAAGCATTACTGCCTCGATGAAACTGAAGCGAAACTGGCTGACATGACTGGAAATAAGCCGTTAATATTACTAAACGGTTTTGCGCCGAGTAATGTGACGTGTCTGAACAGAGGTAAACATTGAGACATTGAATGACTTTAATTTCGTAAGCAATTATTGATGTTCTTATTCTACCCCTAAAAATATATCATCTGATTATTATACATTGTACTCGCTATGTCTTCTCACTGGTTAATAGCCACCAGCTAATTTTGGAAACCAGCGCAACCTACAGATTAGTTAGTTATCTCTAGCAGATAACTAACTGACTAATCTGTAGGAGCGCTTACCATTTGTATGAAAAATCGGGAATTCTGGGAAGAATTTGAATGGAACGGTTCATTCTGGTCGAAATTTTCCGGAAAGAAAGAAATTCCTTTCGAGGTATTCCCTTTTTCCCGTTTTTACGACCAAAATTTTCTGTACCATTTGTTTGGATTACACCAGTGCCAGGCTTCATATCGAAAGAAAGCGAAAATTTTATCGGTATTTTGTAAATGATACAACTCGATCCCGGTCCTGTTTTCAGTGCCCAAAAAAATATCAATACCATTTGACGGAAGTTTTTCACCGAGATTTCCTTACAAATGGTAAGCGCTCTAGGTTGCGCAATGCATGATTTCCAATAACAATTCAGTTCAGGTTCCTTGAGACGGTGTTTGTCGTTATTTTCTTCAAAACAATGTGTAATAAAACAATTATTAGATTTGATTTTTGTGATATCCTAAATAATCAAGGTCTCGGTAAGTGTTATCAGCCTCGGCCTTCGACTCCGCTGATAACACCACTTTTAAAAGAGAAGCATATTTCAGCTCGTGATTCCTGACGCTAACAAGACGTATGCTTTAAACTTTCTACTCACGATAAAGTACGGGTCAGTTGAGAGCCCCCTTTTACACTGACACTTTATTCGATGTTCCCGGTAAATTTATTAGGGAGAAGTTAGGATTTTCCCTTCACTTTCTCGTTAGTATAATCTTCCCTGGTAGCACCTGTTTTTCCGCTTTAACTCTGATAGCCTAGTATATTAATATGATAGGAGGAGCTAATTTGATACATCAATTTTATAGCTAGAAAGGTTGATATATATTAGATATATATAAGAATGCAACAACATACTTTATCATATTAAACAGAAAGAAGGCTTTCGTTTAGAGAATATTATGTATGAACTATTGTTTCTCGTGTCAAGGCTTCAAGCGTATTTTCATAAATATTTCGAGGTTTCTTTTTTTTTTAATTTGTAGTGTTAAGACCTCCATTCACCACTAAAATTCAAGCTTACTATAAGCATTAATCGTCTCCTATGTCCATTTTTAAGTACTGACTATTGTTTTAAATTACCCATCTAAAATAAATTTACACTGATTAGGATGACAGTTCCACTTTAGAGTCATTTTCTGCAGAAAAGAGACTTTTTCACAGCGGTGCGAATCTCTTGAAGACGCCAACAGTAGATAAAAGGATTCAACGCAGAATTCATGAAGACCATACCGTGCTTGACAATTTCCATGCTATGCCACTGCCATACTCTTTCCAAGATTCTGAAGGTATTTTCTATTCGTCTCCCTGCAACAGCAAGGTTACGAAAAAGGGGATGTAGCAAATAAGGAGAAAGTAGTGGACCAAGAATGTATTGAATGCTGTTCTCTTGAAACGCGTTATATTTATGCGCGAATTATCTTGAACTGCTCTTGTTTGTGCGAGAATTTGTCGTTTGTGGTTACGGATTATGTAGGAAATATTTATGTACGCGGATGTTGAAAAGCATAGAAAAATGGCCACGACTAAAGCCATGAAAAAAAGAAACAATAACTTTGAAGTCCATAGTATAAGACTTGCCAGAAAACTACTTGTCAACCAGTTCATTGCGATAACACAAAATGCTCGCTGTATGGTCATGATACTGCTGTACCTCATATGATATTTTAGCGCTAGTAGCCTGTCTATAGTGATAGCTGTAAGAGTCGCCAGGGAAACTCCACAGACAGTATAGGAACTAGTGTTGAATGCCTTTCCTAACACACAGTTATAAGCCGACGAATTCGAGAGGAGCGTGAGTTCCATAGACAAAAACAACGGCCGAAGCAAGAGGCCCACAGCAAGGTCTGTCGTTGCGAGACCACAAAGTAATATGATGGAGGGCGAACAAGGAGAAGGTGTTCTCCATACGGCTACCAAAACCAAGGTGTTGCCTACAATTGTTAACACTGACAGTGGGAAATTTACAGTACTGTTAAAACCGACGATAAGCTCGGGGATGTTGTCCGTTTGAAATACAGGAAAGCGAAAGCAGGAGACATTGTTCTCTAAGCTTTTTGAACTGTTACTCAACATAACTTGCTCAAACGCTCCTTAGGATAGAAAAAAATACATATTTCAGGTGATTCTATTAAAGCACCAAAATATTAGGCGCCTAACGCAGTACATCCGTATAGGATTAAACATAGTTAAAAATTAACTAATTTGGCAAAATTGTGCTTATGCATATGTTTCAGTATTGAGACACTTCTGCGAAAATAGGAAGCGACGTTAGTGTGTACTCACAGCTGTCTGCTATGCAAGCAATTAAATACCATGCACCTACGTTTGTAAAATTATAAAGAAAATTTCACGCTTCGTGGTGGGTTTTTTTCAAGTAATGATTTGTTAGCTTTGTTCGTTTCTTTTTTAGAGATTGGCACGATTTGAACTTCAGGTATTAATGTATAGTGGTAGAAAAACAATATTGAACTGATGTTGCCTTTGATAAGATCAAATTGGTTTTCTACGTCTTTCCGCTTTAACATTTTACAATGAAGTTCGTTTTCTTAATTTGTGAAGATGGCTAATCAAAAGTAGGCGTTTTCAGAACTTCAAGAGGAAATCCGCTCTCAAGATGACCTTAATTTATATTTAGTAGTTACCATTCTAAGAAATTTAATTAGTTATTTTAGACAAAAAGATTCACAGCAAAGTCGTTAACGTCCTCAGCAATAATTTTGTATCATCCTGAAGATGGTTTGCCCACTGATCTGCCCACACATCAAGTAACTGGACAATACCGTGGGATCAAATTCTGGCAAGTTTCCGCATATGATGATACACATTAAGGCCTTTGAACAAAGCTTATTCAAAAGCCAACGTGTGTAAAAAGTGTGGGGAACAAAGTGTAATGAATGGCTTTTAAACGATTTCTTTCGAGTAAAACTGTGTTAAATTTGAAAATCTAAAAGCTCTTCATTTTCATTTTCAAGTTAAAGTCTATTCCTTCCCTACCCACTCTTATCATAAGAAACAGTCATCTGTATGTTAGGTAGTACTAAGGTCATTATGGCTCTTGGTACCACATAAAAACACCAGGCTGCCATAAAAGGATTCAACTGACGGAAATATGTTTCCGTTGGGTTTTCAAGCAGCATTAAATCTTGGTGACACAGGCTTTTTAGGACATGCTAACTGTTCTGTTGAAAGGGAAAACAAATTCAAAGCATAGATCTGAAATTTGCACACATTCCTTAAGTTTTTTTTTTTTTTTTGCTAAAGAATGTTTGTTTTCTGCCCCAGGCTCAATCTTTTTTATTTTTTTGCCGATTTTAGGCTGAAACTGTACAAGACGCAATCAAATAACTAGAAAGAGGAAATGAAATAACTCCTAGAAAAGATTTAAAAAAAGGATTAGGAGACATGTTTATATTCTGCCGATGGCATTTTGCAGACTTCTTGGCCCCTGTATTGGTCTTTGTCAAACAAAAGTAAACTAAAGTTGTAGCAAACAGCACTGTCTGGTCGACTCGTTCGTATCCGATAGTGTCAAAGATGTCGAAAGAAGATTTCTGATACCAGTACCTGCAATTTATTAATGAGATTGCTTAATTTTTTTGAAACCCCAGTCGAAAACAACTGCCTGTTTTTTAATTCATATTCTTTGGCAATATTTATAAATTAAGTCTTTTGAGTATGTAATGTTCAAAACACGAACAGCCGATTTCAGTGGTTTAAGATTATTCGAGCGCGTGCTGTGAGTGTTTTGAACAGCTTCAAAACAGTCTCCGGAGTATTTTATCACAAGACGGCTAAATAATACATTTCCCTTTTTAAATCGTGTTTGTTTGAAAATTTTCAAACAAAAACAGGCAAAATAACAAAGGTTGGCGAGATATACAACGTAGTTATGCAAATACTTTGAGCAACTGAAGCCGACAGAGTTTAAGCGTCTACTTGCCTTCGTAATAGGCCTTTCCAAATGAAAGGAATATCAACAGTTTATAATCGTAGAAGAGGAAAACATTAGTCAAGTAGAGTGTCGCTAAATTTACCTGCGTATTGATAAGTTAAAAGGTTGCAATTTGATTTGTCTATTGAAAGCGGGGGCGTCTCCCCATTATGGTCTAACAAACGCATATTATTCTAACATGGTGCAACTCCCATGTCGGAAGCGGTTCTAATAGAATTCCATGGACAGAGAAAATAGATAAGACCCAAACCGTAATGATTGGTGTGCCATTTACAAACAGCAGAAGAATTAAGAAAGGAGACATTGATGAGCTTAAGGCCAGATATCAGATCCTAGATAATCAGCAAATGAGCTATGATTCTCAACAATAACATAGAAATAATTTGTTCAAACAAACCACCATGAGTACGTATTGTAATTTCACTAGAACACACTCTAAAACTCAGTATTAAAACAATTTAAGGAATAAAATGCATTGAAAACCCAAAGAATAAACTGCATGACTTAAACATCTCAACTCAAGAATCTACTTTCCGCTGCCTTAGTTTTGATTTCATCGAGCCCGTCTCCAATTACAAGTTCACCACAGATTCATTTTTAAAGTATAACACCGACACTTCAGAACCGTAGTTTATAAATAGTTGCTATACGTCATTGAGATAAAACATTCATAACTCGGATCTGAGGTATAACATCCATACATCAGAGGTGAAGTATAACATCCATACCTCAGATCTGAGGTACAACACCCATACACCAGGTTTTTTGCCATTCATTTAAAATAGGTATTTTCTGTTGAAAATAAAAGTAATCGTTTAATCTTTAGTTAGTATTTTTTAAGCGAAAACAAATTAATAATATTTCCCTCAAAAGATGTAAACTGAAATGCAACGAAAAATGTGTCAGTTTTAAGGTTTGTTTACTGACTAGTTCAATTAATTTGGAAATTTTAAAATAAGCAGATTTACCCAAAATACAACGTCATTGCAAATTACAATGGCTTTGGTGAACATCCAGCATGCTACAAGCCTACACCTGCTTTAAAAATGACAGCCTGGCATTGTTAATCATTAGTGTCACAAGAGGCCGATGTTATAAATTGTGCTTCGTAAACTATTAACCGCTTACTAACCGAGCGCGAAGGCCATACTCGGGAATATTGACCCCAGGTCGGGGCAGTGCGGACCAAGCGCAGCGAGGTCCGTACTGCCACGACCGGGGGCAAATATTCCCCAGTACGGCTCGAGCAAGCACGGTTAGTAAGTTGTTTATTATATGGCATTCGGTGTCTGAAGTAGCTTGCACTTAAAGGGCTTCCGCTGTGACGTATTTTTGATGACGCGAGCAACTTATCAGACAAAAGCAAGCTACCACGAAATCGAAAAACCAAACTATCGTCTTAAATTAGCTTAAACAAAACTTCAAAAACGCTTTGTACCGGTACCTGAAAAAAGCAGTTGTTGATTGTAAAACTCGAGAAAGGGTTTTTTGTCGATCAAACAATACTTTCTTGATTACAAAATATTGGCCAAGACAGTGTCAAGTGAAAGTCTAAGTTTGAAGCTGTGAAAATTAATTCAAAACTGGGCGAAGTTGACAAAAATATAGCATCAAAGTAAATCTCCTCATCGCTATCGATAACTGGACAATTTTCTCATTACCATGAAATATTTGGAAGGTGCACCAGCTCGTGGATCCTACGTTTGCACCTGTAAAAACTGGAGCGATGGAAGACAGTAACGGATCGCTTGACTGATATTCTCTTGCTCGGAAAACGAAGTGTTAAGGGATAAAAACCATCACATAGTTCTTTGAAGCGCAACTGGTTTGAGGTCGCCGAATTCTCCTGCTTCAAAAAGGGCATCCTCTTTGTCGATGCCGGCTTGAGCAGCTTGCGGTTTGCCAGGCTTCCTTTGCCGTGCTCGTGAACAAGGGAATTTGGCTTCGCTGCACGGACTTTTCTGGATTTTTCGAACTCATTGTCCTTGAGTATGTTAAGTATCGCTGTATACTGGGTTGAAGACTGGAAACTGTTGCTGGCTCGCAGCCTTCTCCGTTTTTCCTGCGTGCGCTAAAAAAAAAAAATTGGAAAAAAGGTGTTCAAGCTCGTTTTTCATACCATTAGCTTCCATGTAACGGAGAAGAGTGTTCATATCAGTAACCGTCTTCTTTTTTGTGTTTGCGCTTTCCTGTACGTTGGTTGACAAAATCGTCTATGGCTGACCAAGAAAGAACCAATCAGAGCGCACGGATTTGCGTAAGACTGGCTTTGCCATATAATAATCAGTGATATTTTATTTCCTGAGCAAAATATCATTGGCATTTTTTAAAGACGAGAAGAAAGCCATCTGAATAATTCTTTGCAACGGGCAATTTACTCCAGGCGCACTATGTTCATACACATGAATAATAACAGAGAGATTGTCTTTATCATTTTAATGAATTACGGAAACTAATTTTGTACCAGGCATGTTCAAAAGAGTAACAAAGCAAGCCATAGTTGATTTTTTTCTAATCAGACTTGATGAACATCAATCAAGCAATACCTAGCCCAACTAGATACGGTGAAACCTGTATTAAGCGGACACCCTCGGGGAATTCTGTAGTGTCCGGCTTAATATAGGGTGTCCGCCCAATACAGGTTTCGATAGATAACGTCATATGAGGTGTCAAATGCCATTTAAATGAACAGTGGAAAGGTTAAGAATACTCCCAGATAGCCTGTGCCAGGCTCTCAGATAGTATAATGCGGACGTATTAAAACGAGCAAAGCGAAAATAAGACACGCGTGACTTGGGAAAGGGGGCGGTGGCAGCGAGAAAAATGTTTCCCCAGCCCCCGCGCATTTTTCGCATTTCTTTTTACTGAACGACTTTTCACCACTACCTCGGAGCTAGGAACAGGCTAACTACCAGAGATTTTGACGATATACGTTTGCATTAATTTCTTTATCAAAGTGGACCAGTTGATCACAATACCATAAACATAAATTGCAACTCAAATTTGAAGAAATAAGATGAGTGAAACAAGCTCTATACTAACAAAACGAAATAGAAAACAATACTGTACTGTGAAACTAATCAAATATGTTCCTCACGTTTTTTAATGTTTAAATAGAAAAATTGGGGGGTGGCAATTCGAGGCAATTTTCGCATTTCCGGCGTCTGGCATGTTGGGTGGTGTTGTCCGTTTAATACAGGTTGGTAACAATAGAAATGACCATTTCAGGTACTTTTTAGGTGTCCGCGTCCGCTTAATAGAGGTGTCCGCTTAATAAAGGTTTCATTTAAAGCAAATAAGGGAAATAAATCTTGGGACTTCGGCTACTGTCCGCTTAATAGAGGGTTTCCGCTTGATACAGGTTTCACTGTAATTTCCGGTCTATTAATTGTTGGAACGAACACCTATGGATCCAGCCAAATCTGGCCTAATATCATGTTCCCAAGAAGCTTTCTCCCTCAGTGTCATTTTATAGCTCTGTTAACAAAGTACTTTTGAGTACTTTGTACATTTAAAAAATGTATTTATTTATTTATTTGCAGATTCAGTTTACATAAAAATATCCAATTATGAAAGGTGGAACAAGGTTTAACTACCCAAAACCAACCCTCCATAAACGAAATAAAGAAGAAATAAAACTATTTGGCCAAACCCATACCCTGAATCAAGAAAAAAAAATGGTTAGGTAAAACAAAAAATATCCATAATGAGCACACCACTAAAGAGTTAACCTCGTGACATTTTGGGCAAACAATTTTGAGGAACTGCTTGTCTGATGATCTTATGCTATACATGTCATGGTCAAACATTGCTCAGTCTTTATCTTTCAAGAAAGATTAATTTAAACCAGTAGACAAACACCTGGTAGTACCAGAGAAAAAAGTGAAATGATCTGTCAAATTCATTGAATGTAAGCATTGGCGATGAAGACTTCAAACATTAAGCGGTCGAAACTTCGCGATCTAACTTAGAAAAAATAAACAACACTACTTATAAACATGTTATTCACTACGATGAATAACAATAATCTTTGTTTTAAGTCATGGGTGCATATAGTTCAGCCACACCCAAAGCCCAAATGCTTCCAAATCCGTGAGAAACATCTCAACTGGTTCTCTATGCTTTAGGTAAGTAACTACAACCCCGAATATATTTGGCAATGGAACAGTTATTCCTAGTTTTTTCGTCTTTGCATAGCTTTAAATACTTCGAGACAGTATTTACGCGAATTCTATCGCCAAGTGCGTTAGGCAATGATTTCATGTCACATTCTCGTGGAAAATGAGATTTCCACCCAAAGTACTTTGGTTGGCCATAAGAATTCCCGCCAAAGAGGATCATGAAAGTGAAGAATGATCATCGCAATAAATTTTCCAATTTAAGCAATTGGAAAGAAGAAGCCTGAAAAAAGTCAGGGCTTCAACGGGATTCGAACCCGTGACCTCCGCGTTGCCGGTGCGTTGCTCTACCAATATGTGGCTTCATAGCTCAGTTGGTAGAGCAACGCACCGGCAACGCGGAGGTCACGGGTTCGAATCCCGTTGAAGCCCTGATTTTTTTTTCAGGCTTCTTCTTTCCAATTGCTTAAATTGGAAAATTTACTGCGATGATCATTCTTCACTTTCATCTACAACCGCAGTTCAAAAATGAATTATTTCATTTACTTCACATCAAAGAGGATCATGCACCACAGGGTTGGGCCATTGGATCGCACAAAAAGGTGACAATAGACGGTAAAAGCTTGAGCATTTCCTTTTAAAACGGGCCCTGGGACTAAACCTATCAATAAAGTAGTATTAAAAAAAATCGTATTCATTATTCGTTTTGTGCCTTTATTCAGAAGCTCGTAAATGGCCGTACAATTCTGCGTGCATCGTTTTATATGTGCGGCTTTTTTATTCAGCAACTACGATTCTGTTAATCTTTCTTTCTTAGGCCTAGGACTAACGTGGTCGACCATTTCATGAGACGAACCAAACTTAGTGAGTTACGTTTGTGAAAGAGAAAATTTATTAAGATTGCTTTTTGTTCTGAGTCAGCTTAATTTAGGTCGACTCAAATGAAGAGTTTAGTTCAGGTCTCATGGAAAGCCCTACATTAGACCGAGGCCTTAAACTGCAACAGTAAGCTGCGACAACAATATAATAAGTGGAGTGTTTGGTATTAATAATTCCTCATGCATCTTCCTGTAACTTGGCATTACTGAATACAATCATCTAGAAAAATCATCTGACAAAAGCATAATGTTTTACCATCCTTTCTAATTATAAATTCGCCAAAGATTACTTAAATAAACCAACCTCCCCACAAAGTGTTTTATATGAATTAACACAGGCCTTCTTGTTCTTTGTCGTTCTTTACCGTGACAAGAAGAGCGGTAGCTTAATATCATGGTCTTTTATAATGATGATGATGTTATTCCCCTTTTAAAAAAACGCGTGCTTACAAGTAATGTCAAACACTTCGACAATTACGTACCTCTTCATTCGCAGTTGCCGGCTTTGTTATATTACGTACAAATAGTTAATGTCAGCGCTTTTACACAAGCTAATAATGTAAATGATAATCTTTAAACAGCGGTTTCTAATCACTCGTTCGTCCCTTTAGTTGTCTGATTGGCTCCATTCATCTTTACCACCTTTACTATAGTTGGATATCCGCTATCTGAGTGTTAATAAAAAAAAAAATGGGGAAAGATTAAATCAAAATGCATGAAAACACCTTAAGACTGGGCTAAGAAAGATTGTTTTCAAACTAAAGATGAAGCTCACGGAGATTTGTAACCCTTTTCATACTCATATTGTTACAAATATATAAATAAAATGAAATAAATAGAGAAAGCTGATAAAATTTTGATAAGACAATATGAAAGTTATTTACATTGAAAGCTGACGATACCTATTCAATTTACAGATAGATAGTAGGGATCAGAAAAATCACTTGGGCGGAGTACTTAAACAAAATTTAGCCCCTGTTTACAAATCACTTCAAAGTAATTTTTCATTCGACAATCTCATTGTTTAACAGAAAATATTGGCATTAGGATATATTGAAGACTAGAACTGAAAACCTGAAACAACGGTAACCCATATCTGATCGTCCACTCATTTTCGTAACCCACGGCTTAGACGATTAGACTTCTTTGAAGTGCCCTTTACCCCTAGGGTGTTATACGGACCTGATCGTCGTTCAGGTCTGGAGAATAGATAGGTCTTTCTTATGAACATTCATCCCATGTATAGTACTTGTCTGTGGAATGCTGACAATGCTCGATCGTGAACAAAAAAACATGTCGGTTGAAGAATTTGAACTGCAGCTCTGATGTAAATATTGTAATTACCTTTACTTTTCTTTTTATTAGTTTCCTTGGAGTCTTTGGATTTTTCCTTGGCTTTTGTGGGACAGTGTTCTTTCGGCAGAGCTTCTTCAGTCCTTCAGTAATCTGAAGTCACAGCGACAGACAGTTAGAGAAGGAAAGCGAGAATAATAGAAAAGAATCACCTATTTCCATCTGTTGGGAAATGGTCAATTGCGGATCGAACATGTTTAACTCCCAGGGCTCCACTGACTTCATCCAACACCGTCGTTTATATATAAAACGCATGTTGAACCTTTTTCAAAAACTGTGTTGTATACGTTTAAAAACATTCTTTAATGGCAGCAAGTTGTCATCTCAATTGTACGAGGAAAGTATTGCTTCGAGGTACATTAATTCATTAGCTTGATGGGAGAGTTTTTTCATTGCAGGTGTGTTTGCGGGATATTTTTTTCTTTTTCACTCAGGCCCTCCCTCAAAGGGTAAAAGGAGGGTTCATAAAGTTATTAAGAAGGGATTTCAAGATTTCTTTTTAGTGGATCAAAATTAAATTTCTTTTGTTATAAGTATATAAACGGAGACTTCGCTTTTAGCTCTTGCAAAATCTATATATTAGTGCAGGCGTCCTCTGATTCAGGCAATTTTACTTTTTTCTTTCAGCAATGATCATTAACTGTAGCACAAGCTACCCTGAGCTTTATAACCAAATACCTGATCGTCAAAAACGCAGTGAAAAATGGTAAAAGTGACTCCCTGTGAACAGAAAAAAACAATCATATGTGGGCATTTTCCTTGACTTCAATTGACAAAAGCATGCGGAATCCGTTGATCAAATTCCGGTTACCATTAAGATCTGAGTAGTACGTCGACATGGAAACATTTAAAAAAGCGGACCTGTAATTGGATAGTAAGTAAGAAAGATCGTAAAAACGGTTAAGATTAATATTAAGGCCACAAAAGATTCTAATCCGACTATAAGTTCGTTACTCATCAGAAGCATGTTTGTAAATCGAAAGAGACGTTTGCTTTGATAATCCATAACTAATTACCATTAGTTGTAGGTGCCCGTTGCTCAAATTGTTTTACCTACAGGCGGAAAAACCTGTTGATGTCTTTGTGTGTATCAGCGACAAAATTGCTGATACGATGTCCTCAAATGAGGTAACTTTGGACGAAAAAAATTCCTCCCCCCCCCCCCCCCCCCCCATCTTTATACCCTCTCCTCCTGTCAAAGCTGTGGTGTTTGTTTTCTCCAAGAGATAGCGCAAATAGCGGCACAACATTGCATGGGGGTATGGGGAGGGAAAGCTTCATTATACCCTTTTGAAGACGGCAAAACGTCAGAAAGACACTTAAGGGCAAAATTTCTCAACTAATTTTGTCGCCGATTGTAGTTCGAGTTGTCTCCTGTAACAGCAGCTCTTGACTAAATTAAAGTAAAAATTAATTTCCATCGCACCTCACATTTTCTGAAAGGCTGAATGACCTTTTTTTTTTTTGTTTTAACATAGAAAGTAATACCAAGATGGCGAGATGGCTAGATTATTGGCTACAAATTTCTGACATTTCGGGTTAATTAATATCTATTCTGGTGTAAACAACAAACCTGCGAGGAATTCAGCAAAACAAACAGGTACTGAACGGCGATGTGGAATTGAAGGAAATATCCCAAAATATACGTGACACCCAACAGTGGAAGTAAGGCCAACATGCTTCGTAATCCTTTCCTTTGAAAAGGTAAAAGAAGACCTGAATGGTATTCAGTTTATGATTTAGAGTACTCCCTTCTTTGCCCTAAACGGGTTTGTGCAGCTTAAAAGGATATGGTTTTCACGCTTTTGAGACTTAAACAAGAGTAATAGCGGAGCTCTCGCGCCCGCGAAGCGCGCGCGCAGCGGAGCACCATGGGTAAGAAAATTTGGTAAACTATCCATCCGAGGAAATTTGGTTATGACGTAGCGTACGCCCACCTGTACACACATTTCATGTAAGCCGATGTCAAATGTCACAATAGATCTTGCACAACTTGACTAGCCTCTTAGTTATGTAAGCCATCCATATGAGGACGATTAGATTGACAGCTGTCAAAATGAGACATCCGCTGACAATTATCACATGACCATCTCGCGGGCTCAGATGAAAGGCCAGTCGTTTTGCCCCTACATGTAAGCTGATATAATATGTCACACTTACCAATTCAACATAAAAACGAAACTACGCCGGGCAAGGCTGTCAGTTGGCTGACAGTTGTTTAAAGTTATATTGCCAAGCCAAATTAAGGTCAATTTATAGCTTTCAAAATGGGACATGTGCAGACCACTATCAGAAAACTAATGACGTGGGCTCAGGTTCGCCCAGGTACACGATCTGGCATTTTCCACTACATGCCGGACGGATATGTCTTACTCACACTCGTGGTCTGTTAATTCGAATATTCGCCATTATAATGAGGTTTAATTGACAGCTGTCAAACTAGATTATACGCTGACCATCATCACCTGAGTGTATCGCGGGCTCATTTTTCTATCCATTAAGGTCACGTAGTGTTTAAAGTTTTGCGCTGATATTTTATTTGATCACGGGCTCAATTCGAAGCCCCATAGCTTAGAAAATCTATCCATCTTAGAGAATTCGGCAATCACGTGACCGTACACTGACCACCCGACTTTTTGTCCGTCCGCACCACAGGCATACCAATGGTTAATCTCACACTTTCTAGCTAGTTTGGGAGCCTGCAACCTGATATTGTACATCCATGTTTTGATTAATTGACAGCTGTCAAAATAGTGTTTCTGCTGACCAGTATCGCCTGACCGTATCGCGGGCTCAGGTATCGATCCACTGAGTTTGAGTGTTTTTTTGAAGGTATCCGCTGACAAGTTGATACTTTTCAAATGATCGCAGGGTCAAGTTCAATTTTTTTAAAATGCATATGAAATAAGTTGTGTTCATGAGCAGCACTTTTAAAATGTTGATTTCGAACTGACTTCGGACGCGAAAATTCAACCGGCTTTTACATTACATGCAAGGAAGGCAATCGCTTTTGACTTTTCTCACTGTCACGCGTTGATCACGCTCTACGTCCACTTCTTATGTTCTGATTGGTCAAAATTTGACAGGTAAGTTCACGCGGAAAATTTATGCAGCGTCTGGAAACTTGCTTACTGATAGCTGGAGCTGACAGAGTTTTGTCCGGGAGTTTTGTCTCATCTTGTGATGTTTTAAACTGTCTTTTTCTACTTGGTGTACAAAATGAAATACAGCTGCTATCTAGATTGTTCTGTAATTCATGGCTGGTTTGTTTATTGCGCTTTTTGTTCACAAATGCACCGCTTGTCAAAGTCATTGGAAATCCGATTTCGGATGGCATCGTTTTCAAAAATGAGCTTACTCACTTGCCCTTGCTTGAGGCGTAAGAGGGTTGAAAAGTCTCAAGCGATTCTGGAACACTTGATGACCTTCAGAAGCAGCATCTCGACTGGTAAGCCTGAGCAATTATTGTCTTTGATATGTTTTTTTTTTTTCGGTTTCTTGAAGTCGAGCGTATGGTTTATGCGGCTTAAGTTTATACACGAGCAATGATCTAACCTACAATAGTATCAGGTTTAAAAAGCCTTTATACATTTTTTCACCGCAAATTCAAAGAAAAGGTTCCGAAGATTATTTACTTATGATTTTGGTTGTAAACAGAAAGCTCTGAGGGATTTTCTTGCCTCGAGTTTATCTTGAAAAAGAGCAAACACCGGGAGCCGGCTTAAAAAATAAATAAGTTTATGCGTACCTGACTCATGATTTTCAGAGACACTTTACTCTCAATACTTCTCTTCGTGAATGAAAATTATTGTCTCTGTACATGTTTCACCGAATTATGTTTATTTTATTGATTGTTAGTAGTCTCTCTCGCAATTTTTATCGCTGCACCGGTTGTTTCCAGTCGAACATAAACATCGCATGCAGGAATACTCAAAACGCCGCCCGTAAATATCACTCGCTTTTAAAGATTACAAATAACAAAACCATACACAGTTTACTAAATAAAGGGAAATAAAACCTAAACATAACAATTTCTCTATCACGTTGAAGCGTAAATGGTAACTGTATTAGTCGCACTGCAAATTTGGTGCCTGTCAAAAGTGAGAACCCGTCCGGCTGGCCGAAAAGTGATTTGGGGAATTTTTTTTATCGTTTTCATTTAAAGCCCGTAATTATTACCCTGCATATCACATAGGACCAGATTTTTCTAACTAAAAAGTCCCGGCATTATCTGAGAATTCTCTTCATGACAACGTTTTATAATTCAATGCTATAATTTGTTGTGCAAAGGAAGCGCGTGCTTTGATCGTCGTGGATATTGAATGAGTGCAAATTCTCTTGCAAAATTGTGACAAAACTGCCGAATTATAGGTTTGAATAGGGCAAAAAAGAACAAATTCTGTCCGAGGTCTGTATGATAAAAAAGGGCCTCAGAGTACTGTTTACCTGAGACGTGATGAGAAAAAGTATGTTTATAAGGCTGGTTTACACGCCACCAGATTCGTCGCCAAGATTTACTAGTAAACTAAACTTGTCGAACACAAAAAATCCGGCCTGATTTTTTATTTTGGCCTCTCTTTTAGACAGAGGAATGCAACGTGTAAATTGGCTGCCACCAAGGACTATCGTGGCGCGTGTGTTTCTTAAAATTATATTTCGGGGTTGTCCAATTATCCATAGTCTCTCTAACGGAGCAATGTTGGAGAGACTGGTGAATGCCACATTATGATGCAACAGCTAATGCAAATACAATACATGAATAGTTCTATTTGTTTTCCAGGCCTAATGTACTGTGATCGAACATGATTGCTATCTTGGGTGTAAAAATAAGACTATTTAATAACTCGAGGTAAAATTTGTTTCACTCTTGGACTGTCAAATTATTTTTCTCTAAAATCACTTAGCCTTTGCCTCAAAAGTCAAATGAATGTGCCCTGATCTGTGCATTGCAAGTTTATTGTTTGGTTTAAATTATGAATTTCTAAACGAGAGCTTCGCTTTTAGCCCTGGCTAAATCTATATATTAGACAATTTCATAATTTAGCTTCTTGAGTAGGGTCCCTTTTTCGGTAAGCCAAAGTTGGCGATTGAGTGATACCAACATTTTTTTTTGCATTAAGTTTGTATGCGAAATGATATAAATCAGGGTCAAGAAAATAGCTCTCTTGCCTTATAAACAGGGTAACGGAATTTTAAATCATCTCTTTAAAAGGTGAATCTTTATGTGATTTCATCTTTGACAAAATTCTCAAGCAGTATACTCGCTTGAGGATCCCTTTGTTTCAATTAATGATGTTTGCTCGCATTTTATTATTATACATGTAACTATAATATAAGGCTGTAAGCTGTTATACTGTAGTGTGTAGTGTATTGTAATCAGTTGAAACGAAATTACTCTGTGGGTGTAGACTTGGGTGTACGGTTGCTGCTTTTTCAAGTGCCAGATAAAAAGATACAAGGAACAATTTCATCAACTAGTTTTGCATGTTGCCATTTTTTATTGTTGTTGTGGTTGTTGTAGTTGTTGTCAACTTTCCCAGGCACACTCTTTTTTCCCACAACCTTACTACGATGATTAGCAAAAGCGGAATCTCATTCACAGTCCTCAAAAAGACTGATAAGATAATAAACAGAGATTAGCACCTTGCAAACTTAACGTGCTCTTTGTTGTATTTATTGGACAGCTTTCCAAAAATAACTCGCAAAAGTATCAGAAACATCCCCATGTTTACCTGTTAGAGAGAAAAGAACATTTTTACGAAAAAAAATAGTCTAACCCGGTTAATACGGGGGGGCCACTGAAAGTGTTCGTTTCAACGGGCTGTCCCTATTAATGTCATTTGTATATGTAGTAGGAGTACGTGCTATCCAATTTGGAAATAACTGGATGAAAAAAATTCCGAGGACAGCCAAAAAAGGACTCGGCCTACGGCCTCGTCCAATTTGGCTGTCAGAGAAATTTTTTGAATTCAATTATTTTCAAATGGGACAAGCATGTAGTCTTCTTTTTTATCAATTATATAGCTAGTTAGTTAATCCAGATTTTTTAGCTTGTCACAGACACGAAATACTGTACATTCGAACCTGTCCATTTGTAGTTGAAACAAAAACACCAAAACTATTGAAAATAAACATTTCATTCATTACCTCAAACGAATTCCGCAGACTTTGTCCGCTTGTTTTGTAATGCTAACATCTAAACGCAACTATATCAGTGTTTTTTATTGTTGTCCAAAGTTTCAGTGCTTCAGTACATTTTCAAGAATCGTTGAATGTTTCCATTACAAACTTTCATCAGTTTGATCATAAATTTTCCTTTTTAAATGGCCCAGACAAGAAGCCAAAACAAAACCGCATCAAAACAAAACGACGTTCACCGCTACAAGAAGCAAAGAGCGTTCGCCGACGAACCGCCATCAGCTAACGAGACTTTTTTTGGCGCGTTGTCACAGGGACTTTGTGCTGATTGGCTAGTTTGCATAACCTATTTTATTTTCTGGCATTTGATTGGTGCAGATCAGTTGTCCTATTTTTCGTAAATTGGAAAGCTTGCCTATTTGTAAAGGAAAGTCTTATCACCGTTCTCTGCATAACTCGTTTAGTAGCAAATTAGTCTGAAATTGACGTCTAAAATCGATTCTATACGGTGTACTTTAGCGTTGGAACATCAGCAAGCTGTCACCAAAGGGTATTTTTTACCTTCCAAAAGAAAATTAAAGTTTAATTACAGCACACACTTATTGTATTAGCGAGGTTGACTTTCCTTGGAATTCGTTGATTGGGCAAGAAACAAGTGTCCCTATTGGCCATTTCGGAGTTGCGTGGGGAACTGGAGCGAGTTTCAAATTTAAACAAATCGATGAACTGACACCATCATATGAAAGGTCATGTTGAGGTTGGTCATTTGACCAGTTTGGTGCTCTAAGGTTGAACAGGGATCAAGTTATGACTCTTGAAACATGGTTAAAGAGCCTTACAAACCTCTGTAATTTTGTGACATCGTCCCCCAAAACCATATAAACTCTTAATTTTTTTTACGATTTCTGTGATATTCCTAAAAATGGGCAAACACAGTGATTTTCGAATTAGTTCCTTTCAAGTAGTAGATGCATGACGAATTTTATAGTTTAAATAAAAGAAAAAGAGTTTATATGGCTTTGGGGACGCTGTCACAAAATTATAGACGTTTGTATAGATCTTTAACCATGTTTCAGGAGTCATAACTTGATCCCTGTTCAACTTTAGAGCACAAACTTGGTCAAATGACCAATCTCAACATGACCTTTTATATGATGGTGTAAGTTTATCGATTAGTTGAAATTTGAAACTCGCCCCAGTTGCCTACGCGACTCCGAAATGCCTAATTAAGCTGTTTCAATTTAGAGAAATTGTGAGGGCTTTCTTCAGGGATAAGGAAAACTGCCCGTATCAGTCGGGTGTCCGTAAAGCGGGTTCGACTTATTTAATGATAAAATGCAGTATTGTATTTTAAACGAGTACATGTTTATAGTCTTTATTTATAGTAGAAATGACGTTATTTACAATTCTTACCAACAGAAAAAACAAGACTGGCCCTTTGTAGATCCACGTACTTCCATTGAGCCAACATCTACGATAAAATATACAATTATACAACGATAGAGAGAGAGAGAGGTTATCAGAGAAAAATTGAAGAAAAGATATAACGTGGCTGATTACCTTTCTCTCTCAGGACGCCCAGTAAAGTTAAACGGTTCACATATGACTTCCTTCAATGGTGATTCCATGTCATACGTAGAGGGCTTTATGGCAGCTGTAATGCCTACAATGACCGCTGGAATTCCTTGAATAAATGTAATCAAAATTAATATTATCACGCTAGTCTTAGTATCATTTGACTGTAGTCACTGGTAGGTTTTACGCTGAGGCGTAACCAGCGTGTTTAGTAGTAAGCATACCTGACTAGCTAGCTGAGCAGAGAGAGACGTGAGTTCATGTCCCGCTCAAGGGCACGGAATCAAGTTTGTTTGTTCGTTTTTTTCTTTTTTTTTTCGAATATGTTGCTTTCTATTTTCACTTGCCACTATTTTATTTTATAATTACAGTGGGACCACACGAACCGAGGCCACCCAGACAAAATTTTGAGACAAAATTTTGAGATAAATTTTGAAATAAGCTAATCACAAGTCGAGATCTAAAACGATCAAATTGCGCATAATTGTACTGACCCAGCGAACCATTGTTATAAAGGATGTAAATAAAGTATCGTGACGTTTTATATAATGAATCAAGCTGAAAAATGTTTTGACAACGTCTGGGTTGGCGGGAATCAAAGCCAGCGGTAAAGAAATTTTGAGCAATCCGAACTAAATTAGGCGACGACCACTCGTTTCAAGGCTATTAGCGAGTGAATCGCAGTTTGGATGATTTGACAGAGCTATCAACGAAGAGTTAGGGCGGAACATGTCTAAACATTTTTCAGCTTAATTTATATAAACTTCCTAAATCTTTATTTATATCCTTTAGAAAAATGGTTCGCAACGTATTTTGAACTGAGTACATTTATGAGCAATTTCATTGTCTTAAGCTAGACTTGTTATTGTCTACTTTCAAAATTTGTCTCAAAATTTTATCTCGGTGGCCTCGGTTCGTATGGTCGCACTGTAAGTCATATATTTTTAAAGGTGGTCCTTTTCTTAAGTTTTATTGGCTTGCATGGGCTCCCTTGAATCATCTTTCTGAATTGTGTGTATATATATAATTTAAATGAGGCAAAATGAAAATAATAATAATAATAAAACAACTTTTTGTGAATTGATTAAAATGTTCTGAGAAAAATCTCAGCCCATGAATACTCCATTCATTTTGTAGAAAATAGTAGGTTAACCTGAAACTAATTGCAACAGAGGATACTCCAACTGTCATCATCAAACCGTCCTTAATAACATATCAAAAGTCCCATAGAGTCCTAGCAGGGGGAGTTGCTTAAGAACGAGATAACTTGAGAGCATTTGAGACCTTCCCGATGTAGCCTGTGTCGCAAGCGTTTCCAATCGAGTTATTGCGCGAAAGGTAGAGCGGGAGCAAAAAAAAAAAAGGTGGAAGGGGGAGGGGGAGGGGAGAAGAGGAAACGCTTGCCGGCAAACCCCACGATTCTGGAAAACGCCCCTTGATATTTCACGGTTCGATTCATTTGTAAATTGACAGCTCGTCAAAATAGAAGGATAACAGATTACCCCTGGATTACCGGATTTGTAAAATTACTTTGTTCTCCAAAAGAACACGTTCCAGGCGATTGCAGAAACTGTGATAGAAAAGGTTTACGATAACAGAGGGTTAAAACTCTGAGCGATTGCTGCGGAGTTTCTTGTTTTTTAATGTGTGGCTTTATCTCACGTCTGAAACCTTGTCGAACCGTCAAAAATGATTTGTCCGGAACCATTCACTCCGCCGGCTATAAGTTTTGCAGAACGGCTGCTCTTCAGCCCGTGTCGAAACGTTCTCTACAATACATGCTGCTAAATTTCCAACAAACGAAAAGAATCTTTTCATTTCAAAAAGCTGACAAATCGCTTGTCCATGGCGGCTTTAGCTAGTGTCGAGAACCGATGTTCTGATTTACGTTGATGTTTGCCCTGATGTTATCTCCATCAAACAGTCCATTTTTTCCTGTCAGATCCGCACGCCATCATTCCCAATAAATTGGCCTTCACTAGTCTCCACTGCTCGATCTCCCATTATACTTTAACGACTCTGATCTCATAAACCTTCGCACAAACACGATTCAAATAAATATCTGTCCAAAGCAATTGTAATCTGTGACCACAGATCAGATAAGACCAGATCTGTGGCGCACGTAAACAAAGCATACCTGTTTTGATTGATGTTTCGAGTGCTAAGTAATCAACACTACCAGTACCGCACCAATCAGAAGCTGCGTTCGTGGGCGAACGCAGTTTTTCAAAATCGTGGGGTTTGCGGGCAAGCGTTTCCGTCTTTCCCCTCCCCCTCCCCCGTCTTTCCTCTTTTTTTTGCTCTTGTCCCAACGTTTCTCGACGAACTCGCGCGGAAACGCTTGCTACGCAGGCTATTTCCGAGACCCTTGTTTATTACCGCATGGAAAGAAGGCTTAAAGTCTTTCTTTAACGCTTATGTTGAAGGCGTTTATGTAATACATAATCACTAAAAACGATCAACTTAGGGCAATGTTTTTATGCTTTAATAGATTATCTACCTGGGAAAATACTTGTAAAGTCGCAAATGGGGCTCAATAAACGGTTACATCATACGCCTTTAGTTCCGTTAATAGCCCTCCTACTACTCTGTTCACCACTGTCCCATATGTAAATCAAGTCCCTCTTTTGTTAGAGTGTTAACGCTCATTTCGCATATAATTATCCTGCATTAAGTCCCTTGAGACCCAACAATACATCTCCCCATTTTTGTCTAGTGTGGCTCAAACTCCCTGTAAATAGTGTTCCAAGTACACGTTCTTGTTCGTGCTGATCTTCTTGGCCCGCATACTACAGTATTGCCTGGCTGCTGTTGATGTCTCGCCGTTTCGGTCCCTCCTAAGGATGTCGGTGGACCATCAGGCTTTTTACGTGGACCACCAATTTTCATTTCACTGGATACGCCGAGGTTGTCGGGTTGCAAACGCAAATCTTTCCCTGGTTTCAGTTTCTTCCGCGCGGGATGCATCCAGACCTTGGTCCAAATCCACAGCGACGTACTCATCCTCCCTCGCGTGCTTCAGCAACTTACAATGGGATGAATTCCGCGATTTAATCTCCGTACCCCTTTTCACGGTGATCATACTTCCTTTCACGTCTATTACTGAGAAGGGTCGGGGGTCAAATGCTGGGGTCAGAACATAAGGTTTTCCCGGGCGTTCCGTCTCTTGTCCGGCTACTCTTTCATCTGCTTCTTTTTAGCCACGTCTCTGATTGGGTCTTTGTCTGATTCGGTCGTATAGAATTTTTCCTGCAGGTACGATCCTTTCCGGTAGCTTCCTCGGTAGTTCTCTACCGAACATGAGGATGTCAGGGCTTTCCTTTGTCGCTGGGTGGGACGTGGCTCAATAGTTGCCAACCGTTATTTGCACTCCCTCCCGAATAGCTTTTCCTTCAAGTTTAGAAATTCTCTCACTCTTCTTGAGGGTTTGCATGAAACGCTCCACGTCACCATTAGCTTCAGCGTACCCAGGGGTGACCTTTCGGTTTCTTAACCCTTGTTCCCGAGCAAAGTTCGCAAATTTCGATCCAGTAAACGGGGGCCCATTATCCGTTTTGATCTCTTCCTAATAGTGAGGCCTATTGCAGTAGTTAGGATGTTTGTGTTTGTTGCATGTTGTATATTCAAGTCCTTTTGGGTGTGACACTACTTCTTTCCGTGCTACGGTTTTCGCAAATCCGTAGCGTTGAAGAAATATGATACCTCTCCCCACCTAAGGGAGCAAGTAAGTGGCTCGTTGAATATTTGACTTGCAATCTGAATACTGATGATATCACGCGTGCTTAAAACTAAGTCAATGTACAGTTTGAGTGTTATGAAAATTATGAAACATTAATCGACACAAACAAATGAGAAACGAGTTAACTGGGTAATGATAATGAAACTTGAAGGTTTTTCAGGGTGTAAACCTTTCATATCCATTCCATTTATGGTGGCCAAGAGCTGTTAACAAAACGTACTTTCCCTTTGCAGCGTAATTTTTTCCAGAAAGTAACAATCAATCTCATTTCATTAGCATGTTTACTTGTTTTAGGGTGTTTGGGTATCCATTGAAGTTGTTATTGCGTGCTGCATGGGTCTGAAAGGAATTTGATGGTTCAGTCGAACCTCTCCAAAGCGACCACCTTGGCCGGGGACAGAAGAAACTGACCGTTGTGGAGAGGTGGCCGTTATGGGAAGGTGGGGGTGATTATATGACATTTTTTAGAGAGTACAACATGTCAGTTATCGTGTTAAGTTCATGCTTACTGTGTTCTGTAATCATAGTAATCCTATCATGCTTAATATATACACAAAAGCTTGAATTATGTCTTGAATCAAAATGTTGACGTGACAAAACGAGCAAAGTTCGCATCATTCGCTACATTTATCTTAGACTATTTATGCTTACTGCAGCAGTATAAATGAAACAAAATGAAAATACGATTGCCCCGATTGATCTCAAACGTTCCATGTAGATCAAATTTCATGACCATTCTTGACTTTTTCATCTGTCGTTGAAAAAAAAAAAAAACTGGCCGATGTCGAGGAGTTATTTTGGCGGTTGGGGACACGCGTTTAAGTGGCCGTTGCCGTTGTAGAGAGGTGGACATTAGTGGAGGTTTGACTGTATATATCAAGGGAGAACACTTGAAAGTTTAGATTTAACAAAGGTAGCTGTACAATGACTGTGTAAATTATATTTCCATCGTTTTATACACTTTAATATCTTTTCAGGACCGTTACTTAATTTAAACGTGAGGCGGTTTGAAACGTTTTTACCCTTGACATTGACTCAGTGGGGGGGGGGGGAGGGGAATGGGCTTTGAAGGAAATTTCGATTTTATCGCGGAAATACTGTTCCGATTTTTTGGATTTGGAGATTTTAAGATTTCTATTGTCATAGAAAACTACACTAGCAAAGAGAACGCTTCCGTTGCATTTATAGTTCCGGATCCAACCACAAAATGACTGGAATAGAAGTATCAAGAAAAGTAACGCACCCCATCCTATTGCGGCGAAAGCTAAGTATTGCTTTCGCATCGAAAAAACCTTGACCAACTTGTTGTAGAGGTTTATCCCTTCCACAAACATCCAGGTAAACAGTGCTGTTTCCAGAAAATGAAGAGTTACCACAACAGTCGAACAGAGAACCTAAAAGACAATAAAAAAAGTGTGTACATATCCGAATTTTAGAAATTTAAACCTTACTTGTTACCATCTCATCCAAAATATTTCTCGTTTTTGACTGGCTCAAATACCCCGACTAATTCTTTGTAACCAGCTAGGGTGGACCAAATTTGGAAGACGTTTTCGATATCTACTGAAAAAGAAAGAAATGCGGGGAACGTGGCCGTATTTGTTTGGGTTCGTGTGAGGGAACTGGCTGCAGTATTTTAAACATGTTTTGCGACAGATGCTGAGGAGACCAGATAGACCAGATAAAAGAGAGATACTTTTAATATTTTCATTGTTGTAATTCACTTTTGAGCAAGAGTGAGTACAAATAAAGATTGATTGATTGATTAGCGGAAGTACACTGTAACAAAGGCATGTAAGAGAATTTCACAGTGCTTTTGGAACCTTCTAATAGTGGCCAAGTTACGTAATTGGCAGAAAGGAGTCTTGCAAAGAAATTTCACATGCTTGTAGATTGATCTCAAACCAAAAGCCGATGGTTCTAGCCGAGTTAGTGGCTATAATTTATTCACTGATTGCGTAAACGGAGCTTAGCTGCCTGAGGGGGCAGTCAAAGGCGTTCGGCACCAAAAGCTCAGTTTTTTCGTTATTGAGTTTGATCCTATTGGCTCTCATCCAACTACTGGTGTCAAGGATACACGTTTAGATTTGGAGTACCCGGGTTCACCAGTGACGGTGAAAGGGCATGTATATCTGGCTGTCATCGGCGTAAAAAGGATACGACAAATCATAACTTTTGAGGACATCACTCGGAAAAACAGTGTATAGTAACTGGAACCAATCGGACGGATCGAATATACGCTGTACGCAATTTTGATCATTTACTCCAAAACATGAGAGTGCTTTATTTAAAATGTGACTCAAAGTTGAAAGATCCTCACTTTAACTCTTGAATCTTAATTTCCTAATAACTAAACGAAAAGAAAACTATACTTTCTGAGGCTCTCCCTTTTCAATCATTATTTTGCTGGTTTATGCTATCGTCCGGTGGCTGGATCAAAGACCTAGTATGCAAAATTTGCTTTAGAATATTATCTACAATTTTGGTTTCAAAATTCAAACTTTCTACCGCATTTTTTTTTGCAAGTGGAAAGAACATTTCTAGTACGCAATAATGTAACCAAAAATTAACAGCTTTCTTAAACGCACTTAATCGCATATGCCTGAATTCAATATACATCCAATTTAAGGGGCCATAAAAAAAACACAAATAACAGAACAAAATTCACCTACGTTTGCCTTAACTTGATTTTACCTCCTTCGCTAGTCATCAGGAAAACCTCGAATCGAGCTTAAGAAGGCAAACAGATCAATAAACACTGTCTCAGAAAGTTTCGTTTGTATTGAAACCTCATTTTCTTCCCGAAAATTACATCACAAAGTAAAACCGACCGGACCAGGGACCACATACAAGCCAGTGCCTTTCCTTTGATTCCAAAACGGCGACTGAGTCTTAATTTGTAACAATATGTGATTTTCGACTGTGTCGAAGGCGGCTGACATATCAAATATTAAAACGATGACAGTTATTTTTGCCCAGGCTACATGCAGAGAATGTCGAAACAGTAGCCAGACTACTGACTAAAACATAGCAAAAACAGCAAAAAAAGAACTAGAAGTACGGCAACTGCTATTTGAAGGCTAAAAATCCCTTTATATCCTGAATTTAAGGAGGATTAGGCAAATGAAGAGAACTAAACATCAATCGATGTAAGAATGGTTTTTTTTGTTGTTCGTTTGTTTTTCGAATTTTAGCCGTTTTTAAGGTAAGAATTTTTTAATATTGAGTGACAAAAAAGGATTCTGGCTTTGTATTCCAATTAATTATGCAGTTTTCAGAGAATGTTACTCGCCCTGGCCTCCCACCTGTCAATGACCATAGAAAAAGGCCTAGTATGGGTTTCAAGATGATAAATAAACTACTTACTGGATGTTCTACTCTGTTGGTAAACACTGTAAAATCCAATACGTACACCAGGTCTGCAATGCCCAGCGAAAGTAGCATATTTACGTGCACAAAAATCTTTTCTGTGATTTCCACTCTGAAACAAATTATTAACATTTTAGATCAAGTCAACGGTTTTCCATAAACCTAAGGACGAGTTTTTCGATATGATAAAGCACTGTTTTTTCCTTAAAAGCAACACAACAACTAACCTTAGGACTAGTAGCACGATAAAGTAAATAGTTATTGCCCCGATGGAACAGCATAGAAGCACGACCTCCACTTTTTTTTCCAATATTTGTTCGAGCCTAAATACAGGATCATTTTCGTTCTCGATATCCATAACGAGGTTACCAAGTTGTTTTTCTACAATCTGAAACAAAAATCAAATAAAGGGAGTAAATTCGCACTTTTCGAGTGGAAAATCGACACAATGTGAAGTTCTTAAAGAGGATGTGCCTAGGCAAATGACCTAGTCCATTGTTTGTACTTTTACCAGTTATTACTGCCCCTGTGGTTAGTCCAATTAACAAATTCGTCGTCGAGACTATTGTAACGCAACAACAACTTTTTAATTCTCACTGACTTCGTGTTCCCGAGTCACCCTCGCGGGTAATCACGGAAATTTTACAATTTACCACAAATAACATAGCCAGCGGCTGCTCCACTTGATCTTTTCTCCCTTCCCAGAAACACCATAAGATGAACGACAAGCTAAGTTACAAGCAATAAAGTAAAACACTGTTCGGCATTGTCCATTCTATGAAGCAGATTTTTCCACCAAGCACAACTTTGCGGTAAGCTGCATCAAAGTTTCGTTGGGTGTCTTTCACTTCATTCGCACTCTCCCATCATCTCCTGAAAATGTCTTCAGAACTCTACCAAGGGACCAATGTGAGAACTCATGTGACCCGATAAAGTCATCTTCCTTTAAGTTTAGCTGTTCTTTATTCCATTAGGAAGGGATTGACGGGTTTAAGGAAGGCTCTCCTTGCGTCCGCGAGTGCCTGGGCTATTCTCCATTCCTTGTGGCTATTGAACTTCGCGCTTTTCAAATTGACCGGGTGGGCTGTATGTAGGGTGATGGCCGTCCGATGAGGAAGTGGTTCGGCGTCAGTGATTCGTAATCGTTGACGTCATCACTGACCGCACTGAGGGCTCGACTGTCTACAATGGTCTCCGTCTAGATGAAGGCTATAAGGAGTGCTTCTGCGATAGACGGTTTTTTTTTATTATTTTTATTTTTGTATGAAATAATCCTTGACAGTTAAAATAATCTTTTAATCACCAACTACTCGAATGGACGGTTATTTTGTTATTATGTGAGGGATTCAAGCAGTTCCTTCAAGAGTGTTTACCGACAAGTAAAACCTAGGGCTCCGTGGTATTTTTCTCCTAACACTGCTAGCACAAAGAAATAAAACGCAGACGCTCTCAAGATTTTTTGTTGACAAATGTGCCGCATTTAAAGTCATTGGAATTCTTGCCGATCTTAATGTAAAATGTTTTTTAAAGCATAAGGCCTCACTTATTGGCTTTCTTGAAAACTACTATCAGTCAATTTACCTTTACATCTTCCATATCTAGTAAACATCTCCCCTCTTTTATTGTTGTCTCTGTCTGGAAAAAAAGAAAAGAAAAGAACAAGACGGTTAGACAGTCCCGGAAAGTTTCCTGAAAACAGTTAAGTCAAAATGATAAGAATATGACAACTGTCTGTAACAGATGGTGACCATACTAAAAGGTTTCACTGAACTTTTAGTAGGTATGCTCCCACACCGGGGGCTGTGAGAAGGAATTTATCAAAATTCCAACAATGGAAACTGCCATCAAATTAAGTGAGACATAAACAATCCGAAAAAAAAAAACATTTAAAGGAAAGAGGCATAAGATATTACAAAAGATTGAAGCGGATTGCAATTGTGGTTTTTTCAAAACTTACTAGCGCAAAACAAGGGCCATAATGCCTCTTGCACAAAATTTTAAAAAAATGCACTATTTTCATAGAATTATGACTTGCACTGGTTCTGTCTTGTTAGTCATTAGGTTGGTTCACACTAGACCCTGAAGTGCAGTTAAAGTACACTTGAGTTCAAGTGTACTTGAAAAGCACTTAAAGTGCACTCAGCTTTTTGCCAAGAAATTCATGCAAAGGAGAAGGTAAAGAAAAAAAATTCATGGAGAAGGAAGGTCCAATTGTGACTTTTTCAGAAAGTCTGAGTTTCAGAAATCAACAATATTACCAGACACAATATGAATAAACAAAAATCACTTTCTTCTTATGAAAGGAGACAATTAGAACCTTGTTTTTGTTTTAAATTGCAGCTAGTGTACCTACAACATACACTGTATACTGTATTATAATAAAAATGATAAAATAAAATTTGTAATAAATAAATATTAGAATTTGGTAGCTTTGTAAGTATTCTATAAAATTATTTGTACCCACAAAAAGATACACCTACGCTATTGGTCCCTTTTGCAGCCAATGGCAAGTTAGTATTTTCGATCCTAGCCACCAGTATTTAAACAGCCTGCTTCGCTCTTTCTACGAACGCTATAGTCCCGAAACTGCAGTCTTGCGTAAGAATTCATAGCAGTCGCATAGACGACTGTTAAGCAAAAACTTAAGTAAATACCTACGAAGGAACAACAAGACATCGCGCTCTAGTTCGAAGACTCACTTATCATTAAGAAAAACTAAATGGACTGTGTGAGCGCTAAGAGAATTATCTTGACTGACGCACGGCATATTTCTCCAAACTTGGTGTAGCTTTAGTTTTAGCTACAGTGTACAACTCAAATCTGAAGATCGCACTATCCGTGGAAATTCAAAATCCTGCAAACCACACTATAGAGCTGGGCCCAGAGTCATACTCACATGGCAGGAAATAATCACATTCACGGACAAAGAAACTTGCATGCATGCATATAGTTATTCAGGTATAGTTATTCAAAGGATATAAAACACTTTACAACTGCATCTGAAATCAAATCCTATCAGGGACACCTACAGAAGCATAAACCACAGGAAATGATTACTCAGTATGCATGTGACAAACCGGCTTCATGACCTCTAAATATGAGACTTAGTGCGGCAAAAACAAGATTTAGTCAGTCAAAGTTTAGAATGCTACACGTCTTGCACTGTGTAGTGCTAGTAAACTTCGCGCGAGAGGAAAAAAGAAACAGAACCACTGTTCAAGCAGACTCTCAAAATCACATTTCACATTATCACGAGCTTATGAGTTGTGTTTGGCCTATCAACGCTTATTTCTTGCTGTTTTGGTGAATGGAGTATGGCATCATTATGATCGGCTGTAGGAGAGGAATTCCAGAGGGCAGGGACTGAAAAAATGCACAGGGAAGCCGTCCACTCCAAGTGGCTTCCTCCTCTCTCACTGTGTGTACATTTTCGAAAAGATTTTGCATTAAAGT
The DNA here is from genome assembly GCA_964035525.1 of Porites cylindrica. Taxonomy (NCBI): domain Eukaryota; kingdom Metazoa; phylum Cnidaria; class Anthozoa; order Scleractinia; family Poritidae; genus Porites; species Porites cylindrica. Next base: position 26,522,954 of record OZ037775.1, read on the forward strand.
GGCCTGTATACTTTGATCTGTTGTGAGTGTAGAATAATTTATAAAGCCCAAAAACATAGATAATGATTCAAGATTTCACTGTTCAAAAAAAAGCAATATTCGTCTGAAAAAAAAAAATTCGTGCAGAGGGGTTCACCTGAAAAAAAAATTCCTGCACATGCAGTGAGCGAAAAAAAAAAAATTCTTGCAAGCTGAAAATTCCCCCCCCCCCCCCCCCCCCCACCATCACTTTTCTAATCGTCCGTCTCTAAAAGCTCTCCTTGCCGGTATTTTGAGCTCGTTGCTTCGAGTATTTTGCTAGAGCAGGGGCACCCAGTTCGGAGAAGCAAATATTGCTTAAAATTTTCTATTACTTGAGGAAGGCTAAAAATTTCTAGGTGACTGCTCCATTCGTGTACAATTTTCGAAGCTTTCCTAACAAATTCCCTACGATTTTCTGAAGTTTAATTTTTTACATTTCACTCCCCAGGTTTGGCTATTTTTCGTAGAAACTGAGGAAACCTAAAATTTTCGGATTCAGAAATGAGATGAAGAGAGGAATTAGAAACATTGTCACTTTCGTAAAACGTTAAATTACATCTAAAATTTTCAGGGAAGTAATACTGAAGCTCTAATAATTTCGAAAAGGCAAATCGCTCTTTGTGAAACATAAGTCACTTCTTTTCCACGGCTAAGTCTTACAGTAACGTTGTTTCTGTCAAATACAGTGAAAAAAAGAAATCGTGAAATTTCTGAACCAGCTCATGAATCAGAACTGAGAAAAGCCTACATACATTCAACCTCGTCCCCAGGGCTTTTTCCTCAAAAAATGGGTGGGGCGGGCATCGGCTGGGCATCGGCTGGTCACGTGTACAGCCTAAATATTCCTGAGAAGCTAATTTATATGCAACCCGCTGGTTTTGGGCGGACAGAAGGGAGTAACAATGGAAAATAACAACATCGCGAACTATATCAATATTTTTGCATGTGTGCGATTCAAAAGCTTAAGATCCATTTAATTGCGCATTATTCAAATGCTAGAAGTTTATGAAAGGGCATACAGGCTCTACGTTGTCACGTACAAAATATGTCAAATGCTTCAGCGTTGAGACAAGCTGTTATGTCCCACTGTTATCGACTAGTACTTCGACTAAACTTCATCGTGACTGTGGAATTACTGTACGATCAAGCGGAAAGTGATTTTGTCCATTGACAAACAAAAATGCCTGCCTTTGCCTCCAGGATCTGCAGTGAAATTAAACAAATTGAACTTAATTGAAATAGACTTGTTCGTCAATATGCTTTATGAAGTCTGGTGTTCTCCCTCTTCAACCCGACCATGAAACAAACAAATCTCCGCGTCGGATGCAGGTCAGCCCTCCAGCCAGGCACGATGACAGGTCGCCGATCTGAAACATTTACATTTTGTGGAGATCAGTATTCTCGATCATTATTTCTCGCTTGCTCGCTTTTGAGATTGAAAGTTTTGGCTTGAGATGATTGACAGTTTGATAATAAACTTCCGACGCTTTAATTGGATAAGTGCAGTCTCAAGAAAGGATTTGACCTAACTTGAGAGCGCACTTCGGCATTTTGAGGTTTTGAAGTTTCTGTGGCAACTAAGAACGACTAGTCAAGATCAGTCAAGTGAAACAGGACCTGTTCACACACAAGTTAGTCTCAACTGACAAGCACACTTGAAACGTCCACTGTGAACCCACCTATTGTCTTAACCCATTGATGCCCGGGACTTTTTACGGTTTCGAGTGATTTTCTACAAAAAAACAATCCATAGGATTTCGTGAATCCGTATTTGGGGTTACTATGGAAGGTGATGATGTTCTAAAACACTGAAGGCTCGACATTTCTTGAAACGTTTTTCTAACGTAGTCTTTTTGCATCGCTGAGCTATAATAACAGCTGAAGTTTGGTTTGTGTGTGATTTTTGGTAAGCTTACAACCATTTTTCATCTTTAGTGGCTGTCTGATGAGCATCATTAAGCGTGGCGGAAGCTAAGAGTCTCAGAAAAGTGGTTTGTTGCTCGAGGAACTGGAAAAATGGCCGCTCCTAAATGAAGTAGCTTTAGGACTCGACTACTGATGGATTTCTTGACCTACCACGGGATATTCTGTAATTTTCGACCACTGAAAATCACAACAAGCGCGTCATTTCCGTGGTAGGTTGGAGTGGCGCTGTCAAAATCCTGGCTATTTCCCAGCATGCAATGCAATCGTGATGTCGAAGATCGAGGCAATACCAGGATGCACTAGAACAAAAGGCTGTATCTCGGCCCGGGAAACAAATAAGAACGAAAAAGGCATTTCTTATAAGCTTGAACAAGGACTGAAGTTTACTGTGAATGTTGGCTTTTGGTTTTACAGCGATGATTTCTATAAAAATCCTGAAGGCAAAAAAACGTGATTTTTGTCGTTTTTCTATGATTTTTTGTTCTTGTACAAATTCAAAAGGTGATAATTTGCAAAAAGAGATGACCTTTTTGCGTTTATTGAATATCCCATTTTGAGGGACATTCTACCCAGTGATCACAACTGATAGTTAAGGCAATGTTCGCGCGGTTAAGAATGTTTTTAAAGCAGTGTAGTCTTGTACAGCCTTGTACAGCCGGTTTTGGCTGGCATGGCCGTCAATGGGTTAAACAGAATATGTATGTGATGAAGGAGAAGATGAGTCTAAAAGGAGAATGTAATGCTAAACGGGGACGGCAATGAAAACGAGCATCAAGATCAATAGATCTAATGAGCAAAAAAACAAATTTGCACGTGCAGCACACTATTTTTTCTTATTAGCCAAATAAAAACAAATTTGCACGTGCAGCACGCTTTTTTGTCTTTTTTTGCCGTTGTTTTGCACGACTACAATGCCGTTTTGTAAGACTAAAACGTCAAACTTGCTAGTTACACATTATTTTTATGGAGGAATTGTCGCACGTGCATACCAAAGATTTTGTTTCCGGTGTTCATGTTCGCCTTTATTTTTTCACTGCCGCTTATTTTCACCTTGCTGGCTGCTAGTAGCATTTCTCTTTTTCTCACGGCACCACCGCTATAAAATTTCCATGTTTTTCTCCCAACGAAATTCGATTCCTTTTTTTTTAATCACTCGCTCTAACTCTTTCTCTGTCTTTCTCTCTTTCTCTTTCTCTTTCTCCACGTGAGTGTAAACATCAAAACTAACGTCGAAAAGGACACGACTTTGTTCTTATTTTTTCTCTCTAAAAGTCCGGGCGGCAATACTATTTCCCGCCAAAAACACCTCGAGTTGTCTGTGGTGTCGTACCTGTTAATTGAATTATTTTACATTGGTATGCCTGTGGTGCGGACGGATGGTCGGGCGTACGGTCACGTGATTACCAAAATTTCTCGGATGGGTAGATTACCAAATTTTCTAATCCAGGGTGCTCCGCTGCGTATCAAGAAATGAGCTTACAGATTTGAAGTTATCTGATCCTGTTTTGTTTTCTGTTGTCTTAATTTGCAGATTTGATAAACATGAAAGAAAGAAAAGTCATATCAGAAGAAAATTAAAATATAATAGCAGAAATTAGATGTATCAAGAAATGAACTTACAGAGTTGTAGTTATCTGATCCTGTTTTCTTTTCTGTTACCTTAATTTGCAGATTTGATGAATATGAAAGATTAAGGAAAGCCACATAAGAGAAAAATTCAAATAAAGTAGTAGAAATTAAATGTATTAATTAACTGAACTTACAGAGCTAACATTATCTGATCCTGTTTTGTTTTCTGTTGCCTTAATTTGCAGATTTCATTTACATAAAACAAAAAAAAGCCAGAAAAGAAGGAATAACCTCATGTTCCATCTCATTTCAAATCTGATTAAATTAAAGGAAATAAACAGTATAATATCATGTGTGACAAATTTTTCCTTAGTTTTGACGCGAACGTTTAGCTTTAACTTTTAATTTCTCATGTGAAATTACAAATTAAATTGTCTTTGCGAAGCTACTTTCGTCTCAGTCCCAAAATAGCGTCGAAGCTTTAAAATGTTATGAATGAGGATGTCAGGGCATTAAAGGACGCTTTAGAAAACCTGAAGACACGAAAGAGCACATTAAGAAGGATTCTATCAGGTTGTTAAAAAAAACTCTGAAAATTATGAACTTAAGCCAAAATTTAAGCTGTAAACGTTTCAGTGAGTGGAGTTCTCGATCGATACTATAAATCATGTAAAAATGATTGTGAGGGTTATTTGTCACCCATGATATCAATAGGCGATCAAAGTATACTCGTGAAACTAGCGAATAGTTTCACTTGCGATTTGTCCAAATCCTAATAGCGGAGCCCCTCGCGCGCGCGCGCAGCGGAGCACCATGGGTAAGAAAATTTGGTAAACTATCCATCCGAGAAAATTTGGTTATGACGTAGCGTACGCCCGCCCACCCGTACACACTCTTCATGTAAGCAGATATCAAATGTCACAATAGATCTTGCACAACTTGACTAGCCTCCTAGTTATGTAAGCCATCCGTATGAGTACGATTAGATTGACAGCTGTCAAAATCAGACATCCGCTGACAATTATCACATGACCATCTCGCGGGCTCAGATGAAAGACCATTCGTTTTGCCCCTTCATATAAGCTGATATAATATGTCACACTTACTAATTCAACATAAAAACGAAACTACACCGGGCAAGGCTGTCAGTCGGCTGACAGTCGTTTAAAGTTATATTGCCAAGCCAAATTAAGGTCAATTGACATCTGTCAAAATGGGACATGTACAGACCACTATCAGAAAACTAATAACGTGGGCTCAGGTTCGCCCAGGTACACGATCTGGCATTTTCCACTACATGCCGGACGGATATGTCTTACCCACACTCGTAGTCTGTTAATTCGAATATTCGCCATTCTAATGAAGATTAATTGACAGCTGTCAAAGGCATGTATACGCTGACCATCATCACCTGAGTGTATCGCGGGCTTATTTGTCTATCCATTGAGGTCACGTAGTGTCTAAAGTTTTGCGCTGATATTTTATTTGATCATGGGCTCAATTTGAAGCCCCATAGCTTAGAAAATCTGTCCATCTTAGAAAATTCGGTAATCACGTGACCGTACCTTCCGTCCGTCCGCACCACAGGCATACCAATGTTTAATCTCACACTTTCTAGCTAGTTTGGGAGCCTGCAACCTGATATTGTACATCCATGTTTTGATTACTTGACAGCTGTCAAAATAGTGTTTCTACTGACCAGTATCGACTGACCCTATCGCGGGCTCAGGTATCGACCCACTCAGTTCGAGTGTTGTTTTGAAGGTATCCGCTGACAAGTTGCTAATTTTCAATTATCGCAGGCTCAAGTTCAATTTTTTTAAAATGCATATGAAATAAGTCGTGTTCATGAGCCGCACTTTTAAAATGTTGATTTCCAACTGAACTTGGACGCGAAAATTAAACCGGCTTTTACATTTACATGCAGGGAAGGCAATCACTTTTGACTTTTTTCTCTGTCACGCGTTGATCACGCTCTACGTCCAATTTTTATGTTCTGATTGGTCAAAATTTGACAGGTGAGTTCACGCGAAAAATTTATGCAACGTCTGGAAACTTGCTTACTGATCGCTGGAGCTGACAGAGTTTTGTGTCATCTTGTGATGTTTTAAACTGTCTTTTTCTACTTAGTGTACAAATGAGATACAGCTGTTATCAAGATTGTTCTCTAATTCATGGCTGGTTTTGCGGGACAGTTTATTGCGCTTTTTGTTGACAAATGCACCACTTCTCAAAGTCATTGGAAATTCGATTTCGGATGGCATCGTTTTCAAAAATGAGCTTACTCACTTGCCCTTGCTTGAGGCGTAAGAGGGTTAAAAAGTCTCAAGCGATTCTGGAACACTTGATGACCTTCAGAAGCAGCATCTCGACTGGTAAGCCTGAGCAATTATTGTCTTTGATGTGTGTTTTTTTTTCGGTTTCCTCAAGTCGGGCGTATTGCTTATGCGGCTTAAGTTTATACACGAGCAATGATCTAACCTACAATAGTATCAGGTTTAAAAAGCCTTTAGACATTTTGTGACCGCAAATTCAAAGAAAAGGTTCCGAAGGTTATTTAGTTACGATTTTGGCTGTAAACTGAAAGCTCTTAGTGATTTTCTTGCCTCGAGTTCACCTTGAAAAAGAGCCAACACCGGGAAGCCGGCTTAAAACATAAATAAGCTTATGCTTACCTGACTCATGATTTTCAGAGACACTTTACTCTCAATACTTCTCTTCGTGAATGAAAATTATTGTCTCTGTACATGTTTCACCGAGTTATATTTATTTTATCGATTGTTAGTAGTCTCTCTCGAAATTTTTATCCCTGCACCGGTTGTTTCCAGTCGAACATAAACATCGCATGCAGGAATACTCAAAACGCCGCGCGTAAATATCACTCGCTTCTAAAGATTACACATAACAAAACCATACACAGTTTAATAAAAAAAGGGAAATAAAACCTAAACATAACAATTTATCTATCATGTTGAAGCGTAAATGGTAAGTAATGGTAACAGGACTGAGTGGAGTCCAATTCGGTCTGTAATCATACGTGTGATTAACAAAATCGGACGACCGCGTAGCGGGAGTCCGATTTGTTTAATCAAGAGTATGATTACAGACCGAATTGGACGACACGAAGTTCTTTTACCAATTAATCATAACTTTAACAAAATTTGTGATATAATAGGCCATTTTTCAAATCAAAACACAAGAAATTCGAAATTTGTTTTGCTAGCAGTGAAAAAAAATCCATTTAAGCGCGCGCTTGATGGCGCGTACTTTCCAATTACTTAAGCATGACGCGTACTGTCCTATTAAACTGTCCAATTAAGGCTGAAATCAGGGCAGTTGATGGCCAATCAGATTTGACAATTTTGTCATAGTTATGATTATGGGTTTAAATAGGGCAAAAAAGAACAAATTCTGTCCGAGGTCTGTATGATAAAAAAGGGCCTCATAGTACTGTTTACCTGAGACGTGATGAGAAAAAGTATCTTTAAAAGGCTGGTTTACACGCCACCACATTGGTCGCCAAGATTTACTAGTAAACTAAACTTGTCGAACACAAAAAATACGGCCTGATTTTTTTATTTTGGCCTCTCTTTAAGAAAGAGGAATGCAACGTGTAAATTGGCTGCCACCAAGGGCTATCATGGCGCGTGTGTTTCTTAAAATTATATTTCGGGGTTGTCCAATTATCCATGGTCTCTCAAACGGAGCAATGTTGGAGAGACTGGTGAATGCCATATTATGATGCAACAGCAAATGCAAATACAATACACTAATAGGTAGGTCTATTTGTTTTCCAGGCCTAATCTACTGTGATCGAACATGATTGCTATTTTTGGGTGTACAAATAAGGCTATTTAATAACTCGATGTTAAAGCTGTTTCATTCTTGGACTGTCAAATTATTTTTCTCTAAAATCACTTAGCCTTTGCCTCAAAAGTCAAGTGAAAGTGCCCTGATCTGTGGATTACAAGTTTATTGTTTGATTTAAATTATGAATTTATTAACGGGAGCTTCGCTTTTAGCCCTGGCTAAATCTATATATTAATTTTCCTGGCCTAAAAGATCGGCAAATTGTTAGAATTTGGACAGACAGATTACGAAAAACAAAAGAACAAAAACTACGAAACAATACCAAGCAGAATTTTCCCTGAACAGGAAAAAAAGGGGTCTTTTGTTTTACGTCAACTACTCTTTGCTTATAAATTGGTCCATTCTTAGAAAGTTAGCCTCTACACGCTTAGTTGCCACACAAGGTTATTCACTCTGATTTTACGAGTACTCTCCTATTTTTTTTCTTGCTTCTCCCATTTAGCTGTATTTAAAGTTGAATGATAAACATGAGGTACTAAAACGGATAAAAAAATTACACATCAAAAAGCTGACTATGTATTCCCATTTCTACAATTTTTAAACTAAATACATGGACATCATATCATAAAGAACTTAAATTAAGTGACGGAAGTTCTACGTATCACGACGAAATGAACTTACGATGTAGACGTGCCTTGATCCCGTCGGATTCAGGTTAACTGAAGACTTTGAATACAGAATATAAAATGATTGAATCAAACTGATTAAAACACCAGATACGTGTTTAAAATATTTTTTACAAGTGTCACAAATCAGGTTTTTGCAACCTGATTTGTTACAAGACAGGTTTGAACATGGGTGGTATTAAAGACGCTCAACATCACTTTCCAACTCGTTCTGCAGTAATGTTAAAAAACAGTTTTTGTTGTTGCTTGTTTTAACGTGGCTTAAAAGCAATTTCAGATCAAGCCCCGCCGAAGAAAATCTAGGGCGCCTCAATCGGATTAGAACCCAAGGCCTTTGCGTTAGAGATGCAGTGCTCTTCTACTAACTGGGCCATGAATACCTGTACAGGCAAATGTTTTGAGTTAACCATCTTACGGTTGATGACCTTAATTTTAACACCTACAATTTTTACGTGTATCAATTTCACCTTGTTCGTCGTGAACGTTCCTACGTTGGGGGACGAAGCTTGAGTTGTCCAGTCATCTGGAGACGATGGCAGTGGTGTTGTAGATAAGTTTGGTACATTCGATTTGTACTCGGGCGTGCTGCTAGGTCTAGCTGAAGTTTCAGATCTGGGGGTAGGTCTCACTCTGGGACTATTAGTGGATACTGTTGACAATTTTCTCGTGGTTCTAGCTCTAGTTTTAGGTTTGGATGTAGTACTTTTTATATGAACACGGCGCGGGGGTGTTCTGAAACGAAGACAAGTAGAAGAGAAGGTTTGTTTCACTCAGCAGCAATGCCGTAGAAAGGGGTTATCACTATTTAGCGGTTGTTACCATTTTGCTTAGGACTCGTGCTAGTTGCCACCATGTTCTTGTTTATCACATGTGTTATTAGGTTTACAATCCATGTAATCGTTCGCTCATCCGTATCGTGTAAGGCAGACTAAGTTGTTATCTGAAGAACTGAAGAGTTAAAGATTACATGGAGCTAAATTGAAGATCAATGTCTGAGGATCAAAGTGTTTCTTTTTTTCTTGTGAATAACAACGAAACTCCTTGGGGATGCCAAGTACGACTTTCGAGGGCAACCACAATAACAACTTAACAATAATAACTTCATAGCGAAAGTCGGACGACCTGCGGAGGATTTGAATGGATACCAAATGGTGAAAACCTTTGTAGAAAGTTAGTTCTGATTGCCTTTGGTTTGGATTCAGTTCTCGTCATGTCTCGAGAGTTGAGTGATATTCCAGAGGCTTCAATGTCGGATGTTTGTGGTGAGGTGGTAAGTCCCGCTTCAAATAATTGTTTGGATGATGTTTGCGAGAAGTCTTCGCCTTTAATTGTTGATCTATCGGAGAATGCCGAAAACAAAGGATTTTTCCATGTGGAAAATGAACAGCATGTGTCGGAATTTCGTATCAGGAAGCTAACGGAAAAGGGTCAGTCCTACCAAAACGATATAAAGTTGAACCCTTTCAAGAATAAAAGTTCAAGTCTTACGGGAACATTGAGAAAAAAACTGTTGCTTCGGGGACATTGTAACGAATTATCAAAGTGGAAGCAATAGCTTAGTGAGGCACACGTTCTGTGGAATGAATTTGTGGATGCATATAATGACATTTTAGAAACAGTTCAAGACGATGAGGTAGCGAAGGTCAGGAACATCTGGGAGCAAGTTTGTGGTGAGTGGTCTGATTTTGAAAGGGATGTGAGGGATAAGATAACGTATTTGGAACAAACAGTTTTGGAGTCTAATTCTCTCATTTCTAAGGGTTCAAAGAGGAGTAAAACAACCAAAAGTGTCAAGTTAAAATCAAGTTCAGACAGTGTACTTTCAACTAAAGTACATAAATATAAGCTTCTACAGGAAGAAGCTGCCTTGACGGTGAAGCTAGCCTATGTGCAACAAAAAAAGGCCCTAGAAATAGAAAGGTTAAAACAGTTGCAGAGCCAGGTTTTTAGACCAGGAAATTAGCTGCTGCATGTGATTTAAATTGCTACTTTTATATCTTTTTATTCTTTGGGTCCGCAGTAACTGGCTTTAGCTGTTGCGGTGTCTCTGCCCTAATATTTAAGTTATTATTAGTGTATTGTTACGTTCTTATTACTAGTGTTTGCATATCTACAGTGGTTTTTTTTTTTTTGCTTTTTTTTTGTTTGTTTGTTTTTTTTTTTGTTGTTGTTTTTTGTATTCTTCAGGGCAAAGCTAATAAAATGAAATAAATAAATAAGAAGAATTCAAACTTAAAAGGTAACTTAAACTTAGTAGAGCCAAGTTAAGTGTATGTAAAGAGATTGATAATGAGCAAACACCCTCCCTTGAAGAAGATATAGTCAATCTTCCTAGTGAGAGTAAAGGTGAAGGAGTGAAAAGATTCTTGCAATCTCTAACAGTAACTATCCGTGCAAATGAGACTAATACATCAGTTCAGTCCCAAGTACATGTATCCCAAACACCTGTTTTGACAATAACATCCACACCAAAGATTACAACATGTGGTTTGCAGGCTTCTGCTCCATCATTCTCACCGGGAGCCGTAACAAAAGTCACTATCTACCGTTCGTCATTTTGAACTTGAACTTGGTCTTCCCATTCAAACAGAAGAATCTTGTACACAAGCTTTATCGTTGGCAAAAACTGATCCTGTTGTAACTAACTCCATTAGTGGTCCATCACCAATTATGTCTCAACAGTTATGAATTCCCCTTCAAGTTACCAGTTTGTTCATCCTCAAGGTCAAGTTAACTCCTTGTCTGAAGGGCGGGAAAAAGTTGCTTCATCATTAGAAAGGTGTATGGACAAGTTAACAGAAGCTAACGTAGAACAAAGTACTGTGAGCAAAGAATTGTTTCGTTCTGGACAACTTCCAAAACTGACCATTTCCGTATTTGAAGGTGACCCCCTGCAATATCCTGTGTGGAAGAGTGCCTTTAATGCTCTAGTTGACTCTAGACCACTGGAAGCAGACATCAAGTTGAATATGTTGAATCAGTATGTTACTGGAAAGCCAAAGCAAGTTGTGGAACATTATCTTCTGATTGGGACAGAAGATGCTTATCAGAAAGCCAGGTATGTATTGCAGGAAAGGTATGGAAACTGTAATGTTGTGAGTACAGCATTTATTAACAAGTTGTAGAAGTGGCCTAAGATAGAACCCAAGGATGCCAGTGCCGTAAGGGAGTTCTCAGATATGTTAGACAAGGTATTGGTAGCAAAGAACACCATTCCAGGTCTTTCTGTACTGGACTATGCAAAAGAGAATGTAAAGTTACCATCCAAGTTACCCTACTACATTGAAACCAAGTGGAGAGATGCAATTAAAGAATGAAGACATACCCATGGTGAAGCCAGTTAGCCTACCTTTGTCAAGTTTGCGGATTTCATCAGAGAAGCAGCAGAGAAGGCAAACATCCCAGAGTTAGAAGGCCTCGCCACATCAAGTAGTCCAAGATTTAAGAGAAATCCGAAGCCGAAACCAGATAATGAGAAGGGTAGTTCTTTGTCTACATCAGCTAAGGGTGGTGGTAACAGACCCCACTAGATCTGGTAAATCAAAGAACCCTGGTCCAAATGGTTTGACGAAGTGTCTGTTTTGTGGTGCAAAGCACAAGTTAGATGACTGCACTGATTTCTGTAGAAAGCCTTTCAGTCAAAGGAGAGACTTCTTCTTCCGCGAATGTTTGTGTATGGGTTGTGCAGCCACTAAGAGTCATCGAGTAGCGAACTGCAAGAAGAGGTTGAAATGCAAAATTAAAAAATGCTCAGGAACACATCCCACATGCCTTCACAAGGAACTACCACAAGACAATGCTGCCATCTCAAATTATATGAGTGTATGTCTAATTCCCGAACAAAGCGGTGTATTTGATCACACCATGGTAGTACCAGTGTGGGTCAGGCCACAAAACCATAGAGAATGTGTAGTGAACATGCCAGTGGCCTTCACCCGGGAACTTGTTTCAGCTAACCGGTTCAGATTCCAAAACCTGAGGTGGCTAGGGAATGAAGCCCATCGCCGATAAGTTGACACAGTAAAACCCAGATGCAGAAATTTCTATCCTGATTGGAAACAACTGCCAAAGAGCTATCCGACCCAGGGAAATAGTTGTCGTTGAAGATGACGAGTCGTACGCTCAGAGGACTATACTTGGTTGGGGAGTTATTGGAAGAGTCTGCAAGTCAAGTGATGTTGAAAACACAGACAAGGGTGTATGTAATACAGTTGCAGCTTCAGAAATTCCCAGCCAGTTTGCATTCGCCACGAAGGCTAAAGGGATTATTGGCCCAGAGAAAGTTCTCCGTGTGTTAGAAACTGACTTTGTTGAGACAAGTCCCAAGTACAAACCTTATTCTATGGAAGATGAGAGATTTCTAAGGATTCTTGAGGACGGAGTAAAGAAACAATCGGATGGTCGTTACGTGATGCCACTTCCGTTGAAATCAGACAGCGTGTTTCTTCCGAAGAACCGCTATCTTGCTGTAAAGAGGTGAAACCAACTGAATGCCAGATTCAACAAGAATCCGAAGTTCTTTGCAGACTACCAGACCTTTATGAAGGACATAATTTTACAATGTGCAGAAGAAGTTCCTGTAGATCGTCTTAAGGTTCAAGACGGTATCGTCAATTACGTCCCGCATACAGGTGTCTACAATCCAAACAAACCAGGGCAGATAAGGGTAGTGTTTGACTGTTCGGCCCAGTTTAACGGAGTCAGCTTCAATGACTACTTGCTGCAAGGTCCTGACTTTATGAACGATCTGTTGGGTATCTTGTGCCGTTTTCGCAAGGAAAGCGTGGTATTTATGACGCACATCAAGAGCATCTTCCATCACTTCGTGGTTCCCGAAGAAGACAGGGATCTGTTACGTTTTCTTTGGTGGTTGGATGGGGATCCACCAAAGGACGTAATCGACTATCGCATTAAAGTTCACCTGTTTGGTGCCAGCAGTTCCCCAGGTTGCGCGAATTTTGGGCTTAGGCGAGCAGCTGACGATGGCGAAGAAGAGTTTGGTACAGATGCTGCGGCGTTCATACGCAAGGACTTCTACGTAGATGATGGTCTAAAATCTGTATCAACGGTACCCAATGCCGTCCAGTTAATCAAGGCCAGTGAAGCAATTTGCAGCAAGGCTTGTCTCAGATTACATAAGATAGCCTCGAACAAGAAAGAAGTTCTGGAAGCCTTTCCGGTTGATGACCATTCACAGGAAATAAAGGAACTGAACTTAGCTGTAGATCCATTACCTGTTGAAAGAGCGCTGGGCGTGATGTGGTGCGCGGAAAGTGACAGTTTCCGGTTCCGGATTAAACTTCATGATCGCTCTTTTTCTCGAAGAGGTGTATTGTCCACCATTGGCTCCATTTATGATCCTAATGGGTACCTGGCCCCTGTTACACTCAAAGTTAAACAAATTCTACAGCAGATGTGTAAGGACAATTTGGATTGGGAAAGCCCTGTTCCAGAGTATCTACACCCACAGTGGGAAAAGTGGCGGCGAGAAATCGTACAGTTGGAGAAACTGGAGATGCAGCGATGTTTCAAGCCAGACAACTTTGGCCCAGTGAAAGTAGTGGAGGTCCACTATTTTTCAGACGCTTCAGGGGAACGTTATGGTCAATGCTTTTATCTAAGATTGACTGACGAACTCGATTAAGTTCATTGTTCCTTCATCGTCGGAAAAGCCCGGGTAGCCCCCCTTAAACAAAAGACTATTCCAAGGCTAGGGTTAGCCGCTGCTACCACCTCTGCAAGAATGAGCGAATTCGTGAGAAATGAGTTGGAGTACCCGGAGATGAAAGAATTCTTCTGGACAGATAGCCGAGTAGTTCTCGGATACATTAACAATGAAGCCAAGAGGTTTCACGTTTATGTTGCTAACAGAGTGCAGCAAATACGGGACCTAACCAATCCCAACGCATGGTTTGTACGTAGACACAAACAACAACCCCGCAGACGAAGCATTAGGAAGACTCACCGCAAAGCAGCTGGTTGAAGGATCTCTTTGTTTAACTGGTCCAGAATTCTTGTGGAGAAGCGGACTCTGTAAACCAGAAAACGTGGAGGTGCCTCGCCTTCAAGACTCTGACCCGGAGGTGAAGAAAGTGTCTGTTTTGACCACGAAGGTCAGAAGTGTTGCTTCATTTCCTGGTCACTTTGAAATAAGCAGACTAGATGGTGTATCTAGCTGGTACCGTGCTATGAAGGTCATAGCTCTATGCTTACGTCTGAAATCCAATGTCGGAAAATATCGAGAATCTCAAACCAGTTCTAAAACTTCGAATTTTGGCTAATACCACCCAAACAACCCTTTAGGTGAACTATTTCAAGAAATGATATTAAGAAATCCTCAAGCGCTTTACATTTTAAAAAGTTTGGAAAAGTTCGAAAATTCGATAAAAATACATTTTTTATTCGCGAAATTGCTTCAAATTTCAACAATTTTCAAGGAAGCCGTACAAGCGCGCAAAAGCTCCTATTAAGTTAATGTTGCACATGCATTTAGCAGTTACCCAAAGCTTTAAGATTGCATAAAAACGTCTCTCAAAATAACTTTTGTAATTAATATTGTTTTGGGCTTTCATTGCTTCCACATTGATTGTGTGTTGTCTTAGCGGTCGAAATAACGCCTAACTTTAACCGCAAAAAGTCGACTCTGGTATGTCTCAAATTACAAATATGATTATACTACATGTGAAAGAGCTGTGATTCTTTTGACTAGACCTCAAGTTTCAGCTCTGAGAATTTAAACACCCGCGAAAAATAACATTTTAAATATAGCCCCCTCGGCCAACCGTAAGCGACAAGAACATGATATGTAAACAAAGCGAAATCGCGTAAACAAAGGAAAAAAGCGCACCAAAGTTATTTCTAGCCCACCAAAGCGTAAAGAAATGCTGGAAATTCCGGTATCTAAATAGGTATTGTTATTTGAAACGCTAAAAAAGCGAAATTTTGTCCGTCGAAAAATGTAAAAAGAAAGAAAAAAACCTGAAAAACGAGCAACTGAGAATCGCGTCGGGTGATGTATCATTTAATTCTGAACTCGGAAGTAAAAATGCTTCGGCCTGGTCAAGTTCAAAAGGCTTCAAGAACTGTTTTCGAAATGCCCCAATAAACCATCGACAAACTATGCCAGATGATTTACTTTAGTAAAAATGAACATAACAAGAAGTCGGAATCGTGATTACAAATGACACTTCTGCAAAATAAGTTTTAAGAGGCTGTCCGCGTAAGAACCGATAAGGCAAATTTCGGTCTATCACAGATTTCCCTGATTTTTCCAGTGGAAGATAACTATCCTATCCCATGATGAAATATCACATTTATTTGGACCAACTCAATTTCTTCCCTATATTACAAGAAGATTTTCTCGGTCACCTAAAACCAGCCAGTTTGCCGTCGGAAGTGGTGCGATTTTGGTGAAACTTTAGGGCTCTGTCAAACCTGCCTTACAAAGCTGAATAAGCTGATTATTTTACATGCAAAAGTTTTAACTCTGGTTAATAGTTTCAAGGTTTAACGGTTGCATTCTGTGGAAAGTTGGCTGAGATATGATTTTTTTAAAATGACCTTTAATTTGCTTATCGGGAAAAGTAATTTGCATAACTAAAGCTGAACGGTAATTTCGCAAAAGTGGCACCTGACCCAAACTCAAGTCTATGATAAAACAGAAGTACTAAGACCAGTCTACTTCTTAATGCAATAAAATTTGTGGGCACTCTTCTTTGCGTGCTGTACAAAGTTCCGTTAATGTTCCAAAATTCGCCATTTTGACAGCAAAGCTGGAATTGTAATGGTCTGCATCTGGTCGACTAATTTGCACAGCTTTAAGGTTTCTAGTTATCACTAACTGTCATTAGACCCTTTAAATGTTGGACTTTCGAAAACATGTGAAGAAAACTTGGTAATCGCTTTTTCTTGTTTTTTTTGTCTTGTCGACTATGAACATGACGTTATTCTCCTTGTGCAAATTTGCCTTAGATGCGTCGTTTCAACAAATTGAGAGAAAATATAATACTAATAATGTATTTCATATTTTTAAGGGAAAAATATCTCTTCTTTCCACGGAAAAACACGAACGATATATGACTTAGAATCCCCTTAGGTCTGTTTCTTTTACGAGGAAGAAGCAGCAGGAGAAGATACGGTATGTTTACGCGAATTAAAATAATTTAATTACTGTGGCTCGTCACGCATTCCCCCAGAGTGACCGTGTATCGATCAGTTCTTTCATCTTATTATATTTTTTTTGAGGTGATAGTTATTGATAATCATACAATTTAATCACTGTTAATTCCGATTCTTTACTGGGTGGGAAATACCGTGCTGTTGTATTTATTCAATCTACGACCGTTTTAACTGAGTCAGTATCACCGGGCGCCACTAAGATAGGGTTTAATATGACGGCCCATGGTGTAATACACGACAATTAGCTAAAAAGTATAGTAGTCACTTGGAAAAAAGAAAAAGGCATAGTTTTTTGTTAACGGTCCGTCTCCTGTTAAATCCCAAAAGTTTTTGCCGGCTGTTAATCACACTAAATTAAGGATCCCTCTGTTGTTTATGTTTACTACTGAGCTGATGGAGAAAAGCACGTACACTCAGTGTATGAAAGACGAAAGTTTGTAAATAAGGTCTCCTTTTCTTTCCCTGGATTTGAATGGTATTTCAAAGTGACACAACTTATTTTTTTAGCATTACCCAGGGCTGTAGCTAGGTTTTTTGTAACGAGAGGCATTATCGCGAGAGCCGAAGGCACGAGCCTTGTAGGGGGGTCTAGGGGTGTCGTCCCACAGAAAAATTTTCAAATTTTGAGGCTCCGAAATGCTATTTTCGGCACTTGTCATGAGATATGTCTCCGAAAAATAGACCTCGAAGATGAAAATGGCAAACAATTGCAAATCACTATAATCAAAATGACTGGGTCTAAACAAAACAAATCCATCCACAGACTTGATTTGTCTGGCTCAACAGGTCCAGGGGAGGCAGCTGGCCTACGGCTCTGTTACCACGTTTAACTGACTAGGTTAATCTTTCTTTGACATACACATAGGTTGAAAGCTTCTGATTGAGGGTGTTGTGGTCTCAATTATTCTTCGGCGATTCCTGCAACAGGCTTTTGCCTTTCGAACACCTCGTCTTCTTGCAGCAGATCTCTATGGTCAAGTTCAATTTATATTCAAGTTCATTACATTGGTTATTTCGTCCATTGCCTTATTGTAATTACACTTAGGACTATGTTTAGGTGTTGACTCAAACGGGCCTAGAGTCCAACATGGGCTGGCAATAGGTGAGCTCGGAATTGGAACGGGGGTGGGGGGAACTCCCTATGATGGCCTATACAGTGAGGCTCCGCCCGAAAGGGGTATCTTTTTCAGGCTTCAGGTATATGAAAGGGTGGGCATTTCACTAGTTGAAGTATATGAAAGGGCGAGTGTGCTTATTGCAGCCTTAGCAGCATCTTTGGCGATTCTTAAAGAAAAAAGAACTAAGTTTAAGAATTTAAGGAAAAAGTAGAAGGACTTAATTTTTCAGAAATTAATATACACAGAAGAAATTTCGCCCCTTTAAGTATAAATGCTTGTAAAAGTAGAGGTGGAACCGGAGGGAGAGAGGGTGGATGGTAAAGTAGGTTAAGAATAGAGAGATAAGAGGAGCACTTTGGTGGAGCACATTGTTCAAGAGGGTATAAATACCAAAAAAAAAAAAACAGCAATCTGGAGACATTTTTGAAGACTTAATGAAAACGTTATCAAAACAAGAAAAACAGAGAAATCTTGTCCAATAAACCTCTCCGGCAAAGGTGTGGACATGGTTGCTGACTGCTCAATCGTACTCTTCTCGACCCTTGGGCGTCAAGTTTTTTCACGTTTCTTGCGACAAGAGGAGCAAATCGGCTGTATAAAGTTGAACTAAACGTTCTGGTACTCACTACAATTTACAAAACCAGAGACATGTTTTAAACACTGTTTAAGTTAAAAAAAAAAATGTTTTTATTGCAAGAATGAAATACTTTTCACACACGACCCAAGGACATTCCTCTTAGAAAATGCCAGGGGCGGGAAAGCCCTGGGGACAAGGTTGAATCCTGACTCCGTGTAGAAAGTTCTTTCTTTTTTCCCCATTTATAATGCTTTTCAAACAATCATCAGAAAACTATCTTTTACAACACACGGATTAACCTTTATGTATAGTATTTTATAGGTAAGAATTGATTAGAGCAAGATACACGGCTGTCAAAGAATAGAAATAAATCAACTATCTTTGCAAGGTCAAATAAACTGGAAACGAACATCAGAAAACATCGCAAGATAAAATGTTAAATGGAGAAATTAGAATATCTCTGTACGTTTAGAAATTTTTTGCATGAAGAAGAAAAAAGAATGATACTTACATGATGGAGCAAAACTTTGACTTATTTCCTGCCACAGTAGTTATTTTGCCAGTATGATCCAGAGTGTGACCGGGGTATTGACAAGACCTTAGGCTCGATGTCCGCCGTCTCCCGATCCCTTGGGGGCTCATTTTCCAGCACAGCGGCTTACAATGGAGCCTAACAAGACCTTGGCGCTCGCAAAAACCTGCCAAGTAGGTGTCTGTGCCTCGGTCATTTTTGTCAGTGTTAGCCTGTGTACACACCACCCCCCCCCCCCCCCACACCCCTCGGAGAAGGGGCCCCCTTCTCCGATTTTTCCTAAGGGGAAGGGGGGTCTGTACACAGGCTATTTAGTGTCTGTGCCTTGAGCAGATTGTCATTTCAGTTCCGAATACCTACCAAACCTCTACTCTCGCTAAAATGAGTTCATCCAGTCATTGACTTTACTACACTTAGACAAGTGACAGCTGGCTAAGTGCGACGTAATATCATTCATGCACTGTGCGACCAACACATTTCCCTCCACACCCCTACTGGGACCACACTCTGCCTTGACGATCTCGCGGAAAGAACAGCTTGATCAGTGTGAAATAGCCGAATAAGCCACTTTTCACAGTTGATCTCTTCGGCGATTTCAGTGGCATAATTATATTTTAAACTGGCACCTGTTTCATTATAATTGAATTAGATTGAAACCAAAAAAAGACCATCTTGGGAATACGGATGTTATACCCTAACAAAAACTAAAAACTGAGATAATCCCTTTTGCATGTATTCACTGAAAGAAAGAAACTATTTTTCCCGTTTCATTCTGCTACCGATAAACGCTCTAAAGATCTTTGAATGAAACTGAAATTTACAGCTAATTTTCCTTTTTCAAAGCTATACATGGATTTTCCCTTAAAAACTTTTTAAGATAAAAGAAGTGTGGGGTATTTTCTTTTATCATAGTGCCGTGTACAAAGATCTGATAAGCAAAAAAAGAGTGCCCTCAAATTTTATTGTGCTGACAAGAGGACTTACCTTGCAAGTTAACTCCTATTTTTTATTATTATCAATAACTATCATTTTAAAAAAGATGATAATATAATAAAATTGATCGATTCAACGCTATTGTTTTCTAATCGACCGCCCCTCTTTAGGAATGCGTGACAGGCCACAGTAATTGAATTATTTAAAGCCACGCAAACATATATCATGATATATTATTCAGCTGCTTCTTCCTCTTTAAACAAAAAAAAAAACAGACCTTAAGGGGATTCTAAGTGATGGTTCGTGTTTTTCTGTGGAAAGGAGAGTTATTTTTCTCCTTAGAAGTGTGAAATGTGAGGATTATGTTTCATGTCAAGTTGTTGAAACGACGCATCTAAGGCTAATTTGCATACGGAGAATGATGTCACGTTCATCGTCGACAAGAAAAAAACCAAGAAAAAGCGATTACTAAGTTTTCTCCACATGTTTTCGAAAGTCCAACATTTAAAGGGTCTAATGACAGTTAGTGATAACTAGAAACGTTAAAGCTGTGCAAATTAGTCGACCAGATGCAGACCGTTACATTTCCAACTTTGCTGTCAAAATGGCGAATTTTGGAACATTAACGGAACTTTGTACAGCACGCAAAGAAGAGTGCCCACAAATTTTATTGCATGAAGAAGTAGACTGGTCTTAGTACTTCTGTTTTATCATAGACTTGAGTTTGGGTCAGGTGCCACTTTTGCGAAATTACCGTTCAGCTTTAGTTATGCAAATTCCCTTTCCCGATAAGCAAATTAAGGGTCATTTTAAAAAAATCATATCTCAGCCAACTTTCCACAGAATGCAACCGTTGAACCTTGAAACTATTAATGAGGGTTAAAACATTTGTGTGTAAAATAATCAGCTTATTCGGCCTTGTAAGGTAGGTTTGCAAGTGCCCTAAAGTTTCCTTAAAATCGCACCACTTCCGACGGCAAACTGGCTAGTTTTAGGTGACCTAGAAAATCTTTCTGTAAAATAGAGAAAAAATTGAGTTGGTCCAAATAAATGTGATATCTCTTCATGGGATAGGATAGTTATCTTCTACTGAAAAAATCAGGGCAATCCGTGATAGACCAAAATTTGCCTTATCGGTTCTTACGCGGAGAGCCTCTTAAACGCACGTCCTGGATTTTTACAAAGTTATCTTTCAGTGTCCATTTTTTTTCTCGTAATGCAAGGCTCTGGGCTTTGCAGCTCACCTTCATAACATGACTTTAAAACTAGCAAATAACTGAAATTTCAACTTTCCGCTGATTTGTAAAACGGTTGCGACCTAAATTTTGTCGCTAAAAGAGACGTATAGCTTGGTGTCATGTTACGTGTATGGTAATTTGAATAAATTACCCCGGAGCCCCTTGCCGCAATCTTCCACAGGGTACACGTGACACATGCTATCACCTTTAGCTCTGAAGGCGTGTGGACAAAATGTTGTGCAGCTTTTCGACTCTTGTTGATGGCAATTTTTACATTCGGTGTTAATGAGGAATATCCTTGTGTCTTGTCAATCCGAATTTATCCCTCCTTTTAAATTGCGAACGAGGCGTCTGAATGTCCTGGAAGTACATGGCATAACCGCATCAGTGAAAATCCTCCGTTGGACAAATAAAAAAACAACTAATCTCTCTCTGGCAAATGACAGTTGGCTTAATTTTTACTTTGTCATTAGCTTCATTGAATAACAAGATCGCTAGAGCTAACTGAACCAGGAAATAACTGGAAATACCTTGTTAAGAGAAACTAGAGAGGAGCTCGGCACGTGCCCCTCAACGCCCAAGACTACCCGCACTCGGGTAAATGGATCCGGAGGTTCTTGTTCTTAATTGGTGGTATATTTAGAAGCAATGCGGATGATACACAATGTTTCATTTTATTATTGAAGCTTAAACTGTTTGAGTGGATTTGACTTCGAACGTGGAAAGATTTCTCGACGCTCAGATTTCACTCATTGTTATTTTTACAACTCATTAGACTGTAAGTGGCTTGAATGTGCCTGGTATGATATTTCAAGGGATTTCAAGGCATATTTTCGTGCTCCTTCGAACATCTGGCAGTCGCCTACAGTGGCAAGGATGTATTCACGTCATCCAGTCATGTATAGCCGAGTCAAGACCACGTCTGCGATAGCAAACATGCAGAATGTGTTTTGTTCAGTCAAAGCCCGCACCCAAACGTAACACAAAGGCATACTTTCTACAGCACAACGCTGGATTCTATCAGCTTTGCAACAATCCTCGATTCCCTGTACGTTCGCAGTCTATGGGAGTTAAAATTATACGCATTGATTCAGTGGCCCACAGGTTGGTTAGGGAGCTAATTGCAGATTGCTTTCGCAGTTTCATGAACAAAGGCCATGTTGTCAAAAATGCCACTAAATTACCAGCGCTCTCGTTTCAGGTGGAGAAATTGCGGTTGTAAGCGTAGCTTGTATGGATGCAGCCTGTGAGTAAGCTCTCCTTTTGGGGGAGTCGCGAGAAGACACGCGAGATCATCACGCAAAAGTAAGTGGCATAAGACGCAAGTTTAAGGGGCGGAGAAAGAGAGGAAGAATTTTCTTCCTTGCACAGTATAGATCTTTCCAATTTCTTTTAGCACCGTGTTTCTAAAGGTGCGGCAAAAATTTATGGCGGGTCAGCCAAGAGCTTGAATGTCATCGATTATGATTAATTGTGGGTGAGTTATTCTTCTGCCAATGGTATTTCGCTTGGTCTAAGTGAAGCAGAGCCTGCGTAGCAGGCGTTTAAAAGTATTTGGGTGCAGGAAAGAACGGGCGCGCGAGAGGAAGACACGCGCGAGTGGAGAGCCTCGCGCGCCCCGTTCTTTCTTTAGCCCACTATTTCCAAGCGCCTGCTACGCAGGCTATATTGAACGACAATAAATAGTACCTTGCCACATTCGAAGGCAAATCCACCCAAGCAAGTTTAGCGTCATTTGTACATCATCTATCATCGCCATGATCTGCGCCACTTTTAATAATTGAAAGCGGCACAGATTATTACAACACCGCTCGAAAATTTGTCAAGCACCACCGACTGGGTCTTAAAAAATACCGTGAATCAGCCTATTTCCGCCCACTTCCAACACTTCCGTTCTTGACAATGCCCCCTCAACGTTGTTAAAATTGTATTAGACCCCCTCTCTAATGAACACCCCCTGTTTAATAGACGCCCAAAAGCCCCCTATGAGAACTGTACCAAACTACTAGGAATTAGCAAAAAAGGAGAAAATCATTCAATTCATTCAGTCAATCTTGCTTGATTTATTAGGGGGTTTGAGTATTTCAATAACCCTGAGGGAGGATTCTGACATCGACGGGTTCGGATTTGAGAAGAGCGATATAGATCTGTAGACGGACTAGACGCTATTTTTAAACTCTTGATATTTTTTGCCGAAACAAGTTTTGTTGAGTGGTACAGTTATAACAATAAACACCTCTCCCTTTCAAACGCCTCCTATCCCTTAAACGCCCCCGTTTGGACCCATAAAGTTAAAAGACGCCCCGGGTCAGAGTGGGTGTTTATTAGGTCATTTATTTAATATATATCTTCTTCAGCGCACTTGCCGAGTGCGGGTAGGCTCTAGGCCACGTGCCAAGCCCCTCCTTAGTTTCTCTCAAGGTACAACCGGCTATTTCCCTGTTCAAGGCTAGCGATCTCCTTATTCAATGAAACTAAAACAAAGTAAAAATTAAACCAATTGTCATTTACTAGCGTCAGAAAATAGAAGTTATTTTTTTATTTGTCCAACGATGGGTATTCATTGATGGGGTTATGCCATGTACTTCCAGGACATTCAAGACGCCTCGTTCGCAATTCATTTTTCGACGGACAAAATTTCGCCTTTTTAGCTTTTCAGATAGCAATACTTATTCGGATACCGAAATTTCCATCATTTCTTTACGCTTTGGTGGGCTAGAAATAACTTTGGTGTGCTTTTCTCCTTTTGTTTACAAGGTTTTCGCTTTGTTTACATTTCACGTTATTGTCGCTTACGGTTGCCCGAGGGGGCTATATTTAAAATATTATTTTTCGCAAGCGTTTTCAGAGCTGAAACTTGAGGTATAATTAAAAGAATCTCAGCACTTTCATGTAGTGTAATCATATTTTCAATTTGAGACATACCAGAGTCGACTTTTTGCGGTTAAAGTTAGGCGTTATTTCGACCGCTAAAACAGCACACAATCAAGGTGCAAGCAATGAACGCCCAAAACTATATTGCAAAAGTTATTTTGCGAGACATTTTTATGCCGTCTTAAAGCTTTGGGTAACTGGTAAATGCATGTGCAACATCAAATCAATAGGAACTTTTTTGCTCTTGTACTGCTTCCTTGAAAATTGTTGAAATTTGGAGCACTTTCCGCGAATAAAAAAAATGTATTTTTATCGAATTTTCGAACTTTTCCAAATTTCTCGAAATGTAAAGCGCTTGAGGATTTCTTAATATCATTTCTTGAAATAGTTCACCTAAAGGGTTGTTTGGGTGGTATTAGCCAAAATTCGAATTTTTAGAACTGATTTGAGATTCTCCATATTTTCCGACATTGGCTCTTTAGAAAGCCGAGAGTCCAGTAACAAGGTGAAGTACAGAAGTTGAGAAGTCAATACTGACAGTCACACTTGGAGAGCTTCAGGAGGCAGAGAAGACCATTATCAGATGTTTGCAGTACGAACATTTCCGTGAGGAGCTTCAAATTCTCTGCGACTTAAATGTAACCGATGGAGAGACAAACAGAACCAAGCTAGAAAGAAGAACCGAGCGTTACGAAAGACCAGTTCGCTGTACAAACTGGAACTGTTTGTGGACCATGATGGCATAATTCGTGTTGGTGGTCATATCAGAAGAACAGATACACCAGTTGATCTGAAGCATCCAGTCATTATTCCGCAAAAAGGACACTTGACTGAACTGTTGATTCAACATCACCATCTCAAAGTGAACCATATGGGTCGTGGTATGACGCATAACGAGTTAAAGCAAAGTGGCTATTGGTTGATCAATGGTTCATCAAAAGTAGCGAGGTTCATATCGAGTCGTGTGACATGTAGACGACTGCGTAGGCCCACTGGGCAGCAGAAGATGGCCTGAATTCCTGACGACAGACTTAAACCAGCTCCTCCTTTTTCGTTTTTGTGCCGTTGATTACTTTGGACCGTTCATTTTCAAAGAGATAAGAAGTGAAGTTAAACGCTATGGAGTATTGTTTACCTGTACGGGGTCACGACGTCTTCATCTGGAGACTGCCAATTTATTGGAGAGTTCTTCCTTTATCAATGCATTTAGACGTTTCATGAATCAGAGATGTGCTGTAAGACAACTGAGGTCATACCAAGGGACAAATTTCATTGGTGCACGAAGTGAACTGAAAGCAGCATTATGTGAGATGAATCAAGATCATGTTCAAGACTATTTGCAAAGGAATGGATGCGAGTGGATTCCATTCAAGTTGGACGTACCCCATTCTAGTCACATGGGCGGGACATGGGAACGTATGATTTGTAGTTTACGCAACGCACTTGAACCACTACTGTCACAAGGTGGCAGCCAACTTGATGATGAGACATTGCGAACACTCTTGACAGAAGTCGAGTGCATTATTAATTCAAGACCCCTCAGCGTCGATAACTTAAGTGATGCAGAAGCGCCAGAGCCGTTCACTCCTAACCATCTTCTTACCATGAAACCTAAAAGAGTGCTACCGCCCCCAAGAAAGTTTCAAAGAGCCGATATGTATTGTCGTAGATGTTGGAGCAGATCTCAGTATCTGGCAAATGAATTCTGGCCGAGATGGCGGGAAGAGTATCTTCAAATGTTACAAGTCAGGAAAAAGTGGGTCCAGCCTAAGAGAAACCTTGCTGTTGGTGAGATAGTCATCTCTAAGGAAAGTGAAAGCTCGCGCAACAAGTGGCCACTTGGCAAAGTAGTGCAGGTGTACCCAAGTGACGACGGATATGTCAGAAAGGTCAGGTTGCTGACGGCAGACGGGAATTTGGATGATAGTGGCAAACGCCAACGCCCACCATCATGTTTAGACAGACCTATACACAAGCTCGTTCTATTGCCGACTGCAGATGAAGTGTTCCAGGAAGATGTCTTTCACGAGGAGACCAGGGAAGTCCCCATCGAGGAGCCAACAAAGAACAATTGAAAGACGTTGCAAAGGTTTTATTGTCAATGGACATTGTAGTGAACGCTTGATTTTGATTAACTCATTTAACATTCATTCGCTGTTGCCGATCAGTGACTTGAGCTTTCCCGAGATTCTATTGTTTCAGTATCGAGCTGATAATTTGTAAGGAGTTATCACTATTTATGGTCAGCGGTTGTTACCATTTTGGTTAGGACTCGTGCTAGTTGCCGCCATGTTCTTGTTTATCACATGCGTTATTTACGTTTACAATCCATGTAATCCTTCGCTCATCCGTATCGTGTAAGGCAGACTAAGTTGTTATCTGAAGAACTGAAGAGTTAAAGATTATCTGGAGATAAAGTGAAGATCAATGTCTGAGGATTAAAGTGTTTCTTTTTTTCTTGTGAAAAACAACCAAACTCCTTTGGATGAAAAGTACGACTTTTGAGGGCAGCCGCAGCTCAAATTAAAAACGATAATAACAATAATTTTACAAATTAAGTAAAGAATAAAAGTTGTAGAATCTACAGCGAGTTATAGCAAAGGCAGGAACAAGGATGGCTCAGTGCAGTGCGCGGCCTTCGGTGCGCGAGGTCCCGAGTTCGATTGCCGGTGACATTACATCCTTGTGTCAACTTCTTTCCGTCCTGTGTAGCTTAAACTACAATCCTGGACAAAATTACTTGGGACAGTACTGCAATATTCATATTTTTCTGTCATTTCTCGGTTCCCTCTTAAAACAGTGCATCCTACCAGTAGGCTTGGTAGAGAAAATAACGTTTTCCAAAAGATAGAATGGCCGTGAAAAAAATATTAAGCGATGTGAATAGCCGTCCCTGTCATTTGTACAACACTAAAATGCGACAGGAACTAATGCAATTGTGATGTAAGAAAAAAAGCAGTTGTTTCATAATACGCCTGGTTCATGGCAAAACGGTTTTTCGCTGACGTCACGAGAATTGTACCAGATCATTTTTTGTTGAAAGTGTTGCTAATATTTATATGTGCTTATTTGCTAACAAAAATAACGTTGCGTGCTATTCGTCACGAACTAAGTAAACAACCAAGTTAGTTAACTCTGAACTGATTTGCATAGTTCGACAGTACTCAACAACAGTACTCACTCTAAAACCTTTATAATGTGTGCTTTTTCTATAGAAACTTAACATCTAAGGGATAACGAGAGAAAATTTATCTGTATACATCCTTTGACGCTTTTATTTATAGCGAAAACGCAATTTTCAGCTGTTTGGTCACAGTACTTTCTTTGAAATGGAGAGAAAGAAGAACAAGATAGTTTTTCCTTACTGAATCAAGTGAGTACTGTTGTATTCACTTTACGAGATGGCCTTTTTTACGCATATTATTTCAAATGCAATAAATTTTGGGTTGAAATATACCTGAGCCGTGTTTCTTTAGGTAATTTGCAGCGAATATTGATAATACATTGTGTTCTTGCGACCGAGTACTGTGTGCGTTGCTCGAAACATCGTGTGTGACCAACGTCCGCTACACTCAGCTCCAGTGTAGGGGAATGGGCTCAATATGGCTAATGAGCGAATTGCCTTGTAAAAACTTACTATCTCGAGAAAATAGTTTCAAAAGTCATTATTATCATGAAAGGACGCACAGAGGCTCGACTGTAAGTACCGCATACAAAGCCTTAATACATTGTACTAGCATCCCTAACATACCTTCAGCTAAGTCGCGCTGGCTTTTCTTCCTTCAGAGACCAATGAGGCGTCTTAATCCATTATTATGTCAAGAATGATGTCAATCATTGAAAACAAACCAGAAAATGCAGGTAGGAAAACGTGAAATAATTACTTTCTGTTTTTTCTTAAAGAAGACGTGGATAGAAGAAAACGCCGACTGAATATGATCCGCAAAAACTCTTTTAAGAGTCTTTGTTTGAGTGTCGCCTTTGCAAACGTTAAAATGTATTCAAACTAAGACTCAGCGGTTCATTCAATAAACATAAGGTAAAATCGCAGTGAAAAGAAAGTCTGAATAAAGCAGTCTTTCTAAAACAAAACATTTTTGATAGGCGAGATTGTCAGAGATGTGGAAATCACGGGAAAATCATCAGAGTAGAAAATTTTGACAAGTTTTTTGATCGGCGTAATGTGTATTTGCTTTAATACGATAGACCGTAGTAGACTGCCAAAAGCAAGCAGAGCATAATTAGTACATTTCAATACGCAGAGCTAGGTAAGGATATTTCGAACACGCGTATTTCGAAATCCGTAATTAATTTATTCGGCGCACTTTAGTATCATCTAAGTTCCCTGCTGGGGACTTCCGTGCTCTCCCTTGCGATCCTGCGAAAGATACTCGTCTCTCTCTTGTTAAAGGGACGCGATCATGGTTTTAGGTATGCGCGCCGTTTGTCTTTTCAGATTAAATTTGTCGGGTCAACACTAAATTGGAAATCGCCATTACTGGTACAATCATTGAAAATCCTTCCAGGTTTCCACAAGCAAGAAAATTAAAAGGAGATAGTTTAAACTAGCAACATGAGTAGAATATGTTACATCGAACTGTATGGGACGCGCCGTCCGCCAGTTCGAAAAAAGAAGTTAGTTTTAAACCAGAAACAGAATTAGGATATGTTACATCAAACTGTATGGGAAGCGCCGTCCGGCTGTTCGAAAAAGAAATTAGTTTTAGGCTAGGAACAGGAGTAGAATATTTTACATCGAACTTTACGGGACGCGCCGTCCGCCAGTTCGAAAAAAGAAGTTAGTTTTAAACTAGGAAAAGGGGTAGAAAATGTTACATCGAACTGTATGGGACGCGCCGTCCGCCAGTTCGATAAAGAAGTTAGTTTTAGGTTAGAAACAGGAGTAGGATATGTTACATCGAACTGTATGGGACGCGCCGTCCGCCAGTTCGAAAAAGAAGTCAGTTTTAAACTAGGTAGGATTTGTTACATCGGACTGTATGAGACGCGCCGTCCGCCAGTTCGATAAAGAAGTTAGTTTTTAAACTAGAAACGGGAGTAGGATATGTTACACCGAGCTGTATGGGACGCGCCGTTCGCCAGTTCGATAAAGAAGTTAGTTTTAAACTAGGAAAAGGGGTAGAAATGTTACATCGATTTGTATGGGACGCACCGTCCGCCAGTTCGATAAAGAAGTTAGTTTTACTCTATAAACAGGAGTGGGATATGTTTCGAACTGTATGGGACGCGCCGTCCGCCAGTTCGAGAAAGAAGCTAGTCTTAGACTAGGAACAGGAGTAGAATATGTTGCATGGAACTGTGTGGGACACGCCGTCCGCCAGTTCGAAAAAAGAAGTTAGTTTTAAACCAGAAACAGAATTAGGATATGTTACATCGAACTGTGTGGAACGCGCCGTCCGCCAGTTTGAGAAAGAAGCTAGTCTTAGACTAGGAACAGGATTAGAATATGTTGCATGGAACTGTATGGGACGCGCCGTCCGCCAGCTCGAAAAAGAAGTTAGTTTTAGACCAGCAACAGGAGAAGTACTTTCTAACTGACACTTTAAAAAAAGCTTGTGATCGCCTCGCGCTTCAAAAAATGGCCACAGCCGTCTCTGTTAAGTCTCGCGCCCAAAATCAAAGCTTCGAGTCCATTGAAAATTAACTTAGGGTTTGGGCTTAAGCTGGTTCAAAACTAGAAGAGTATTTTTGTTAGGATAGAAAAGGTCTGGCTTTCCACGCAAAATACATAAGCACAGGAGGACACGAACATGTTGTGATCGAGCACCTCTCCCATAGCTTAAACATTCTTTACGTTTGTGTGTCAACATTCTAGCTCATTCTCTTGATTTGGCTAAGTTTTCTCACGTAAAAATATTAAAATGTTAAATGACAATGATTTTTCTCTCATGAGGTTAACAACATAGGAACTTAATGTGTCATTCAGCTCTAGAGCATTTGTTATGTCTGGCAGCTCAAAATTCATGATCACGGTTCAATTCTGCGTTCTGATTAGTTGAGCTACTACTAGGCTATATAGCCCACTGGTAGCGAAAAGCGCCGGCTTTTTGGAGGCGAAAAAGGATTAAAGTCTAGCTTTAACTAGCTAAAATTTTTTTTATTCTCGATATTTTTGACCAAATAGTTGGATTTTACTAAAACAATTATTCCTCTCGCCCTCATGGGAGTCAATTTTGACTCAGAGCCCGTTCGGGCTCGAGGAATAATTGTTAAAATATCCTCTTAAGTCTCATCTCGACCGGTAGGTTTGAATAATTATATTGCATTTGATGTTTTTTTTCCTTTGTTTTCTGGTTTCATGAAGTCGAGCATTGTTTATGCCGTCACTTTAAGCACATTTTTAAGATTTGAGACAATGATCTGACCTTATACCGAACTTAATAAAATGTCTTAAGACATTATCTGACCACGACTAGAAAGAAAACGTTCAGGTCGCAGTGTTCGAATGCGCTAATCCGGGGTTAAATTTTAACCCGGGTTTAATTCTTTTTCTTTTTATCAAAAGCTCTCTCTCGGATAGTTTTCACTATTCTTTTTAGAGTATCCAATCATCAAATTTTAGGGAAAGATAATTAAACTGAATTTGCTTTTTAAGCTTTGATAGTTCAAATTTCGCACCAACCCAGCTTCGTACAACCCGGCCCAGAATATTTAGTCATCTGCATATTGGTTGTCAAAAAAAAGCTTTGAGCGATATTATTGCCTCGAATACTGCAAAAACGACGTAGTGTTCATTCAAACACTCACCAGCTCGCACTGCAAGTTTGGCGCTTGGCAAAATTCAGAAGTGGCTGGGCAGACCGGTGATTTAGGAAATTGAATTAGAATAGGATTTTTCGAAAGTTTTTGCTAAACTGAGCCCATTATTACCCTGCATACTACATAACAGCATGATGACCCGACTGAACAGGTCCGTTTAATGGTCATGAATTCTCTCTATAAAAACGTTTATATGTTGCTGCCATTTTACCTAATTTGTTGTGGAAGGGAAGCGAAGTCCTGAATACTGGATGACTGCAATTTGTTCTGTAATATTATCCTGTAAAAAAAACTGCAGAATTGGGGCAAACTTGGCATAAATTCTGTCCTTGGTCTGAACGATAAACAAACAATGCCTGATAGTTCTGTTTATCTCAAAGGTGAATGTAAAAAGGCAGGTTTACGCGAGCCAACCAAAAAAAAAAATCTGGCATGATATTTCATTTTGGCCTTTCCTTTAGAGAGAAGAATAAAACCGATAAGTTATAACTTGTAAATTGTCTGCCACCGAGGACTATCGCGTCTTAACGGCCTTCATAGAATAAAATTATATTTCGAGACTGTCCAATTACCCTTCTAATATAAAGACGGCGTAGCTGAGCAAACAGGTTATTTTGCTTGGGAAGAATTTGTTTTTCATGCCTAATCACTGTAAGATTTTAGACGTTGTTTCATTCTTGCACTGTTTGCAAATTACTTTTTTCTCTAAAATGACCGAGCCCCGCCCTTAAAAGTCATAATTATGGATCTCACCAATTAATTAACTGATTTGTGGATTATAAGTTTTTCAATTGATTTAGCCCTGGTTAAATCTATATGTTATTGTAAAAGAGCACGCTTTGGGTTTATATTTCAATATGCACGTGTCAGTTACAGTAAATATTCAGTTTTGCTTGCGTTAGTTTCGCTTGTACTTTTCTGGTTCGAATATATTAAACGTCTGTTCGTTTGATACTTGTTTCTTCAAAGTCCTGTCTTGTTATTACATCACTCACCAGCCTAGAAAGATCTCTCTGGTAAAAAAAATGTACTTAAGGAGGTCGAAAAATGTTAGGTGGTTTAATAGCGGAGCTCCACGCGCGCGCGTGGGCGGAGCCCCGTAGCTAAGTAAATCTACCCATCCCAGAGAATTTGGTTATCACGTGACCGTACACCGAACGAATGTACGACCGTCCGTCCGCACCACAGGCATACCAATGTTTACTGTCGCACTTTCTAGCTAGTTTGGGAGCAAGGAGAAAACTGATTCTTGGTTTGCACGTGACGTCACCAAAAATCGAACTAATAAACTATCGATTCTTCCGAGTTTCTACTTTCACGAGGTATTACAGAACCTAATCACCTTTACATAAACAGATTTTTGGTTCGAAAGGGTTCTTCGTTTTGCGAGAGAGGACGCTTGAATTTCCAGGCTTTAACGTGACGCGGCATTTAGCTGGCGGCAGGGAAAGCTCTTATGTGGGTTAAAAACATGACCGATTTTGGGAGATTTTGCAATCTAAACATTCCTTGTCTCAGAGTAAATATTACTGTAATCTTTGTGAGTTCCTCAAGCGAAGAATTCACGCATTAGTAGGAAAACTCGAAAACAGTTGTTTCTGTTGGTATCCGGCGGCCATATTGGTGTTCCTGAAAGGAACACCAGCATGATGTTTCCATAAAAAGCTTTATAAATTTAAGTAAACCGTTTTTCCCAATATCTCGCATTTGAAATATTTCACAGACCTGATTCTTAGCAAGGGTTTTTGTATATTTATCTTTTTTCATTTCCCAGATTCTGGGTTTGCATTTTTATTTTTCATTGCGTGACAGTGCAAGCCGAGAATTGCACATGAATGTTGTGATCAATTGACAGCTGTCAAAAGAGGGTATCCGCTGACCGGTATCACCTGGCCGTATCGCGGGCTCAGGTGTCGACCCATCGAGGTCGAGTATTTTTGAAGTTATCCGCTGACAAGCTACTAGTTTTCAAATGATCGCAGGCTCAAGTTTGTTTTTTTAAATTTTATATGAAATATGTCGTGTTTATGTCACTATGGCCCAGCACAGGAGCCGATTGAACTTACCTCGGACCGGAAAATTCAGCCAGTTATTTAAAAATACAGGCGGGGAAGACCTTTTCTTACCATGGTCACGCGTTGGTCACGCTCTACGTCCAATTTTTATGCTCTGATTGGTCAAATTTGACGGGTGAATTCATGCGGAAAATTTATGCAGCATCTTGAAACTTGTTTACTATTTTTGACAGCTGAAGCTGACATAGTTTTGTGTCAACTTGTACGGTGATGTTTTTTAATGTCTTTTTCCACTGGATGAACAAAATGAAATACAGCTGCTATCAAGAGTCTTCTGTTATTCATGGCTGATTTGTTTATTGGGTCTTTGGTTGAGAAATGCGTCGCTTGTCAAAGTCGGAAATCCGATTTTGGATGGCATCGTTTTCATTTTTCACCTTGCTTGATACGTAAGAGGAGTTTAAAAGTCTCAAGCGATTCTGGCCTTACTTGATAGCTTTCAGGAGCTGCATCTCGAATGGTAAGCCTGAGTAATTATTGTATCTGATGTTTGTTTTCTTATATGTAACTTCATGAAGTCGAGCACAGTTTATGCTACAAGTTAATTATGCACGTTTGTAAGATTTGAGACAATGATCTGACCTACAATCAAAGACAAAAGTAGTTGAGAAGGCTGTACAACTTAACAGTAGTCCATTTTTATCCTGAAAAAAGAGAGTTTTCTTTTTTGCTCAATATCCCCCGTCCCCCCTGTTCAATGTTGGGATATAACAGAACAATTACGCGCACAAACATTAACGTTTTGATCAACATTGGGCCAGGGGCGGGGGGAGGAAGGAAAAGAAGAGGTAAAAAAGGCAACCTTCCCAACACTTTTGACGATGATTGTAGGAGAACAGGACATCAACTTTAAACGCTTATAAAACTTGTCGCATTTAACATTTGATTGAGATATCTCGCCCTGGAACTGTGCTGATAATGCACTTTCCAAGGTATATAAAAAATACAATAAAGGTTATACTTCAGTAAAATCATAAATAGGAGAATTTTGCATCTGACGAGCGTGACATTTCACAGCGTGACCACAAAGTCCACTGGGTGAAAACGCTTTCCTTAAAGAACGTCAGAAGAAAACATTTAAGGTCTTTAATTTTTCTCATGAACCAAGAGACGTTTTCTTCGCGTGGACTACATAGAAAGAATGGCCACAGGTGGTCTGTTTCACTAGATTTAACGAAAAGTCATGAGGGTATTTTTAAGCAAAAAATGCTATACAATTGCTGTCGTTGTCATGTATACATGTATCTTTTTCATCAGCGGCATTATTCCTGGTTAACTTTTGCCGTTTCCTATCAGCGAAATATTTTGAAAGATGTTACAAATAGAAATGGCATAAAGGCTGCCACAATAAAGTTTTTTTGGCATTCTGGCGGTGTTAAAGTATCCTAGAAGAACGTGATGTTTGTAGTTGCGAGGAAGGAGTGAGATAAGTGCCGAATTAAAGCCTTGTAGACTGTATTTTTTTAAGGCCTGAAAGTTATACGGAACCTCTATAAAAGAGTTCATTCACCCATGTTCAGTGTTCATATAGAAATTGCTGTGCTAGCGTCACCTGTCAATCATTCAGTTAATTTGAGAACAGTAAACAACATGGGTTTCCACATTACTCCATCACATTACGCCACAAGAAAATGCGAAATATATGCACAATGAACCAACTTTCAAACAAGAAAAGGGTAAAAACATGTAAATCATGTAAGAATATGGACAGCTTTTGTCGCATTTATCTACGGAGATAAATTTAACAACTGTTTCCCAACATTACTCCATTTAAACAGTGCCCCATAAAGGTCAATTAGGAAAGTTAGTTTAATTTTAACGCTATCCATGGAGTACTGTTGTATTTTACTTAGAATTAAGCTAAAATATCTATTAAAATTCCTTTGGTTAAGTCCTTGCAAAGCCCCGAACAAGTCAACGAGGCTATTTTGTCGTTAGCGCTACTATAAACGAATTATTTTCGGCTACGAAAATGGAGTAATGTGGTTTGTGATGACTTTGTATGTGTTACCCTTTTTAATGAGATTAACGAAGACAATAGACGCCTTATTCTCAATCAACAGCGTAGTTTGTTGTCGTTTTCTGAAACCAGTTTCGAAAAGCAGTGCGACAAGGGCTTAACTAGAGTTTTTCAGCCGGAGAAAGTAGCCTCTACAATTCGGCAAATCTCCACTCAGCCTCATAGTTTGCTCGCCTGGCAAATTGGCATGTGCTGAATGTTGTAAAGAAGTGGGGAGCGCTAAGGAAGATGTCAGCTACACTGTCGCAATCCGAATGATTTTTGCGGGAAGTGGTGAACGCACTATATCTTGCTTTAAGATTTGAAGCATATCAGCCTATGCTACAGTCAATAGTTTTCACCGAAAATAGTCTTTCATTTGTATTTTGGCCCTCTTCCTGTGCTCCGGAAAGAGCAATAGTTGTACTTACCGGGTTGCAAATATGCCGAATATAAACAGGCGTGTGCGCCAAAAACTGTCTTAACAAGGTACGGCAAATATTTTTTTTCAACACAGTACTGTTTACGAGTGTTTTTTGAAGACGTTTCTACTGACAAAAAGTCGTCGAGTTTTGATCTTTCACGGCCACACCCAGAATTTTCAGACAATCAAAGACAAAAGTAGTTGGGAAGGCTGTACAACTTAACAGTAGTCCACATTTATCCTGAAAAAAGAGAGTTTTCTTTTTTGCTAAATATCCCCCGTCCCCCCTGTTCAATGTTGGGATATAACAGAACAATTACGCGCACAAACATTAACGTTTTGATCAACATTGGGCCAGGGGCGGGGGGAGGAAGGAAAAGAAGAGGTAAAAAAGGCAACCTTCCCAACACTTTTGACGATGATTGTAGGAGAACAGGACATCAACTTTAAACGCTTATAAAACTTGTCGCATTTAACATTTGATTGAGATATCTCGCCCTGGAACTGTGCTGATAATGCACTTTCCAAGGTATATAAAAAATACAATAAAGGTTATACTTCAGTAAAATCATAAATAGGAGAATTTTGCATCTGACGAGCGTGACATTTCACAGCGTGACCACAAAGTCCACTGGGTGAAAACGCTTTCCTTAAAGAACGTCAGAAGAAAACATTTAAGGTCTTTAATTTTTCTCATGAACCAAGAGACGTTTTCTTCGCGTGGACTACATAGAAAGAATGGCCACAGGTGGTCTGTTTCACTAGATTTAACGAAAAGTCATGAGGGTATTTTTAAGCAAAAAATGCTATACAATTGCTGTCGTTGTCATGTATACATGTATCTTTTTCATCAGCGGCATTATTCCTGGTTAACTTTTGCCGTTTCCTATCAGCGAAATATTTTGAAAGATGTTACAAATAGAAATGGCATAAAGGCTGCCACAATAAAGTTTTTTTGGCATTCTGGCGGTGTTAAAGTATCCTAGAAGAACGTGATGTTTGTAGTTGCGAGGAAGGAGTGAGATAAGTGCCGAATTAAAGCCTTGTAGACTGTATTTTTTTAAGGCCTGAAAGTTATACGGAACCTCTATAAAAGAGTTCATTCACCCATGTTCAGTGTTCATATAGAAATTGCTGTGCTAGCGTCACCTGTCAATCATTCAGTTAATTTGAGAACAGTAAACAACATGGGTTTCCACATTACTCCATCACATTACGCCACAAGAAAATGCGAAATATATGCACAATGAACCAACTTTCAAACAAGAAAAGGGTAAAAACATGTAAATCATGTAAGAATATGGACAGCTTTTGTCGCATTTATCTACGGAGATAAATTTAACAACTGTTTCCCAACATTACTCCATTTAAACAGTGCCCCATAAAGGTCAATTAGGAAAGTTAGTTTAATTTTAACGCTATCCATGGAGTACTGTTGTATTTTACTTAGAATTAAGCTAAAATATCTATTAAAATTCCTTTGGTTAAGTCCTTGCAAAGCCCCGAACAAGTCAACGAGGCTATTTTGTCGTTAGCGCTACTATAAACGAATTATTTTCGGCTACGAAAATGGAGTAATGTGGTTTGTGATGACTTTGTATGTGTTACCCTTTTTAATGAGATTAACGAAGACAATAGACGCCTTATTCTCAATCAACAGCGTAGTTTGTTGTCGTTTTCTGAAACCAGTTTCGAAAAGCAGTGCGACAAGGGCTTAACTAGAGTTTTTCAGCCGGAGAAAGTAGCCTCTACAATTCGGCAAATCTCCACTCAGCCTCATAGTTTGCTCGCCTGGCAAATTGGCATGTGCTGAATGTTGTAAAGAAGTGGGGAGCGCTAAGGAAGATGTCAGCTACACTGTCGCAATCCGAATGATTTTTGCGGGAAGTGGTGAACGCACTATATCTTGCTTTAAGATTTGAAGCATATCAGGCTATGCTACAGTCAATAGTTTTCACCGAAAATAGTCTTTCATTTGTATTTTGGCCCTCTTCCTGTGCTCCGGAAAGAGCAATAGTTGTACTTACCGGGTTGCAAAACATGCCGAATATAAACAGGCGTGTGCGCCAAAAACTGTCTTAACAAGGTACGGCAAATATTTTTTTTCAACACAGTACTGTTTACGAGTGTTTTTTGAAGACGTTTCTACTGACAAAAAGTCGTCGAGTTTTGATCTTTCACGGCCACACCCAGAATTTTCAGACAATCAAAGACAAAAGTAGTTGGGAAGGCTGTACAACTTAACAGTAGTCCACATTTATCCTGAAAAAAGAGAGTTTTCTTTTTTGCTAAATATCCCCCGTCCCCCCTGTTCAATGTTGGGATATAACAGAACAATTACGCGCACAAACATTAACGTTTTGATCAACATTGGGCCAGGGGCGGGGGGAGGAAGGAAAAGAAGAGGTAAAAAAGGCAACCTTCCCAACACTTTTGACGATGATTGTAGTATCAGGTTTGATATAAGCTTACAGAACTTTAAAAAGCCTTTAGATATATTTTCTCACCGCAAATAGAAAGAAAACGTCCCGAAGAATATTTAGTTATAAATTTGCTTGTAGAGAAAACTTTGAGCGATTTGCTTACCTCGAGTTCATCTTTGAAAAAAACAAACACCGGCAAGCCGGTTTAAAACATAAACTTAAAGACTCAGGATTTTTAGAGACATTTTAATACTTGTCTTCGCGAATGAAAATTGCTGTCTCTTTAAATGTTTCACCGAATTATATTTCTTTTATTGATTGTTAGAAGTCTCTTTTGCAATTTTAATCGCTGTGCCGTTTGTTTTCAGTCTTTCATGAACATCGCTTCAAGGAGTACTCAAAATGTCGCGCGTATCAAACGCTTTTCAAGATTACACATCGTTATAAAGCCATTAAATAAAAAGAAATTAACATAATAAATTCGTTATTATGTTGAAGCGTAACTCTATTAATGTTCATTCACACACTCGAACGCTTGTCAAAAGCCGAGAACCGGCTGGGCGTATAGGTGATTTTGAAAAGTAAACTTATCTAACGCAAAAGATTCAGCCTGATTTGTTTTCCAGGCCTAATCTACTGTTATCAAGATCCGTTATGGCTCTTGAATGTGATCGAAGATGATTGCTATTTTTTGGGTGAACATATAAGTCAACTTGATGTGAGATGTTTCACTCTAAAATCACTTAGCTTTTCCCTCAAAAGCCACATGAATGTGTCCTTAAGTTAACTGATTTGTGGATTACAAGTTTATTGTTTGATTTAAATTATATATTTATTAATGGGAGCTTCGCTCTTTAGCCCTGGCTAAATCTATATATTATTACATTAGAGCCTATTGCCTTACCTTTTCCTAAAAGATCTAAGACGGCCGCCGTGGAAAACAGCCTCAGAGGCAGGAATGATGTTCTGGTTTAAAGATATGGAGAAAATAACATAAATTTTTAAGGTAGAAGTTTAGCATGGAATTGCTAGCATGACAACAACAACAGCAACAGCCGTAAATAAAAACTTTTTATTTATGTAGCATGCCCTTTCAAATTTTTATACTGCACCTTGAAAAACCATACGTTGCTTGCAGGTAGAAAGTCAATTGTGGTGTCTAACCGTTTTGAAAACGCCTTGGGGTCGTTGTTCACATCAAAAATTTTTACAGCAGAAAATGCCAGCTCCTTTAAATTGTTGACAACCGTTTCCAACGCTTCAATCTATGAAAGAAAAGAGGCTTTAAAATGTTAGATCTACACCAATATTGTCGAACCTGCTAACTACGAGCGCGTGTGTGGTATGTAAGAGTTTAGGGCCTTGCGTATTTAATTCGAAAAAAAAAATTGTTTCAAAGCAGAAATTGTTTCGTAATCTTGGAGTTTATCACAAAAACATAACTATTCTGTTATGTGCTCTTACCGACCTTCACCGAGTACAAAAACAGTACTTTATTTTGTAGCCATGGTTGGCTATGTACCTTGGTCAAGAGCTTTTAAGCCCTGTTAAAACACATCATGGTCACACACCACGGTCACACTATCACCGAGCATGTTCAAACATGGTCGGCAATGAAAAACAATACTACCATGGTCAACATCTTGCTGGGGCGGATTGCCTAGAGATGAATCCCTGACTCAACGTTCCTTCCGAAGTAAAAGACACATTTAAATTAATTCAGAAGTCCCATTATTTCTTTTGAATTTTTTTTAATGAGTGTCGCGAATGAAGTCTTTTCCTATTGATCCTCGCTGGGACGCTTTTCGAGACGCGTAAGAAAGACAACTGGGGGTCAAAAAAAGATTTGAATTGTTATTCTTCGTTACCTTAAGGTAATTCCCTTGTTTCGCACTGCGCATCACCCAGAACGCATAACTTTGCGACTTCAAAGGAGGCGGCGATTTTCACTGGTCGCATAAAAAGAGGTAATTGTGGCCGTTTTGTAGTCCTAATGCTTTTAACTGCGATTTTGATAATTCGGTCCAGCTGAAAAGATGTTTTTCTTGAAATTCGACCCAGTCCTATCGCGCAAAATGATCATTTGAAGCCGAAATTGTCCATTTGATGTCGTTTTGCGATGAAACGAGAACGGTGACCAACCCCTCCCCTCCCACCACCACCTTTTTATTTGTGTTTTTTACTCGTTATAGCTACACAAAAAATATATGTTGAGGAGAAAAAAAATTGGAGAGTAGAAGTTTTAATTTTTAGATATAAATGACGTGAATTTCCGCATTTAGAGCAACAGAGAGGTACGGGAAAATCTTAACGCTCTCAATTTCTCTACATTTTTTTAAAAATCGGGTAATTTGAGGTCACTTAACTGAAAAAACGTATAGCCCAGACAATCAAACGGGCTTAAGATTTTAATAAGATTTATAGTTTTTGCTATAAAGTAAGACTTTTGAAGGTTGTTTAAGTTTCGAACATTTTGAGCGCAAGGAGGAAAAACACTCAGAATTACGGGAAGGTAAGCTACAACAAGCACGGTGACCCCATCTTTTTATTGCGTTTTTTGAATGCCTAATATATGTCTGACCTTTGAGCCAGGTTGGAAAAAAAATCTGGATGGTAGATCATTTTCAAGGGAATTACCTCAATGTACCGGGTACATTTGACTCCATTGAGGTAGCGTAAACCACCTTAATATCAAGGCTGCTCCCTGGGTCGAGTTTTTCGAAAGCCAATTAGCGCTAGCCCAGGGTTAAATTCAAACCTGGGTCTCTTTTTCTTTTCATCAAAAGCATTTTCTTGGAAAATTTTCTCTATCCTTTTTAGAGTAGCTAATCATCAAATTGTACACAAAAAATTAAACTGAATTTGCTTTTTTGGCTTTCATATCTGAATTCAAATTTCGCACTAATCCTGGGTTATCTTAACCCGGCTTTGAAAAACCCGCCCCTGAACTTTATGTCGTCATAATAACAGATCCAACTTTACTGTGACTGTTTTGACACCTGTTAATAGACCATAATTATTATTCATATATTCGATCTGCATAATTATTCATGTCATACCCAACCTCAGTAATTGTTGATAATTTTCATTGCATCAGATTCTGTTAAATATAAATAGTGATCTCTCTTTTGTCCAATGCTCACAAAGGCCACTTTTACACAAAATCAGCCTCTTTCATCACTAGTTTTGCTCCTTTGGCTAAACTTGTTCATTTGCAGATTGAAAACTGATGTGCACCATTAGCATGTGTCCTAATAAGCATTCGTTCAGTCTTATTCACACGCTACCTGTGCATGTAGATTTCTTTTTATTTGCGGTTCGCTTTTCCACTGTAACTGAAGAATCATGATACCAATGAGCACAAACAAAGAGCATATGGTTTTCTTCTCCATTTGTTTCCTCTTCGAAAAAACTGTAAGAAAGACAAATAAAACTGGATTCAGTGGTGCTGAAAAGAGCTGCTAACAATGTGCACCCTCCATTCACGCTTCTCTTTGCCGTCGCTGGTACTTGCCACAGCACAAGTAGCCCAAGCTTATTGTCAGAGCCCTGTGCAACACTACTCTGCTTAGCTAATTAATTGGCATTATTGTTAATAAATAGTTTTAGCCAGGACTAAAAGCGAATCTCCCATCAATAAATTTATCATTAAAATGAAACAATAAACTTGTATTCCACAAATCAGTTAACTTTAGAGTACATTCATGTGACTTTTAAGGGAAAGGCTAAGTGATTTTAGAGAAAAGTGATTTGCAAACAGTCCGAGAGTGAACCAAATCTTACATCGAGTTGATAACCTTACAGTTAACTGGGATTCTGCGACATGTATAACGTATTCTACAGACTACTATCAACGTCTTACTTTAGAAAGCTGGTTTACTAACTTAGAACAAACGCCACTGAATCGTAGTCAACAGTTACCCACAAACGACCTATTGGCGAGATCAAGCAAAACTAACTACGAGAGAACGACTGGATAACTGACAATTTGACTAACAATAGACGACTGTTTGACTGTGACAACAGAAGGATCGAAACGCTCCAATTACTGATTACGAGTCTTCCTACCAATCACATCACGGCTTAACTGACAGACGACCGATAACATTGCGACGAAATTGACCAATCAGATCAATAACCAGAGTATAATACCATCAACTGACGTGATATGACTCACTTTGACTCTGAAGATGACTACCGCACAGGTTGTCGAAACGTCAGTCACTGTCAACAACAACAGTCCTATTCAGGACTACGTTCACATAGACGATCAAACCCAACCTATTTTTGAAATGACTCCTGGGTTCAAACCTTTCACAGTTTTATAATTA
Source organism: Porites cylindrica (assembly GCA_964035525.1). Classification (NCBI taxonomy): domain Eukaryota; kingdom Metazoa; phylum Cnidaria; class Anthozoa; order Scleractinia; family Poritidae; genus Porites; species Porites cylindrica. Next base: position 26,564,448 of record OZ037775.1, read on the forward strand.
TTTTACACCATATAAAGATAGGAGTTTAAACCTTAAAATAATTTGATCCGAAAGGGTTAGCTTTTTCTTCTTTCTTCGCAGCCCCATATTTATACGACAAGGTCACATTTTGAGGTTGTGTGCTATAGTGAAAACTGATTCCATTTGTTGTTATTGAAATGGATGGATGAAAGTTGATCGCTCTTTTTGATATACAAATCCTGTCCAGGGGCATACAAATCATGTCAAAGAGAAAGTAAAATCAACTGTTACAGCTGATTCTTAAGTCGCGGCACAAGCCGATTATTAAAATGGATTTACAAAGAGAGATACGAATTGCTCTTACTGAAAAGAAAACAATAACTTGATAACAGCCTGCGAACCACTAAGCTGAAACTTATGTCATGTTAGGCCCCTTCCAAATGCGGCATTTCTTATGAGTGCCGAACACATTCATGTATTTTAGTTGATGAAAGTAATTAACTAAGGCAGTTGATTCAGACCTCGGATATGATGATGCCGAATTTAACTCCGTTTGTTGTAAATATTCCCAGTCTCTAGAAAAATTTTTCTATCCAATACGGAGAAGGGTTTCTATAATTAATGCTTTATATTCTGCACATGTGAAATGCGACTTCTAAATCAAATGTTGAACCTAAGTCGCATTTTGGACTGTTTCAGTCGCACATTTGACAAAGTCGTATTTAATTTGAAACTGTCGAATTTAGTTGATTCAGACGTCCTATCTTCGCACCTTGAATCAGACACCCTCTGCGCAACCGCGCATTTCCCTTTCCACTTTAAACCGAAAGACTCCATGTCAACCTTAACAGATCTCAGAACTCCCAGTAGCTTACTTTCCGACGCAGCAAATATCTTCAAATCATCGATGTACAATAGATGTGTTGTCTTCAAACTGATTCGTTTTGACAACTTGTACGCTTCGCTTGCTTTTAGATTCCAAGCTATAGCATTCAGGCATAAGGTGAAGAGCCTTAGACAACACGCATCGCCTTGCGGCAATGCCCTCTTAAAAGTTATCATTTCTAACGTTTTCATCCCTTGCTTCGGCTTATGGTGATACCACTAGCTATCTACATCAAGCCCATACTTCAGTCTAGCTGAGACACTAGTGAAGATGAGAGATACCGCTTTATCGTGACGCCGCTTGCAATCTTTTTGTGCTAGCACCTTGCAATAACTTACGACGAGGGTTACGTTCTCTACTGTCTCGCCACTCAACTTACACGTATCTGACTCTAGTTCGTGATATACGTTATTACTTTTTGTTAATAATATTATCTCTTCTGCCACAGTCTTTGCTGGTGTTCCTTTTGTGCATCAGTCGGGCACAAACCATGCACCTGGAGCATTAGTAACTCAAGTCAATCATTTGTTTCATACACTAAGCACTTTCCTGAGGATTCGTGCATGCAGATCTTTTGGACATCTGTCACGGTACCTATCTCTAATACTTTCTTGATGTTTTCTACCATCCCCTTCTTTACTGTACCAAGTGCACCAACAACCTCAGGGATCACTTCGGTTTTCATCTGCCACATTCCCTGTATTTCTAGTTCTAGGTCTCTGTATTTGCTTTTCTTTTCGATTTCCTTCAGTGCGATGTTTCTATCTGATGGAATAGTCATATCAATCAGTTTGCTAGTGGAATTCACTGAATCTTTAACAATGAATTCTGGTCTCTTCTTTGATATAGTCCTATCATTATGGACTGGCATGTCCCACATGATGGTAATGTTGTTGTCTTGATTGTTCATCAAAGTCTCTGGCTTGTGCTCGGACCATTTGTCTACAATCACGATATCATGATCTTTGCAGATCCTCCAGTGGAGATACGCTGCAGCTTTATTGTGCCTGGAGATGTATTGTGTTTTGGCTAATGCCTCACGTTCAGATACAATACGGCCCACTGTCTCTTCATTTTGTGAACACATTCAGCATTTGCTCTCCATGGCGAGCCGCAAGCCTTAGCGACCGAAATATGGGGGAAAATTTGTCCCCCATCTGACCAGAAGGCCATTGTTTAAATTCAGCCAAGCATAGACCGTTGACAGCTTGAAACCATACTTGAGCAGAAATGAGAATCTCCTTTCGTGGCCCCCTGTGAAGCTTTATCCGACATATCTTTCAACCGCTCATTTTAGCAGACACTACTAAAAAGCTGATGAGACGAACACAACTAAAAAATAGAACCTGATAGAATGAAAATCGCTCCAAAACAGTGCATCAGTTGGAAAACTTGTGGCGGTGTAGAGGAGTTTTGCAACAAACAGGGGATACTTCAGAATCAATATGCATTTATTTACCGAAGATGAACGAAGTGCAGCGATTTAAATTCGATAGAATTTACATTAACTATAAATTCAAATAGTTTTTACAGTAGCTTTCTCTGGAGAGCAGAATTTAAATAGGAGACTTCACCGGCCTTTTCTCAAAAAAGGGAATAGTCCCGCTTTTAATTCTGCTCCCCCGAAATTTATATTTCTAAATCTAAGTAGCTTTCTTTTTCTTTTAGAAAAATTTTACGGGGGGAATTGAAATGAATTTTGGTTGATTAGTTGCGTCCATCGCGGTTCCCCCTATTTGTTTTCTAATAAAATACCATTGCACGAACGGTCTCTATTATTTTTCACGAGCCGTAACCAACCAAGTTCCCTTGCACTAAGCGAAGGCGACACACCCGATCGCTTGCTTTTTCAGGCGACTCACCCAGAAGAGCACGTGCAGACGGAACTTTGGTCGTTGTTTAGCTTTGTTTTGAATCACCCAAAGAATAAGTTCAATTACGAATTCTAAGCGTCTAGTTGACTCAATACAATCTTAGCAAGTCCCAAACAAAAGAAAAATATATTTGGCAAACCGTTTTCCAAGACTATTTTACCTTATAAACTTTCCTAAGGCCTCGTTTTTTTACAGAAAGATTCATTTAATATACACGTTTTACAAAGTCTTCTTGCACTAAGCGAAGGCGACTCACCCGATCGCTCGCTTTTAATCAGGCGACACACCCAACATAAAAGCACGTACAGAATATCCTGAACCATGTTCATGAATTTGTTTTCGGTGAATTATATCAAAGCTCTCTGCTCGTGAAAAATAATAGAGACCGTTTGCGCAGTCTTATTTTATTAAAAAAACAAATAGGGGTGAACCGCGATGGACACAACCAATCAACCAAAACTCATTTCGATTCCTCCGTAAAAATTTTTTAAAAGAAAAAGAAAGCTACTTAGATTTAGGGCCTTACAAATGACGAGCAAATTTAATACTCAACCCCGGCTCTCTGTGAAGTACCTTAGGTAGGTCGGTAGGGGTATGGGTAACACGAGCGTCTGATATTTTTAACCCGTTTCATTTCATTTTTGATCAAAATAAAAAGCTTTTATGAGGTTTATACTTGGAATAGCCCTTATTAATTGCTTTGTAGCCCAATTTGCTACTAGTGGGAGTCATATCCGCCTATTCGATACTAGGAAAACGATTATTTTCATAGGCAGAGCTCCGTCCGGCTGTGTTGAGAACGCATGCAACAACGCAATATTGCGC
>OZ037775.1:26572993-26742993 GCA_964035525.1 Porites cylindrica
TAGATACGTTTATGGTCGGGGGCAGGTAAGTTTGTGCCTCACGCTGTAGGGCTAAATCTTCGCTCCCTTCAGACGTACATGTTTCATCACTCTTAAAATTAGCAAGTTTTCTAATTAGTTTACCAGCAAAAGTTTACTAACCAGGTAAGGGGCAGAAACTCGGTTAAGAATTACTTTCTTTTCTTTCGCAATAATTTCTCTTTCAAAAACGATTGGCAAAATGTGGACTTTCAGAGCTTTTTTCTGTTCTTTTTTTTTGGAAGTTTTTGATAACACAAGGGCAATTAAATATCTATTGCGCTCTGACAGAAAAATTTTTAATTTCGAATACGTAAAGATTCTCCTGTATGATCACGGTTAAAATTAAAACAAAAAATAACAATGAGCTAGATGGACGTCATAAGTAAAAGGTGTTGCAAGGACATAGTTTAATTTGGACAACAGAAGCCTCCGTATTTCAGTGGCTGGGGTGGTATGAATTTTGTCATCCTCGGGGACAAAGTAAACTGTTCGTAAATAAATAAAGTTATCAACAAGAGGTTTGTCTGGGTTCAAAACATTCGACGATTGAGACCGGAGATTCACATTCTACCCTCTCCAGAAAATATAAGGACATAAAAGAGCATCATGTGCCCATTCTTGTGAAAATATACTTTAGAGAAAGTTAAATGAGTATGTCGTATTCGATAGCCCTCATCGCCAGAAAAATGAAGACTTATCATTATATCTATAAAAAGTATGCTGCATTTAAAACAGTTTTCTAGCCCGTCTTCTCTTTTTGTTTTGTGTGTTGTTTTTTTGTTTTGAAAGTATCTTTCTTGGTACACTTGTCTCAGCAGTATTTAAAAGGTCAGTGTACATCGCGTGGTCTTTCAGAAGTTGAGAGCGTTTACCTCATGAAATTCTTTTAACCATAAAGTACCATGCAAAAATCTAATACTCAAGACTTCAGAGAGATTGTTTTCATTGCAAAGTATGATCACTGGAAAAAGAGGGTTTGAACTGTTAAAAAGCGAACTCGTCTTCCGCATTGGAGTCAGTGAAAATTATCATAATTTCAAAACCCTAACAAACCTAAACGTTTCAAACTGTGCGCATAAGTGACCAAAAATTGAACAAAAAATATTTCAAGTAACAGTTCAATGTTTTTCATTGCTCGACGATAGTTCACTACAGCTTATAGATTCAGGAAGGCCGTTAAAACTTACCTTATTGAAAGAAATTTAAGTTGTTCCGGGCTGGAAACACGATTCAGAATTTCACGTCCCCTTCTTTTCGCGATTTTTTGTTTCCTTTTTATCAAGCCTTTAGCAAAATCTTTCAAAACTTTTTCACAGGTAAAGCTTCTCGGAGCATTTTTATTCTGTTCTTTTTGCACTTTTAAATAACGCAAGAGCAGGTAAATGTATATGTCTTAATGTCACTGGCGCCAAAATTTTTAATTTCTAAGGCGCATGAATTTTCCTAAATTGTGACAGCTATAATGATAATAACAAATCAACATCGTACTAGGTTGACGTCAAGAGTAAAGGTGTCCAAAATCCAGCGTGCAAAGAAAGTCGTGTCCTGCAGCCCGGGGCTAGTGGATTTTGCGATCGGGCAAGTGAATTCTGTTCGTAACTTGCCCGACGGGCAAGTGAAGATTTTTCGGAGAATTAAAATTACAGAAGTACTGTAAGACAAAATGTTTTAAATTCCTAATAAACTCAAGTGAAATCTGCATAAACAAGACGAAGTATTGCATTACATGTCAGACGAGACATATTGAGATCCCGCGCATATAGTAAAAGCAGATGTTGAAAAAAACTTTGTGGGTAAATGTTGCCCGTGACTAATTCTTACTGATTCAGAGAACGCTATTTGTCTAAATTTTCTTCATAATCATTTGTGAGGAACGTAAACAAAAGGTTTTGATCCTGAACTTTAGTGAGAAATTTATTGTGGTTTTAGCAAATATTGGTCACGCGCGTTTCAATACGATATATTCTAAACACCGATACTGTAGGTGTTTGTTGATTAAAATATATAGACCACAACGTATTGTTTTCACTTTTCACGAAAATCTTTCAGATGAAACGTTGCCAGAAATAGAAGGAGCATTTTTGTTCTTTTGAAACCCTAAAACCTTTGGTTACTTGTAACAAGATGAACCACAAATTTGCGTAATTTTTGTTTGCATGATATTTGCTCACTGATGCGTGACTCGGCACTCGCACTTTGCACTTTCCCGTGAACTTTAAACTGGACTTGGAAAACCGAATCCCAAACAAACCTTCTTCAGAAAAATGATCTTCTGAATGTGCTACTTTTGAATGAGAAGCAAACTGATCAAAGCTATCAAATTTTTATGCCCTTTAATAAATATAAACATCTCCCCTGTCAGCGGCTAAGAAATGCTCCCGCGTTAAATCTTTGTGGGCGGCAAATTTCAGAATGACGCGCTTTCACTGGCAGCTTTTCGCGCTGCGGACGTTGTCGTTTAGTGTGTCCATTGAGAACTTTGGTTTCACGGTTTCAACGCGGTTTTTTGCTCTAAAAAATTTTTTTTCTAAATCGTAAAATGTCTAAAACGCATGTTAATCATTCACGCGTTGCGAGACAGCAAAACTAGTTGAACACATCGGGAGTGAATATTGCGTTGAACTCAAAGCGTTACAGAAGCTTGAGTATTTGGACATTTTCGCAAGAAGTTAACCAGTAATATGAGGTTTTTAGCATTGTGTTCAAAGAAAAACGTTTGTCTGTTATTTGGACCTTCATTCTGTTAGGCAAAGGCATTTATAATGAAAAGGTCAACACTGACTTATTGTACTAGAGTGTGAAGAGTATCGTACCAGGTCTACTTATAGTTCACACTTTTTACGGTTATTTATTGTTCTTGTCAAATAACTACAGCTGATTGAAATGATTAAATAAAGCCAGTAATTTATTAACTTAAGGGGAATTAAGAAAGGAATAATTAATTAATATTTTTTCATTCTGCTCGCGAAAAAATTAGTTTGGGGCTAGTAAAAATAACTTTCGGGCTGGTAAATGTTAGTTACAGCTTGCGGGCAAGCTGTAAAATCGACTTTCTTTGCATCCTGAAAATCCCTAAAAAAATCTTAGGCCCAAATCTTCATATTAGTCAGAGTGGAGCGTTAAATAAATCTTCTTCAATTCCTCTTCTGAGGCACCTTAAATTAGGAAAAAGCGTCTTGAGGGACAGCAGTAAGGGACCATTCTAATGAACAAGTTTCAATTTCTCATATCAATTTCTCGTTTTGGCAAACATCGTTACAATGAAGTAACTTTCCAGTGGCGACTCTCTCATTAGGTTTTGATGTTATAAAAACTGTAAACGGGCAACGGGTAACGATCACTGGAACGGAAAAATGACAAATGGGAACAAAACAGAGGATTGCAAATGAGGTTACTAAGAGCTCTAAGTTTTAAATTAGCTGTTGTCCAGTTTTGTTCCCATTTTTTATTTGCCCGTTCCCAGTGCTCGTTACCCGTTCCCTGTTCCCCATTCTAGTCATTTTCTTTGCATTAAATTTACAAAACACATGTATGCAATTCAATTGATAATAATGATACTAAAACATCCAGGAAGTTCAAATACAGAAATCATCATGAATCGACAAAATGAAATTTATGTTAAAAAAAAAATTATATCAGGCACGGTGTGCCTTTCATTGCTGTTGGCCACAACAATATTGATTATAATTGATAATTGCTTGTTTTTCCATTTAGTAGTTAACTGCGTAGGGTGGTGAACGCCTTCGCACGTAGCGACAGATGGTTTAGTGTTTGATGAATGAAATGGCGTATTTTCATTTTAAAAAATATACACCGTAAAGAATATGACTGCTTGTAAAGTTACGTTTATGATGTTCCGTTTCATAAGCTATTTACAAAGTCTTTTAAATCCACATTTATCTATTAGGTCTTCTTCCTTAATTACATATAAATATTAAAATGTTTTAAATATCCAGCAAATGGAGCCCAAATGACTTCAGACAACTGTCACGGAGTAGAAGTAACTGTCATTAATGATGAAGTTGATTACTTCTTCCTGCTTGCTCCAAAGTTTTAAAAGCACACTTGAAAAAAATGATTCATATCCCACCACAGGTCATCGTCGTTTTTGAGAAAAAAATTGCGAATACATCAAAAACAAAAAAAAGCAAACAAACAAACAGACTTAAGGAGGCTCGCGCTCATTTTTCAAGGTCGCAACCCTTCGTGCTTGATGCTTTCGCTGAACTGTATGTACGAATAATAATAATACACTTTATTTAAAAAGGGTAACACGGAATAGTTACAGAAACTAGTAAACTTGTGGCCCTCTATCTGAATTAAAATTACAAAAAACATAAGATTCCGAAAATACAAAGTCTAAGTACAAAATAAATAAAACTAAGAAAATATAGAAGTTCTACATCAATATAAATGAGCATAAGAGCTAATGTTATGGCTAGTGAAATATATGCAAGAATATGATTAAACTATGAAATGGTGTAATTCCTGCTGCTCTTTAAATCAGATATTTCGATAATTATTCTTTAAGGGATTTTAGTGATACTGCCTTTCTAAGTTCTAGACTTAAGCTGTTCCAGAGTTGACAAGTACAAACTGCGAACGTCCTACCGCCTTCGGTCGCCCGATTAAATTTTGGGCAAATGAAATTATATTACTACATCTGGTTACACGCCTATGTTGCCGACTGTTGAGTCTTAAGAAGTCTTCAATGTATAAGGGAACTTCACCCTTGATGCGTTTGTATGCCACACAACATTTAGCTATTTTCACTTTTTCATAAAAGGGAAGCCACTGTAGACTATTAAAAAGCTTAACACTAGACGCCTGGTTATTAGCGTCGGAAATTACCCTTGCTGCTCTCTTTTGTAGCTTAAAAACACGGCTTAAATTCTCCTTATCACAACTAGTCCAGATTGAACTGACATAATGCAATACAGATCTTATCATAGTATTATAATACAATAACCTTTGTTTCGTGGGCAGGCAAGATCTTATCTTTTCATTTAATACGCCAATTCGCTGGGACAACTTTTTACAAAGTTTCTCTACATGGTAAGTAAATGAGAGTTCAGAGTCAATTTCGAGACCTAGCAGCTTAGCACAAAGTGAAAAAAAAGCCACAAAGTGAAACAACATATCTAACACTGAACTTAATTTTAGAGTATGTTTTGTTGATATCGCCGATTCCATAGCAACAGAATAACGATGACATGAAATCTTTAAATTGCGACATATTTTCTCGAAATCTAGCAATAATCTGTTGAAATCCTCTAGTCTGCTAATAGGATTTGAAAAAAAAGCAAACGTTCTAAAAATTTTGCATCCCTAATAATGTCTTTTTCACCTTTTTACCTTTTGTGTTTTAATCATCCAAAGTTATATACCTCGCTTAAGGTTTGCTTCAGTTCTTTCAATAGTGCAGATTGGCAAGCAATCGCTCTTTGCGATCACACATTTTGCTATTCTTAATTATATTTGCCAATGTAAGCGCAAAAAGCTGCCGTTTCTCCCTGACCCCTTACAAAAGGCCTTTCGTCACCACTTTTTACGCCACAAAACAGGCCGCAGCAACACTTCACCCCTATTTTCACTAATTATTTGGCAAAAACGAAACACTTATAAAGGGATATCGCCTTATACTAGTATGCCTAGTGCAGTAGAGATGTATAATGACCATATTGATTCAATGATCGAGCAGCATATGAATGCTATTAAGATGCTAATAAAAATTAAAATAATGACTACTTATAATGAGCCCAAGGTTAATCCATATTACACCAAATTTATGTTTATTGATGAGCCGGAGGCTAAGCCGGAAAATAAGGGAAAGAATTGAAATAATTGGGCCTGAGGCTAAGTTAGAATATGTTTATCCAATATATGATTTAAAAGAGCATCCTAAATTTGCTAAATGTTTTAACGAAGCGTTTAATGCAGAACATATAGTAAAAGAGGTCGAATATAATAAATATATAGCAATAGCGATAATAAGAGAAAATGATAGAATAACACGTAAGGGAATAATTGAAGGCAAAAAATATAGTTATAATAAATCTTTTAATGAGTGCCTTGGTATAAAAACATTAACAAAAGAACAACGGGAATATTTTGAGAAAAAACGTGAGGCACGAAAAAATAAACATAATAAGAAAAATAAAAAGTTGAATAAAGTAGTTAGTATTTGAGCTCAATAGATAGGTAGATAGTATAGATAGTATACCGGTATATAGACAGTAATATTATTTAGTAATTTATTTTTTAATTTGTTTGGCCAATTTAGCTAATTATTCAGGGGGTAATTTTATGCTAGCAGGGGGGATGCTTTTAGGCTTAGCCTGTCTTTTGGTACCAGTTTTATTCAATAAATGGGGAAACAAAAAACGGTAATTAATAATAAGATCTAGGACTTGGTTACGTTTCATGCGCGTAACAGCAAAGTTTAATTTTTTCATACCTATCACTTCTTTAATTTTTGTGTTCCTGTAATGTGAACATATTAAGGTTTTTTCGTAGTTTAACAATATCGAGATCCATATAATAATACCGTATATAATTATTGCATTGGGTTCCGGATAACCAGATCCTAATACAAGTACCAAAATATGATTTTCTACGGTAATTGTCACTCCTGCTTTCCAATATTGTGAGCCACAGACAGAGACATCAGGCACATGACAAATACGAGGGTACTCAGGTCACGCTATAGCCCACCACTCCAAGCTGCCAAGGGTTCTGTTAGCAAACAACTGTTGGACGACGAGAGATTTTTAGCAAAGCACTTGCAAAAATCTTTTTGAGATACCTCTTTTTTTTTCCTGTTCTTCTTCTTCTTCTTCTTCTTCTTCTTCTTCTTCTTCTTGTTCTTCCTCTTTTTCTTTTTTTTCAAACCCAGCCACGTTTCCAACAACAACTTGATATTGGCTGCCGTTCACTTTACGTGGTAATACGAAAAAGGACCATTTTCTAATTTGCACCTCTCCTGAACCCGGGCGCTAAATAGTACCATTACGGTTTTTTATAGTTCTGTTTATTTATTGTACTTCTGTAGCACATTCATTTCCTCTTTAACTCTGATAGCTTTGTATATCAATATGATTCGAGGAGTTATTTTGGTATATCAACTTTATAGCTAGTAAGGTTGATATATATTAGATACATAAGAGAATGCAACAACATAATTTATCATATTACATAGAAGGAAGGCTTTCGTTAGAAAAATAAAAAATAAAATAAGTATACCATGCACGTATATGAAAAGTTAACGCTTCGTGGTGGGCTTTTTTTCAAGTAATGATTTGTTAGCTTTGTTGGTTTCTTTTTTAGAGATTAGCACGATTTGAACTTCTGATATTGATGTATAGTAGTGGAAAAACAATATTGATCTGATGTTGCCTTTGATATGATCAAATTGGTTTTCTACGTCTTTCCGCTTTAACATTTTACAATGAAGTTCGTTTTCTTAATTTCGGAAGATGGCTAATCAAAAGTAAGCATTTTCAGAACTTCAAGAGGAAATCCACTCTCAAGATGGCCTTAATTCATATTTAGTAGTTACCATTCTAAGAAATTTAATTAGTTATTCTAGACAAAAAGATTCGCAGCAAAGTCGTTAACGTCCTCAGCAGTAATTTCGTATCATCCTGAAGATGGTTTGCCCACCGATCTGGCCACACATGCAAGTAATTGAACAATACCGTGGAAGCAAATTCTGGCAAATGTTCGCATATGAAAATACACAATAAGGCCTTTGAACAAAGCTTATTCAAAAGCCAACGTGTGTGCAAAGTGTGGCCAACAAAGTGTAATGAATGGCTTTTAAACGATTTCTTCCGAAAAAACTGTGTTGAATTTGAAATTCTAATAGCTCTTCATTTTCATTTTCAAGTTAAAGTCTATTCCTTCGCTACCCGCTCTTATCATAAGAAACATTTTAACAGTCATGATTATGTTAGATATAGTAGTACTAAGGTCATTATGGCTCTTGGTACCGCATAATAACACCAGGCTGCCATAAAAGGATTCAACTGATGGAAATATGTTTCCCTTGGGTTTTCAAGCAGCATTAAATCTTGGTGACACAGGCTTTTTAGGACATGCTAACTGAATTTTGAAGGCGAAAACAAATTCAAAGCATAGATCTGAAATTTGCACACATTGCTTTTTTTTAAGAATGTTTGTTTTCCGGCCCAGGGTGAATATTTTCATTTTTTTGCCGGCCGATTTTAGGCTGAAACTGTAAACGACGCAATCAAATAACTAGAAAGAGGAAATAACTCCTGGAAAAAATTGAAAAAAAGAGATCAATAATAATCATCATCTTTATTGAGGAAACTTTTTCATAAAAGATATGGTTTTCAAAAAGGACCTCAAAACTAGATGTATATTATAAAAACAAAAAAGCTATAAAATTGCAAAGGGATTAAAAAGATACAAAAAAATGCATAAAAAATTAAAAATAGGTATAAGTAAAAATTAAAAGTAAGTAGCTATATTAAAAACTTAAAAACATTACGTTTAAAACTATTTACATTCCTTGAGTCTTTGATTAGGAGACATATTTATTCTGTCGATGGCATTTTGCAGACTACGTGGCCCCTGTATTGGTCTTTGTCAAACAAAAGTAAACTAAAGTAGCAAACAGCACTGTCTGGTCGACATGTTCGTATCTGATAATGTCAAAGATGTCGAAAGGGGATTTCTTATACTATTACCTGCAATTTATTAATGAGATTGCTTAATTTTTTTTGGAAACCGTAGTCGAAACAAACTGATTTTTTTTTTTTGAAAAAAAATTCATTCTTTTTGGCAATATTTATAAATTAAGTCTTTTCAGCATGTAATTTTCAAAACACAAACAGCAGATTTACTGGTTTAATATTCAAGCGTGTGCTGTGAGTGTTTTGAACAGCTTCAAAAAAAGTCTCCGGAGTATTTTATCACAAGAGGCTAAATAATGCACTTCCCTTTTTAAATCGTGTTTGATTGAAAATTTTCAAACAAAAACAGGCAAAATAACAAAGGTTGGTGAGATATACAATGTAGTTATGCAAACGCTTTGAGCAACTGAAGCCGACAGAGTTTAAGCGTCTATACTACTTGCCTTCGTAATAGGCCTTTCCAAATGAAAGGAATATCAACAGTTTATATTCATAGAAGAGGGCAACATTACTCCAGTTGAGAGTCGCTAAATTCATATGGGTATTGATAGGTTAAGAGATTGATTTGTCTATTAAAAGCGAGGGCGTTTCCCCGTTATGGTCTAACAAACGCATATTATTTTAACATGGTGCGATTCGTTTAGTAAGCGCGCGTTGCGACAATGTTGTGTTTACCCGGCCGTTTTGCAAAGAAAAAGCGGAATAAATTCGAGGAGAAGTCAAGAAAATCCAAATAAAAATGTACACAAAACCAACTGAATGCAAAAAAGAAGGGGGGGGGTTGAATGAAACTTGCCTGAAGATGTTGGCTAAAAACGTTTCTTGAATTCCGCAGGTTTCGATTGCGTAGGATAAAAGGACAAATAAACGGAGCGTTTCTGCTTTTATACATAGCCAGGAGCTCCTGACAAAACAACCCCCCCCCCCCCCCAATAATTTCATTGGTCAATCTTCGTTCCCGGTACGAAATATGATCCCCACAGGTTAAATCAAAGCCCTCCCCTGACTTTTCAGAGTGTTGAGTTTAATCGGGTATAAAGGTCCTCGCTATATGTGAGCAAATTCGTGTCCACTGGACAATATGCTTACTGAATATTAACAACTTTCTTTTTTCAATAGAACTATAAAGAAACAATTGAAACGTAAAAAAATGTATTTATATTGGTTTCCCGTACGTTGTATCCGTACGTTCGTTTGGTCCCGGTTTGGTTAATGAGATTTGTTTTCTGTTTAGCTACTTCGTTCATGTGCATCCTTTGGCAAGGAGCGCCGCTATTAAAAAAAAATTCTCAGCGCCTAAGAAATGTTTAAGCAAAAGAGACCAAACTTCACACTAAACGACACGCTTAAGATTGATGGTCCGCTTTATACTAGCTAAAAACGTCAGCTTTAGGGTTTGTTTACTGAACGAGTTCAAGCGTTTTTGGAAAGTTTAAAATCAGCGTCGCAATCGAGCAATTTTCCCCTTTTTTCGCAAATTTACACAATTAAACAGTCATAACAAAATACAATTCGTTAGGTGAACATCCAGCGTGCTAACCTGCTTTAAAGATGACAGCCCTGTGTTGTTAAATCATTCGTGACACAAGAGACCGATGTTATTAATTATGTTAACTTTCATACTATTCTTATCGGCAGCGGCCGCACTTGGGAGCTTAACCGAGTTACTTCCATTTAGCTAATTAAAGTTAACTCGTTTAAAAAACAAACTGCGAGTGCGGCCGGGTTATGCAAATCAAGCAAGAACAATAGATTTTCTTAACCAGGTTAGGATTTTTTAAACCACCTCGCGAGGTAGTTTAGGGATGGACCATTAGAAAAGTGATGGGGGGGGGGGGAGTTGGGGCAAAGGTAAAAAAAGAGAAAATGCCCCAGGAAATTATTAATAAAATATATATATTTCCACGGATTTTGGCCAAAAAAACAATGCCCAAGGAGGATCTCTGCAGGTAAGACTATTACAGATCAACTATGAAGTGAATGCCAAGTCCAGGTTGGAAATTATAATTATAAGTAGGTCTACTTATTATTATTGAATTATTATAGTAGGTCTACTGGTAAGCTCTTATTGGACCATCCCAAGGGAAAGATGCTTACAACATTGGGAACAAGGTCATTTTCAGCAGTAGCTCCGAAACTCTGGCATAGCCTACCTATGGAGCTTCGTCAAGCAACATAATTTAACAGTTTTGAATCTCGACTTAAAACCTATCTTTTTAAGAAGTATTTTTATAGTTTGTAACTTAGTTTATTTTATTCTCACGGTAATGTATTTTCGTTTTCTCTCAAATATACGATTGTAAAGCGCTATTGATCAGCATATGTAAAATACGCGCTATATAAATTGGTAAATTATTATTATTATTATTATTATTATTATTATTATTGGAAATAAAACGTGATTTTTTTTTAATCCTAACATGACTCATGAGTAATACTATTAAGGACTACCTTGATTGATACATTTGTTGGCCTGAGACACTGAAATTGAAGAGTTCAACATTTTACATGTATTATTCACAAATCTTTACTGACCAAACAGCTAGGAACTTTTTGGAATAAAAGTTAGCCTGTGTATTAATACATCTGTACATAGTCACAAAGAAAAGAAAGCTGGGCGGCCAAGCACCCCACATTGATACGTTATTCAGGATCAGCTGCTTTGAATTGTTTGGTGCCATCAGAAACTGTAAACAGTGTATCCTTTGCCCATTACATTGCTTACAGTATATTATAGAGTTAATATGTGTTGCTAGTCATCGGCTCCTTCGAACCCGACAAAGACTATTGTTGTAATATATCTTTGTGCTATTTTATTCACCGCGTCAAAGGAACCTCACCTACTTTCTGGTTTATTTATGAATTTAATTGACGTGTTAAATTCTTGCTATTATTCAGTATAAATGTGACATATGAAACATATGAAAGTTTCACCTACCATGGAAAAAAAAAATTCCAGCCATAGGGTAAAAAAAAATCCACCTTACATGTACAAAAAAAAATCTTGCATCTGTTAAAAATCCCTCCCTTCTCCTCCACCCATCACTTTTCTAATGGTCCATCCCTTAACGAAGGTTAACCTTATCAATCAGCCATCCCCGCGGCCTACGCGTGAGAATGGTCCAAATTTTGGCTTTACCAATAACCATGCACGGAAGCACAACAATTTCCAAGTCAGTTGTTTCGTTCAAAGTTCAGCTTTTCTGTCTTTACACGACTGAGTTAAGACTTTTAAGAAGTCGACCTCTTTTTATCAGTCATGGCGGGGTCAAATCTTAGGCGAGCGAGAGAAAGAAAAAAGCGCGCAACATTGAATGACTTTGTGAAAGTCTAAACTGAGTCCGACCGCTTATCAAAAGCAACCTGGTTTATTCCTTTAACCACGTTACGTTCTGAAGAATTTTTTACCGAGTTATTCAAAAACTAACCCGGTTAACTTGCAAGTGTGGATACATTATTTCCTCAGGAAAATATCATTTGCATTTTTCAAAGACGAAAAAAAGCCATCTGAATAACTCTTTCCAATAGGCAATTTACTCCTGGTGCACTATTCATACACATGAATAATGACAAAGAGATGAATTACGGAAACTAATTTTGTACCAGAAAATGTTATGTTGAATGTTCAAAAGAGTAACAAAGCAAACCAAAGTTCAACATCAATCAAGTGACATCTAACCCACTCTGAAGATAATTTCCTGTTGTTGGAACGACCAGCTACGGATCCAGCCAAATGGCCTCACGTCTTGTCCCTTAGAAGTTTTCTCTCTTAGTGTCATTATGAAGCTCTCTCAACGTTCAACAAAATAATTTTCAATTAATGAATGAGACTGAGTATCATCTGAAGAATTACGGAGATCTCTCCGAGATCTTCATAATTCTTCAGATGATATGAAAGCCGAATGCATTAATTGTTTTATTATTTATTCAAAATAGTTGCTAGTTTAAAAACAAGCTAAAACATAGCAATAGTGCATCTCGATAGTGTATGTTTATCGGGACGTTTAGGAGATAAAGGGCTGTTCAGGCCTACAAATATACTCCAAATAGCAGATGTCGTCCGTCGAGTTGTCTTCTTGCTGTTCTTGCTATGTTTTTAGACAATAGTTCGCCGTGAAACGAGTAAAATGTTCCGCCATTTTGTACTCACTACCAAAACAAATTTAACTTGTTCGAGGTCTTTTCGGTTAACGGTTCAATACTTTGTCAATTTTGCTGCAAGATTGACGTCATCAGTTCAATATCGCAAAATTAGTCCAAATTTGGTCAACAATAGCTGGTTATGATGAATTATGCGTGTGATTTTAAGTAATGATCCAGGTAAGAAGGAAAGCAATTTCTATTGTTGTGGCGCAATACGCTTTCCTCACATAGAAATGTTTTCATTTTTACGCAGAGAGTGCATAAATCTACAAAAAGGCTGTTTACGGAAGAAAATGTATTTAAACTCCACTTTTAAAGGGTGTATTTTTGTGTTAAAACATTTCGACCAATCACAAGAGTTGCAAACAATGGCCAAGAAATGTTCACAATTTTACATGATCCGCACATACGATTTCTGTGTTACTTAGACTCAGACGAGATTTTGTTATAAGGAAGTTGAATAGAAAAAAAAGGATTGATGTACATGCTGCTTTGCGAAGATTTCGTAAAATTTGATGTTTAAACCAATCAGAACCTTAGTAGAGACAATAGTAAAGTTAGCACCTTTTTGCATTCCGACGTGTTCACTGCGTTTTGGTCCTTTCCTTCTTATCTGGACCATTACTTAACTAAATAAAACGTATTATTATTATTCATAGAAATTTAATCCCACGCATACTAACCATAACCAGCTATTGTATGCCATATTGAACCGATCCGAACAAGCATTTAACTCTTAAACTTGCTGAATAACGTGCACTATCGAAGATGAACTTAACGTGGATGGAGGTTGAATGAATAATAAAACAATTATCATTACAAGACATTAATTTTTTATAAAGCGCCCTTTCCCAAGGGTCCGAAGGCGCTTTTAAGAGTTTAAAATAAAAATTATGATCAAGTTAAAATTTAAAAGCCATAATTAAAGACTACGAAAGCTAAAGACAAAATAATCTAAGATACAAAACCCCGCAGTCATTTCATCTGCCTAATCGGCCTATCTCTCCTCTACTTGTGCTCTGCAAAGTTGCTGAGAGAATCGCCCTGGGTCAATTTAACAACTACTTAACCCAGAAAAACCGTCTCACCTGTCAACAAAGCGGAAACCGGAAGCACCACTCGATAGAAACATTGAGCTTGCTAGTAAGTGATCACATCTTCAGCGCCATGGATAGATAGCAAATTACGGGAATGGTGCTTACTGACTTAAGCAAAGCCTTCGACAGTCTATGCCATTCAACCCTACTTTGTAAATTACAGAATCTAGGTACCTCCAACAAAGCTCCTCTATGGATTGAAAGTTACCTTACAAACAGACAACAGTTCACTCGTGTTGCAACTTCATTGTCAGAACCACTCACTATTACACAGGGCTTGCCTCAGGGCTCAATTCAAGGCCCAACGCTTTTTAGCCTGTACATGAATGATCCACCCGAAGTCATTAAGTTTAGTAACATCGAATCTTACGTTGATGACACTAAGATATATTTCTCGTTTGCGTCAAAAGGTATTGATTCATGTCTACGCCAAGTTGATGAGGATCTTGAACATGTTGCAGAGTGGTGTTGTAAAAAAAAATTGTAAATTGCATGTTTACCCACGAAGCACATTGGAGTTCATATGAACTCGTTTAAACGTATCCGTGTGTTCCAGATCGAATTGGAATTTTTTTTTTATTGTTTTTTTTTTTACACTTGATTCGAGCCTGACCTTCCTGATCATATCGCTTCACTAACCTCCTCTTTTTTGTCAACATCAGCTCAAATAAATATGGTACGACACTTTTTCTTTAAAGATGTACTGTACATAATCCTAAATTCCCTAGTATTTAGCAAAATGTTCTATTGCTCGACCGCATGGTATGAAACTTCCAAAGAAAACATCCATAAACTACAACTTATGCAAAACTTTGTCGGCTGTGTACTTACTAACACAAAAAAGTTTGATCACATTACACCAGTCATACGTGAACTTGGTTGGCTCACCATCGAAGAGCTACTACGCTTACGTGATGTAACGATGATCTTTAAATGTCTCAATGGTCTTGTGCCCAGTTACTGAGTAACTACTAAGCTCGTAAAACGCGCAGATACTCACTCGTATTGCACTGGACAAAGCAATCAACTTAACCTCTCTCAGTGCCGAACCTTTGCCGCGCAGCGTGCGTTCCCCTTCAGGGCTTCTAAATATTGGAAGAGTATTTCCAATAATATTAGAAACTCTGCCTCTGTTGAGGTTTTTAAAGGGATTGCCAGGCTTCAGATAATCAGAATGAGCAAATATAAAATTTACTCGTAGTTTGTTGATATTTTTAATTAATTGTTTATTAGCTCACTTAATTTTTCGTAATTATAGTTCTAGTATTTAAATTCAATTTTAACTTAAGTTTTTCTTTTAGGCATGTAATTTTTACTTATTTCTTAGTGAATAATCTTGTAAATTGATTCTGAAAGCCCAATTGGGAAAATGAATAAAATGTATTATTGTATTGTAAATAGGTGTGTCTAAAAAGAACAGTTTTCAAAAAAAAATAGACTACCTAAAGCTGCGTGTCATCCGCACAAAAGTGAAAACTTAGTTCATGCTTACTGACGATATCACTTAGTGGAGAGGTATACAATGAGTATTAAGAAGGACCGCTCTTAATGCACATCAAACTACAGAATCCGACGCTCGGAGGTCTATCCATTGATACTTACAAACTGAGTGCGACACCCAAATACGATCGAAACCATTCCAATGCCGTACCACCAATTCCAAATCGATGAGAATCGCGTGAAATTAAGATACAATGATCCACAGTATCAAATGCCGCGGAAAGATCAAGGAGTAGCACAATCACTGATCTTTTCTGATCTAAGGCAATTCGATATCATTATGGGACACGGGTAAGAGCCGTCTAAGTGCTGTGAAGCTTCTTGTGCGCTGATTGATATATGACATTGAGATCATTGGCATCTAAATAATCAATAAGCTGTTTGGCGACACACTTCTCGACCACTTTAGCCGAAAAACTCGATTTCGAAATTGGCCTAAAATTCTAGAATTCATCCGAGCTCAAAGACTGCTTCTTGAGCAGTGGTTTGACACTAGCCACTTTGAGATCAGTAGGAAGCATTCCAGACATTCCATTGAAAGGTCAATAATCTTAGTGATCATGCACTGAACTGACAATACTAACGCTGTCATTCATGAGTACTTAAAATGTATGTACAGCTGTATGTATTTATTTGTTTATTTACAGATTCAGTTTACATAACAGATATATATATAAATGTTAGGTTGAACTACCCAAAGCTAACCCTTGAAGAACATGACAAAGAGAAAAACTATGTGGCCAAACTCCTATCCTAAATCAAAAAAATAAAGGTTAAGTAAAAGGATTGGAGTATAGGAAAAAATTATCTACATGAATGGTATCAAACTCAACCAGAGCAAAATGTTAAAGGGTTAACCTTGTCATATTTTGGGCAAACAATCTTGAGGAACTGCATGATCTTATGGTGTCCTGGTCAAACGTTTAAGCCAGCCGACGAACGCCTAGAACGTAGTACCAGTGAAAATAGTAAAATGATTTGTCAAAATCATTGAATATAAACATAAGCCTACCTTACATTCAAAGAAAAAATCAAATCTAAGTATTCCAACCCCAGATTTAACTGAGTAAGACGCTCTTTATAACTAGCATTGGAGTATTTGGTTGGAAACTTTGCTGCTCTATGTTGTTTTGATTCACTTAGTTATAAATTTTGATAATAAAAGACCCAGGGGGTCCTTAGGTCTATGCGATTTTTATATTACTTTCTTCGTGTTTTCTTTTTTTCAAACTTCATAAACTATTCATAAAAAAAAACTGAGAATTTTAAATGATTTCATGTTTTTAGAATGGCTCAGTCACATCTTCTTTCGTTTCTTTGATCACGTTTATGCTTAAGTGTATTTTATCTTATTGAACTTTTTCCCCAACCTCCCCCAGTGATGATGCTTTCTTTAGAGTTGTCGTTTATTCTAGAGATAGATTCGTAACTTTGTTTCCCTGAGTCTTCCTTTTTGGAAAAACGTTTTTTAAAAGTTGATGTCATGTTCAGTTTATAATTTCTAGCATTTGTTGTGCAAGTCCGATTGACTTTAGACTGCAAAACAGTCGGTTTTTTTCTCAAAATCAGTCAAGAAATCGGTAAAGCGTGGCGTAAGAGTCTTACGCGCGCGAAGCGCGCGAGCTTCACACGCCCGTAGGGCGTGTGACGCGAGAGAAAAAAAAAGCGTCTCTCCCCAGTCTCGCTCTATGTTTTCAGCCTTGTTCAAGACCTTTTTTTGGACTGCTCGCGCGTACTTGAATAAGCAAAAATACGGACTGTTTTGCAGTCTAGATTGACTTAAAATGACACATTTTTAAAGACAATTTTTTCTACTCTACGAAACAATGACAGTTAAACATGTTTTGTTATAACTAAAACAGTCTAATAACGAATTTTTGCTTAATTGTGGCTAAGTCTATGGATCATGGAGATCTGTTGCCCCGTGATGCAGGCTCTGCAGTCCAACCTCCCCTGTGTGCAAAATGAATGACCTTATAACCTACCGTCACTGCGTGCCACAGCTATGGCGCAGATCAAAAATAAACACCCATTCATATTTTTAGGGATTAAGATTCCATAGACGTTTTGGGGAGAGTTAGTTGTTACCTGGTTAAAAGACGTTCTCAATAGAGGTTAATAATCAGCTGAATAATTGCTGTTTCACTTTCCAAAGATTCCTTGAAGGTCTGAAAAACAGTCATTTCCGGGAAAGTACTTGTGTTCACGTGATCTTAATATCTTTTCTTCTTCTGTGGAGCCCCTCCTTGTTCAAGGGTGAAGATTTTTGCGGAGGAAATTAATATCGATTGAATCGCACTGTCTGTGCGTCGCCCAACTAGACAACTTTATAAAGCATTTCGCCGTGAAAAAAGGACAATCGTGATCGAGGTAAGAAATACGTGTCTATGCATTCATTCATAATTTAGCTCGCTCAAACAAGATACATGTACGTCCATTTGTAAACAAAAGTTGTTATGGCATAGCAGTCTTTCTTTCACTAGATTAGTCATATTCTAATTGGTATGCAGTACTACTCGATAAATGGCAAATTCGATGTACCACTGGCATGCTACCAGACGAATTAAATTCCTAAAAGGCAAGAAAACGTATCTATATAGAATTGAAGGATTAACATTCTACACCAAGTGTTTATCTAAAGAATGCTATGTGCATTCCAGTGTTGTCGTACTAAAGTAAACACATCAGGGGAGAGGGACACCTCTTGGAACCTGTTTTGGCTTTCTTTTGCTTGTTATACTACTGTTATTGGTTCCTTTAATTGTTCAAAGGGTATACAGAGATACTCCGCATATCGCAAACAAAGGCACAGAATGTTTTCTGTTGACGGAATAAAAACGAATCTCACCTTAGCCTAGGCAAGGAAGAGCTTATTGAGCATTATAAGCGAACACAGTTTCTCCAAGTTTAATGGCAACAGAAAAGTACTGTCTGTATGAATAATTGCCCTAACACAATTCACTTCGCTTCCTTTATTTTATTTACGTACATTGAAGCAGTTACACATTTTACTTGGGGAAAAGAAAGAGATTCGTCAATTCACTGAGTCGACCACCAGGAGTTCTGTTATTTAGAACTCCCAGCCTTGGTAACAGATATTACAATGCAACAATTAATTGCTGTCTCCAAACGAAAACGAAGATTTGAGGTCACTGGTGATAAAAAGTATAAAACTTAACACTCATTATTTGCTGATAAAATAGTAGCCCAGAAGGTAGATGTACACTTCTAAGATTAAAGTGATTTCTTTAATTGAGAACAATGATTGCTATCGGATTTCTGAGGATTCATACGGCGTTAACTCCATTACCAATAGCATTTACACTTTTGGAAACGATCAATAAGCACTGACCGGTGAACAAAGAAACTGGACAAAGTTAAGACGGCATTCAAACTTTAGCGCCGGGGTTCTCTACAAATACATACGTGTGAAAGGAAGAAATCTACAGTGTAGCAGAAGTCTCCATTCTGCGTGCAAGGTTCCCACTTTTTTATAAGCGAACAAACATTTTCTTGATTTGTATTTTTTTTCTCCCTGTGCATAATCTCTCTTTGCCTTAACTACACGAGTAGGGAAGCATCATTAGAGAGTATCATATCTTCTACAAATTCTTGAAATTATGAAAACGAAACCAAAAGTCTTGTTGCATCATTTGTTATGTCTCTTTTGAGCTCTGCCGGCTTTTCGCCAAGTGGATCATAAATTTCCAAGAATACGAAAACTCAATGAGATCTTGTTTCGTTTTTTGGTAGCAGTAGTCATCAATATAACTTGAATGAATCACATCAAAATGACTTATCCGTACAAGACAAAAATTAATGTTGATGTGAACAAACATCGATGAAATGCCGTTTTGTGAGGATACTCTTTATCTCATTCCTCAGTAGCAGGATTCCAAGAAGACTGAAGAAGGATTCAGTGCAACAGGTCAATTCACAAGTTTCCTTGAGACGTTGTTATCGTTGTTTTTGTTTGTTCGCTTTTTTTTTTGTCCGCTTTTTGTATTCTTTACATAGTAATTAGTAATCCATACCCCTAATAGACTTTGCCAAAAGACGAAATAATCTTCGAAAAGAAAACATTTTGACGCTTGATTGGAAAACACCTGGCCCTCGCTCTATCCGCAGGCAACGGAGACAATCGGAAGGCTATATACATGCACTAGCCTCATTAATGAACATTGGAGTTGTAGTTTTTTTTCTCCTTTTACAAGAAGATAATGGAAAATATTGTGTTGATATAAAAGCATATAATCGTGATTCAAAATAGGTATCGGACTTTACTCGGCTAAATTCCCGGCGGCCCTTTTTGCTGCTGATGACGGATGTAGGCATTGCCTTACACTGAGATGTCGCTCATTACGTGCTCTATGTTTGATCTGGTCAAAGAAAGCTACGACAAAATCTTGAAAATAAGCCCTGGGGATTATATTTTTCAAAGGCCCTTTTTGAGGGGCTTATTTTTAGAGGAGTTTATATACGGAGGGAAGTTTCCGTTACAACAACAACTTTATTCTTTGTACAAAAAATACAAAAAGTTGAATAGTTTGCCTCTCAAATAGCTGGAAAGCTAGTCGTGGAGGGGCAAGACAAGTACATCAATAACACAATTATCTAGTAAAAACAAAAACCTTAAACTATTAGAAAGCCTGGCAGATTGCAACTAAAAATAAATAAATAAAACACAGAAGTTTTAACACGGCGCTTACTGACGTACAACGATAACACAGAAAAGGAAAAGCAGACATTAAAACCTTTAGCAAGTGTATCTATGTACCTGCTTTTTGAATAATCATGCATGGGATTTGAATATAGTCATCTTCCTTTTCAAGGATATCAAATAGCAATTTGAGGAGAATCTTTTGAAACCTTTCTTTGGAAGGTCCGCTGTATAGCTTGGTATCTTATTCCACAGCTTTACTCCAAGCCGAGAGAAAGAATTGTTTTGTATTTCTAGTCTAGAATTTTTAACATAGAAATGACTTTCCACACGTAGACGATCGTGCATTGTATGATTGAATATTAGAGGTTTTCTGAAATAATGTTGCTGGGGCTTTATCATTATTGATATCGTGCTTAAGGTTGATACGGACTCAATAAAGAAAAGGTTATTGGAAGCAAGATTAGTCTTGCATGCCTGACCCCAGGCAGCAAGACCATAAGTTAAATAAGCATGAATTAGTGACTTAAAGATATTCAGTAGTATTGGTCGAGGTACAGAGTGACGTAGCTTTGCAATTAGCCCAACATTTTTACTAGTTTTTGTAACAATAGAATCAATGTAGTGTTTCCAAGAGAGATTCTGATCAATAACAACGCCCAGGTATTTTATGTAGTCTATGTAAATTTTAGACTCGAGACGAACATATTTATTCTCTTCATTATCAAACATGCGAAGTTTTGGTTGGTAAGCAAGTCTCTTTTGGTAGGACAGAAAATTAGAAAGTTGGATTTATTACAAAATCGGCTAGGCTTATACTTGGGGGGAAATATGTGTCTCAAAATCGATTGTGCTAGCTTATAGTTGGAAAGGAATTTATGTCAGTGTTTTGCACGAAGTTTTCATTAAAACACGTCGTGAGAACGTAGATCTTCCCCATGCTAAAAGATGAAACAGTTCATTCTATTGTCGCAAAGATAACAATGAGGTGAAAAGCGAGGATCACCTGAAGGAGTTTGGTGCAGTACTGGGACACCCAAAACAACTAAAAAGCTAAACTACAATAGTTGGGTGACCGTAATTATGATACTTAAAAATGTGAAAGTCAGGAAAGAGGCAAAACAAATACATTGGTAGACATAAATGTCATAAACATGGTACAAAAGTAAATATACAGAACAAAACAAAACAAAATAAATAAATATAAAGCATCAAAATGTCAGTAAAATAGGATAAAGAAGACTCGTCGGACGAAAACAGGAACTTTGAGAATTTCGCACTCAAGTTCATCTCATAGTCTTATTGGCGAGGGGGAAAATAAGCGGCGAAGCTTCGAGATCTCAAAGCTTCACAGGGAGCTTCAAATACAGACTTGAGAGAAATAGAGTACTAAGGCAAGTTACTTACTGGTACAAGGCTTGGTGAGTTGGCCCAGAGTTTTTGCTTTTGTTTGTATCTGTGTCATTAAATTTGTGCGTGATCGAGTGTTATGCTTCTCCTAATTTCTGTGTCTCCGATAATTCACAGGCACGATTGACATTAGCATAAGCGAGTTTTGATAAACTTTGAAAGTTCACAGCTAGCTTTAACATGCATACCTTTTATGTAAACAACTCGTATGTTAATGAAAGAAACACTGTAAAGTGAAGGTGTAAAGTAAAGTATATAAAGTATATGTAGGGTTTTAACTATTCAAAGGTCAATTTTTAAGCTTCGAGATGAATTGCTTGAACAAAGTGAGTTCGTTATTGTCGCCAACGACAATAATTTTCCGGTTAGGTCAAATTAGTCACACTATATTTTGGAGAGCAGAGGGATTGGGGTAGGGGTGCGTGAAAATAACGCTTATTGTTTCCTGATTAGAATTGCTCACTTCCTTTTTTTTATTCGCAATGGTGGAATTTGAATAGGTACTATACAGCTCCGACTTAAAAATGGTACTCATTTTTCTTGTCAAGAAAGTCTTCCAAAAGGGTACAATGCTACGTCACGCAGTGGTCAGCGACAATCCTGGTGGCCTAAGTGTGCAGCTACCCCCTCCCCCAGAAAATTGGCAGCCCAGTGAAAATCGCCTTTTGGCGATTCTTGTTTCTGTAGTCGATGGAAAATAACCTGTGGGTATTCTTTAAACTTTTCGAGGTCGCAAATTACAAACGAACTAATTCCTTTTTTAGAGGTTGAAGAAAGATGAAAATTAAAAGAAATGAATATTGAACCGTATAAATATTTTCATCTTGTGGCACAATGCGTTTTCGTGTCAACCATAAATTATAGCTAATCGTCTATTGATCGTCTCGATCAGTCTAGGTTTAATAAGGCCCTTTTATCTTGATGGGTATTATAGTGGGTTGTTTTCTCTTAAAAGCTGTTCGCTGCCTGTTCTGGTTAACTTTTCGTTTTCACGCAGTACAATAATTCTGTATAGTCTACAATCATGGACAAGAGTCCTGGGACACTTTTGCGTTTCTGGGGCGTTTTCCAGTTCACACAGGTCGAACCCCTCCCCTTACCCCACAAACAATGTTGGACGAGTCTATCCAGAATTTTTTCCTAGTTTCAACTTTGTATAGGGTGGGGGGAGGGAGAAGTGCAAGAAAATTTCGAAAATGATGCACTGTTTTAAGAGGGAACCGACAAATGACAGAAAGATATGCATATTGTAGTACTGTCCCAAGGACTTTTGCCCAGGATTGTAGGTTGTTATTACTACTACCGCTGCGCACGTATTCCTTGCCTGCAATGTAACCAGTGAAACCAGAGATTCCTTGTAAGTTTGTCATTTTGGAAGCGTCTGCTTATAATTGTGGAACTAAAAACAGTCGGTAACTTATATTGCATTTCGGACATTTCTTTTTGAACCTTTGAACTTTGAACTCATTGTAAGCATAAATTTTGCATTTAGAAAACTCTTGCACAGGATATACGGTTTCGAATTCATTCGATCCTTCTTGAACTTCGTTGTAAATTGGACTTGACACAGTTGATTTGCATCTGGATCTATAGAAACGTGGAATGTTTGTTCTTCATGGAGTAAAGATACAGTTTTTACACGCGGAGTTCGAGTATAAATTTGTGTTGCTTATTATAAAATAACTAACCTAGTATGCCGGCTCTGATTGGCTGGGAGGTATTTTCCCAATAGAGTATGTAAGGAAATTGTGACGTCACGATGTTGTGCACTCACTACATTGGTGCTTAAAACTCGACAAGTTTTCTTTATTACCGTCGGATAATACCGAACATCCCTCTGGCCTTCGAACGAGGTGCCAGACTTTTCTGGGCTTCCATCTTCTTAACTTGTTCGACATCGGATGATTGATAAGGAAAGTCAAACGGGCTATTATTTCTGGTAATAGAAAGTAGCCCCCACTTAGCCTGCGTCACAGTCATAATCTAACCCTGGTTAGCAAAAAGTCTGAGAAGCTGCGCCGATATCCTTGTTCTGGTCCCCCAACGGAATGACCAGAAATGCGTTTCGATTTTCCCTTCAAGTTGATTGGCAGATTGACAATTCGTTTTTTAAAAGGCCATTCATAGCGCGTACTCAAATCCGGCCTGGTATACAGTTGAGGTCCCGGAACAAGGATTTCGGCGCTGTTTCGCAGATTGACTTAACCAGAAGTTTAGTTCCGTCTGTGGCCCAAGCTACCCACACTGGGATTGGTTAAGATCGATTCTCCGTAAATTACACCACTGGCGAATGTGGTCACGGTCACTTTTGTTTTGATTGCCCGGAAGCACTTCGTGTCACCGGCAAAGCGCAACAGATGTTGAGATAAAGCATTGGCTTATTAGAAAGTCTCCTCGAGCAACTTGCGCCCTCCAAACTTCCCGTTCTCGTCCATAACTCCATATACGCACGCTAACCATGAACCCCTTTTTTATAGCATA
This sequence comes from Porites cylindrica, assembly GCA_964035525.1. Taxonomy (NCBI): domain Eukaryota; kingdom Metazoa; phylum Cnidaria; class Anthozoa; order Scleractinia; family Poritidae; genus Porites; species Porites cylindrica. The sequence continues at coordinate 26,596,966 of OZ037775.1, forward strand.
GTTTAACAAAAGCGTTTGTTTTTGATAAACTGCAAAATTCTCTCAACGTGCGGCACAGAAGAAAAAACGCTTCTATTGGTTGGTTTCAAACACTCACCAATGCAATCGTCTAGTTTGACAGAAAATGGTTCTTCTCAATCTGTTAACGATAAATGGAACCTAATTCAGCAGAACTAAAGGCATACATGTAAAGTTGAGATACTTAAATGTTCTTAAGAATACGTGTTGTATGGTTTGAGTCATTTAAATGATTTGCATGTTTTTGCTTAGCGAAATCCAGGAAACTTGTTGTTTAGCGAGGACGTCTAGACTGTCATCGTGCGTCATATTATTCTTTTGCGAACAATGGAAGAAGTCTTACATGTACTGGACGTAAAGGCTTCTTAAAATTGCATAATTTTTCACCATTACCGTATAATTAACTTGTTTTTTACAAAAGGATGAACTAACAAACGAAAAAAAGGGAGGACACTTAATAATTATACATATATGTTCTTCGACATCAATTTGAGGTTGAATGTCAGTCTTTTGCGCCAGACCTTTTGTCGACTCGGGCTCATTAATAATTTTCACTTTTGCTGTTAGTTTGAGTGGCTAAAAAGCTCAATTCCAAAACGCTAAGAAGTTCTTTATCATGCATTGTCTTTGATTATTGGAGACTTTGTTGAACACCCCAAAATTCGAGTTTAATAAACACAACTGAACACGTCATCTCATATACGCACAGCCGTAGCCGTGAGTTTATAAAGATTTTTTAGGAGCACTTTCTTTTGGGAGCACTCTTGTGTTCAAGGATATATATCCGGTTGATTTTGTTCTGAAAGAGTTGTTATCGATACGTATCAACAAACCTTCTGCCCCGTGTGTATTCTTAAAGTCACACGGTGCCAATATGTCTATTGCAGTCAAGATTTAGACCTGGTCATTCAACCTATACCGCTCTTTTGAATGTTAGACAATAATTCTGAAAAACATTGATAGGAGAAATCTCATCAGAGCCGTGTTTCTTTATTTTTTTAAGGTTTATGACATACCCTGCAATGCAGGCGTTTTCTTCGGGCGCACGAACGTTTTGCTCGCGAAAGCGCCATGTTTAATCTCCAAAAGAGAGGAGGAAATGACTACCCGAAGGGTTACTATTTTCACTCTCCCTAATCTTCCTCCGTCATAAAATCAAAGATGGCGGTTACAATACAAGCAGCTTTCGCCCGCCCAAAATACGCGTGTACTGCAGGCTATTTATGACATGACTAACTATGCAAATAGTCTCGGCAAGTCTTAGCTTTATTCCACTGGTAGGAGAGGTCAAACACAAGTCTGACTGGACTACTAACTTTTTAGCAGAACCTGTCGCTGTTAAGGGCATTCTATTCGGAATTAATACTTGGGGTACTCCAAGGCTCTGTCTGGTGGCCGTTGTTATTCACCCCGGAGCTGTTAATCGATAAAAATCGGTACATGACGACATTCATAGAGGTCTGAAATCGCAGACCTCTGCTAATGCTTCTTAGCTTTGGTCAAAAGATTTCCCGCCTTTCTGGAATTTACCGAAATGCCAATATGTTAAAACACGCATCTTTTCGGCGCCTCTTATTTCACTTTCACGTGTCTGGGGAATGTCGGCGTGTGATTTCGCTCGTCTGTTTCCCTTGCCCATTCCGCTTGCCTTTTCCCTTGCTTTTTCGCTTGCCTGTTTCGCTTGCTATAAATTTGGTTTGTTCGGATTTGTTTTCTTTTAAAGATTTCCTGTTTGGAGAAAACATTAGAAAGGTTCGAAGTAACATTTAATCCGCCGTGTAAAATGGGGCTGACAGGACTACAAGACTCCGTACTGACTCCGTGTTTAAAGCCTTTTTCATAGTTTGGCTCTCACGAGAATGTCTTTGAGCGACCGCCCTCTTTTGTACGAGGATTTTTGTAGATTTCTCTCAGTAATGGTTGTTATTCTATTAAATGCCAGTTTCTCATGAGAATTTGCTTAAGGTTAAGCGCTGATGGTTGGTATTGTGTGACAAAAGGCAAGATTCGTAGGTTTCTCTTTTATTTTTGTTGAAGGGCCAGTTTCCTGTCTTTGGAATTAACCTCTAAGAGGGTTGTGTTAATGAGATCCTCTGGGTAACCTTTCTGTAGCAGATGTGATTTGAATTTTCTCTTCGAATATTATTTTAGAAGAATTTGTTCTGAGAAGTCTTTGTAGGGCCTCTCCTTTAATGAAGCCTTTTTTAACTCCGTGTTGGTGACAGGAACTAAAATGCGTATAATATTGAGATGTCTCAGTTGGTTTAAAATGAGTACGCACATCAGGTGCAATCATAAGGTGAGGATTGCGTCTCTTTCAAATCTTACGCCTTTGTAGATGTAGGTGTCCGGGAATGTTGTTTCCTTATCGGAAATTTCAGCCTTAAATTTGAACATAGGGTGATGATTGTTCGCTTGCTCAATGAACTGTTCTATTCTGTCTGTTTATAGTCCAGAGCGAGAATATGTCCTCTATATAACGTTTCCAAACGAGCGGTTTTAGTTGACTTTGGCTGAGGATTTCGGTCTCTACCTTGTTGAAGAACAGAAAACGCGACTGCCATTTTCTTGATGATGGCTGAACCATGTGTTTGAAGGTCGTTTTTTTCCATTGAAGCGGAATGAGTTTTCTTGAAGAATTACGTAGCCTTAGCGCTTGTTCTAGTAGTTGCGTAGGGATAGGAGGTTCGTTTATGTAGAATGTTTCGTATGCTCTGCATACCGTGTGTATTCAGGTGACGAGTGACGTAGCATGCTTGGAAACGTATAAAAATATAAAATCATTGAATTTGCAACCACTAGTATCTCACAGAAGAATCTTCCCGCACCAAGCTGAGCTTAGGCTTCACTGATCAATAAGTCTCGCTTCGGCATTCAGTACAGTATCCAGCAGTCAGAAGCGCTTTTTGGACAGTACATCTCCCGATACGCCTGTGTTGGAGGAAAATCTTTCGCGTGACTAGGTCAAATTTTGCGTTCTATTCAAAGGCTTTGTATAAGCAACAAGGGGTTCCGACATGAAAATTGTTATAGAATTCGCAAGGAATGCTTTTTACTAGTCCGAAAAATCCGGAAATCTTGCGACCAAGGCTCAAAAAAACTATTTAAAAAATACCCTCGACATTTTACTCTCGACCCTCGACAATATATCCTCGACCCTCGACATTCTACCATCGACCCTCGACAAAAACCTACACTCGAAAACCAGTTATTTTCTTAAATTAACCCACAAAGAAAGAGTCATGGAGGTCCAATGGTTTCGTAAAGGAACATATTAGATACCATTTCTTAGCTGGTTTGCATGTCACAGGACACGCGCGTGAAATACTCAAACAAACCTTGTAGAGTTGAACTAGTTACAAGCCGAAATCGTGATTATATACACTAAGCCATACCAGAGCGCTCATTTCTCTGTATACCATTGAGCATTCGCCGATGGATTTGTCCAGGGAAAGCCAAACATCGACGAATACTTCTGAATTCGATCATCAGTAGAGGTGAGAAATGACACGGAGTCTGAATGAATCATTGTCGAAGGTTCAAGGTCTAGAAATAAAGCTTGATTTTCCAAACTTCTGTAGCCTTTTCCATCGACTTTCCAAATTTATATAATGATTATTTGCTCGCTATTGTTATTGATTCATTTCTTTTGTTATTTTGGTAAAGGAAGGCGTTTTCTCCCGCCCGGCGCCTATACGCGTTTCTCACCTCTTCTATTCATGTTCCTTTGGATACTGTTTTTTAACCAAATCTGATAAAATAATGTCACTAGTAATATTTGACACTACATGTGCCCCGCCCTTTATATTTGTCGGTCAATAGTATTCTTGCTCGTTGTGTAGCTCTGGCCAGTTGGAAAATCTGGACTGGACTCCGGAATGGACTGGACTAGTCTCTGGAATGGACTGGACTGGACTGGACTTTTTTTATAGGGGGGTAATATTTTTTCATTTGGGGAGGGGGAAGGAGGGTAGTATTATATAGACTTTACTTTTCTTTTAGTCTGTCTTTTAGTCTTAGATTGGTCGCTCTGTTTGACTCACGGCCGTCACGTTTCACTTGAAATAGCGGGAGTGGACGTTGCGTCGGTGGAAATGCCCTAAAAATTATCTCGATATTTTTTGGGGTGCCTTAGGTATTAACAAAAACATGACCTGTTTCTTTTGCGTACCAACCAACCCATGGCCATGGGCTGGGCTTTGTTTTTGGCACTGTTAGTTGTTAAACGGAGTGGGAATCAATGAAAAATGATTTTATTCTTCGGAGTCTAGCGCAACATTAGTGGCTGCGCTAGCAATAACGCACAGTGAATGTCAGATGTGCTTTTCTGGCTTTTGGTCACATGCAATACCAGGTATGCCTGCAAAACAACCAGCCCATTCATTGTTGGGAGGGAGATATCAGATTGCTTCACACCTCATCGGGCCCCGCCTCATCTCAATTTGACACCCGCTGCTAACTGAAAAGAAGACTGAGACAATGAAAACTACTCCTGAAATCTACGGCAAGTAAGAAAGCTCTAAAAGCTACTTTGAAACCATCAGCCTATGAAGGCAATTCAGTTGAAAATTTCTTTGACGCGTTTCTACTTCATTGAAAGCAGGACAATTCGATCGCGCACAGTGGGATAGCTTAAAAAACAAGAATCGGTGAAATATACATATTCAAACTACCCCACTGAATCGCCATGCAAGGCAGAGAAGAGGCAGACGTGACTGAAATATAAGCCTAAGTTCTATGATATTTTTTTAGGCACGACCCGTCTACCTTCACAGGGAGGGAAAAGGTTCTTTGCTTTTAAGAAAAAAATGTTACCCTCGACCCTCGACAAAAAGATAGGGTACAAGAAGCAGGTCATGTTTTCGTATATACGTAACATCCACTCCTGCTATTTTCTTCAACTTTCAAGTGAAACGTGACGGCCGAGAGTCATACAGAGCGACCAATCTAAGTCCCCCACTCAGACTAAAAATGACAGACATAAAACAAAACCAACAAACAACAAAGAAGAGTAAAGTATATATAATAGTACCCCCTCCCCCACCCCCCCCCCCCCCCCCAAATGAAAAAATATAGCCATTTGGGGAAAGGTTGAAAACGCGATTTTTTTTTACAGACTACAAAAAATTATACGCCCCCCGCCCCCCCAAAAAAAATACCCCTCTGAAAAAAGTCCACTCCAGTCCAGAGACCAGTCCTGGTTTTCCAGCTGGCCAGATTTTCACACATATTCCATACAATAGGTGAGATAAATACAGGAAACGCAAGGTTCCATGCACAGTTTCAGTTCGATTTACACAGCTTTGATCAAAAAATTCTCAGTTTAGAGAATAGTTTATTCTAAACCATCAGAAAAGATTTAATGAGAAGTTGAATTTTTCGCTATTTCTCTTTCCGTTTTTACACTGAGTTCATTTTATTTTGCGGAAAGTAAGCCTTAGAAATTAAAAGGACGCTTGGTCAATTCACGCTCACGCATTCTAGTCTTATTTTGAACTTTATAGCGGAAGGACATCTGTGAGCAGGGAATAAGGCAGCACATGCACAGAATTTGATTGTCGCCAAATTTCCGTAATCGTCAATCGTTCTGCTAGTGATAAGGTAGCCGTTGATTCACTCGTCTTGCTTGTTTGGAGCTGAGTCTTATTCCGGTCAAAGAGAGAGAAAGAGTGTGTGGCAAGGTTTCCAATCAAAGATTTGTACTTGCAGGCGCAAACAATAGAAACGTTATCATTACCTACCGATTCTTCGCGGCCCCTGTTCAAGCAAATCGAGACTTTTTCTATATTGAATGTATGACTGTATATTTCAACTTTAAGTACTTCCCTTAATATACGCGGGAGTTACTAGAGTGCCTCCGCTTTCTCTGACTTCTCTGACCGCTTACCTCTATATTTCCTAGTAGCTGGAGGGAATTTCGTCCTTCTTTGATCACTTTAAACCCGTTGTTGTCTGCATTCCATTGGCGCATTAAATGCTCGGGCTAAGGTTGTGGAAAAGATGAGTCGTTTTTCATCATATGGGAAAAGTGAATAGAAATTATGTCTCTTTACTTTTGTCAGTTCTTTGAAAACTGAAGAAGTATGCGCCGGTGCGTCCCACGTTGAGATTTATGCAACTGGTTCCCAAAAGTCAAAATCAGGTGACTGCTACCGCAGAGAGGCCAATCTATTCGGAATTATAAGTAGGAACTTAACGCCTAGTTTAAAGACAAACCTAGAATAAGCCAATGAAATGGCAAGTCGTTCTGTAATTATGAACTTGGAACTTTTCGGCCTAGCGATATGATTGTTTCCACGAAGGAACTTTATTCCTATATTACACCTTCAGGTCCATTCCTAGTTCAGTGAACATGAATGGCGTGTCTTCAAGTTCTAAACTGAACATGGGAATGTGACGTCTGGTGTAAAATTCTAAATCTCGCCATTCATCGTCCGTTAATTCATTTCCAAACTATTTTAATGATAACAGTTTTTTGAAAAAATCATAAAAGATGGCTTTTTTTTAAATAATGCACAGATGGCTTTTAACAAGCCCTAAAATTGAATGCCCCCGACTCTAAAAATACTCAAAACCGCCTAGCCTTTCCTTGCAGTCTCCTTTACGTAAGGGCCTTCACTAGCTGACCAATGCTAAACAACGCCGGGAGTAGCTTTCAAAATTTAACCTAATGTTCTGAACTGGACTGTATCTTTACCGCAGTTGATTTACTTTCGACTTATATCAAACAAAAACTATCATCCTCTGATACGGAATCAATGATTTGGCAAAGACTGCCTTCTTATCTTTAATCCATTTTACAAGTGGCTAGGGTCAAAGATCGTTTTTTCATGCAAATATCAACAGAAAGAATGATCTAACGGGTGAACGGTTCATTACATTTCACTGTTCTGTGACTCGTACAGAAAATTGATCAATGATTAGAGATAACAAGCAGGCGGCGTAACTTTCATTTGACTACTGGTTGCGTCAAAGAGAACAGTACCTCGCAGTTTCTGTGGTAAGTATGCTGCTTCCTTGTCAGTTACATAATCAATTAACTTATATTTTCTAAAGTGTATCTCAGTGTTCGCGACAGAAGCAGCAGTCGGTTAATTGGTGATTAGGCTAGTGTTCTGAGCTTGTCTTCCACACAGCCAGAGGTAAGTTCGAGTTTTCGGTCCCAGAAGCTCATGTGTAAGTTGCATTTGCGTTTGCTGATGATTCTCGTCCCTGCAAGTGATTGTCTACAGCATAAGTTGGAGGCTAACTGCTTGAACTGCAGAAATACTAATGTGAGAACAGCTGAGGTTCAACTTGATCCGGTAGCCGATACTAATTTACTTGGCATAAAGATAGACAACTGTTTTTAAACAACCGTATCGAATATAGGAAAGCGACTTGGCCTTTTGAAAAGAACAGATAAATTTCTGTGGTTGAAAGCTGAGAACTTTGTTTTACAACTCACTTATCCAGCTAATACTTGACTACGGGGGTTATCATCTGGGGAACATGAAGCACACAAGACGTAATCAATTAACAGAAACGATGCGTCTGAGTAATCGTAGACACAAAATGGCCTCGGGGCCTTTATTTGGAGACCTTAACGCCATGCCATGATTTGTTAAAAGATAAGTAATTAAAGAGTCCCGGTAACTCAGTCCAGAACTTTTCCATTTTTGGAAATATTTTGATCCGCAAACCACAACAAGCAATAACCCCATCACTTTCTGTATGACAAGTGTAGTCTTGCCTGCGTTGAAGACGCTCTAAACCTTCCGTATAGAGCGTCTGCAAATTTGTGCACAATATCGTGTTCGAATCAAGAACATAATTATGCATCAGGAAGGCCAAACTGTTTTACTTAATGCTAGAGGGGGGTCAAACAATATCTGAAAGCTCATGTTTAGTTCACACTGAAACACCTGGAGAATTAAAATTCTCACAGAGCCACAGCCTGAAAAGGCTAAGCTGCTCTGTTGCATCAGGAAGGTTAAACTGTTTACTTAATGCAAGACGGGGGGTCAAACAATATTTGAAAGCTCATCTTTAGTTCCCTCTTAAATACCTGGAGAATTAAAATTCTCACAGAGCCACAGCCTGAAAAGGCTAAGCTACTCTGTTGCATCAGGAAGGCCAAACTGTTTTACTTGAGGACGGTCCCCACTAATGGGAAGTATTTTTTCCCAGATAATGTGAGACAAGTAGATCATATCATGGGATATTGAAATCCAAAAAGAAAACTGAGGGTAACCACGCATTTTTCAGAGATAACAGCGCTTCAATATGGAGAAAAACGCTGAATAGGCATTTTTTAGAAAAATGATAAAAAGTTTTTTTTTTCCCCAAATTTGAGAGTGTACATGTGAACTGGCACAAATGCAATGATAATTGTAACAAGGTTTCAAAATAAGCAACAAATGATAACATAACAACTGCTCTTTATACGTCTTTTTTTGAAATATCAGCACAACTGGAAGTTATCAGCAGTTACCCCTCTCCACTCGTTTGCCTTAGAAATAGTGTGAACGACATTTTCCCCGAACCAAAAATTGATCGTTTGCTGAGTAGGCTTATTTCTTTCATTTGGTAAGATAAAAAGTAGGGGTTACCACGCGTTTTTAGAAGTTAAATTGGTTGGTTTCGACCTTAATTAACTTAATCGCTTTGGGGGTTATTTACAATTTTCCCATCCCCTCCCCGGTCAGATTCACTATTGCTTTCCTCAGTGGGATATCCACAATGGCTAACAGTCAGAGAGAACAACAACCCAAGGAGGAGAGCAAAAACAGAAAGTGAAGCAGGACATTTCATGGACTCTAAGAAAAACAAATTATACTATTTCATTCAACTGGAGCTTCTCCGTCTCAAAACATTTAACAAACATTTTTGGAGAAGAGCAATCTCCCAGGTTTTAAAGACTACTTCCAGCGCACATAGAGTAGTATGGCGAGCTCAAGATCCATTAAAAAAGGCTAGTGCTGTAAACAAACTACTGCACTGTAGTGGAGAATAGTCGACAGGGACTCTTAGAAAGGTACTCCTTCAATCGTTTGCTTAACTGTAAATGTCCTCAAGATTTTTTGAACTGTAGATGTAATATGGATTGTAAACCTTCTATCGTTTTTTATCATTTTACCGGGTACCTCGATCGAATATGTTATTAAACTAGCATACATTCAATGAGCTTATATCTGTGCATTGCGCTATCTCTTTCGGGCTTTGCCACAAGTGTCATATATGACATAAATGATTTGCATAGAATCAAGTTCCATACATAAGCTCTCTTTCACAAAAGCTGAATACCGTAAAATAGTTGTACCGAATGCGTTTATGTACCCTCATAATATATAAACTGGGCTATATATGATCATTTCACATATTTCGTTTTGGTTTTTTTTACTGTAGCGTTCTGTGTCATGATCATTCACTACTTTTCGTTCCTAAATGTTAATTTTAGACTTAACAGTGTCCGTTAAACCTAAGAAAGTCTTAGAATGGAAATACTTTATTTTAATCTTTACTTTGTAAACAGCCAAACGACAGCTACGTCAAAATGTGCAGATTATGTGTGGCGTGAAATTGAACCTTAAGAACTACTATCTACATGACAAGATGCCCAATGAGTCAATAATTTCAATGCTTAGTATTGCCAAAATGCTTAAATAACGATGATAATAGTAAAAAGCATAACAATTTTTTTACGATTCTATCCACGATGAAATCGTTTCCTTTGCGGTCCGCAACTATCTGTGAAGCTGCGATCTCAGCATAGCAATCCAAGCAATCTTGTGATAGTTTTTTTCTTGTTTGTTCAACAAATAAAAGCCTCGGACTCTCAATAAAAGGGACATCTATATGTACTCGAACTCTTTGAATCTATCTTCTGGTGAATAATTACATAAAATCTTACAAAATTAAAGAAATATTCGGAAAGTGTTTCTAGCCGATTAGCCGATAAAACGCGAAGGACGCGAGTGAAAGGTAAGCTTGCAGTCTCTCGATTAAGCGGAGGACTTAGAGCTATTTGCCTTCTGATGTACTGATCCTTGCCTGTTAAGGGATTTTTTGATACCCAAGCCCCAAGCGTAATATCCTGAAGCAATAACTTTTGACTTTTGTTTGACTATGAAAAGTTCAGTCAGATCGATCATACGGCAGAAATAGCAACATGCCCATACTTCTGCTGTTTTCAAAGAACTGACCAGGTAAATAGAAATTTTTTTTTCATCTGTTGAAAAACGACGCATCTTTTGCACAAGAAATAACTAGAGCCTCCCAGACTTACAGGAAACAAAACCAGTTCGCGTGTCCCGCGTGTGGCGCATTTCTTTCGCGTCGCCTGCGACTACCTTGGCATGCGCAAAAAATGTGCGCAGTGACAATAGTGGGCACCGTCCTTAATGCTAGACGGGGGTTCAAACAATATCTGAAAGCGCGTTTTTAGCTCTCTCTGAGACACCTGGAGAATACAATTGTCACAGAGCCACAGTCTAAAAAGGCTAAGTTGCTCTGTTGTATCAGGAAGGCCAAAATGTTTTACTAAATGCTGGACATGCTTTTGGAATAGTTTTGTTTGTAAAATTAAAGGCAGGTCATCACCATCTTCTCTCAAAAACACTAAAGTGCATTCAAGGAAGCCCGGCTCAACAATTTTACCATCTATCATTGATCACAAATATGAATAACTTCAAGTACTTTTAAATCATGGCATAAGAATAAAAAACTCGATTTCAATTAAAGCACAAATTCTCATCATTAAACTTTAAAAAAATAATAATAAATAAGTAAACACAGGCATTTCAAATTGAGATTCGAGTCACTGCAAAAACACAAACAAGATAGTCTAAACATCAAACCTGAAACTCATAACCACCTGAGTTTGACTAAAGTTCAAAACTGCAATTACTTTGTTTACTAAACATCTCTGATTCATGTGGTTACACTCCTCATACCCTTAAAACAATTAACAACAGATTTAATCAGTGTAAATAATTTGTAAATCAATTTTCTGGTTTATAAAATTTTACCCACTTTTATAGCCTCCCTGCACGCAGGCGTTTTTAGGGGGAGCTCTTATTTCCTCCCTCCCCACAAACGTCTGGTCAACCGAAAACAACATTTCTTTCGCATTGTTTTTCGCGTGGTAAGTGACCAATCATTAATTTTGAAATTAAGTGTTGAGAGGCTAAACACGACTCATAAGCTTGGGGTTTTAAGTGTTAAAACGTGACCCTAGAGTTACCGTTTTCCTTTTTTTCTTTCCTTGGCTAAGGTTATGCAGTGCACGGATTATTCTAAAACCTGACTAAATCGTGCTTCTGCTGCTCTGAGTCTGACATTTATTAGAGGTCATAAAGTTTTCCCAGTGTTTCATGCAGATCGAGTAACTATCGGATAACACTGCTGTCAAGGTCAACTTTCCAGAATTTGGAAAGTACGATGTGATTGGATAAGTTTGGGAAAGGAATGTTGTTTTCGGTTGAGCAGGCGTTTGTTGGGAGGGATGAAAGACGAGCTCCCCTAAAAACGCCTGCGTGGGAGGCTACCACTTTTACTGACCGTTGATAGCCACTGGCTTTTGCAAAATAAAATTTCCTGTTTTCTTAAAAGGGATTTGATAGAATTAAAAATATCCACTTCAATCCACAGTTAAAAACTGAACTGTGACTGAACTGAACTGTTTGCGATCAGGCTTAAGTAATAGTGATCTCAATGAACATTCTCCATGAACATTACACTTTCACGCAAAATAAAATAATAAAATAATCGAGTGATCAGTGTCGGCCTTAACACGTTTTTGTGCTAAAATGAAGATGATACAAAGGAACCCAAAATAGGCTTACCCCGCTTCGGCTAGGGCGCTGATGTTTAGAAAATTGAGAAAGGCTAGAGAGCATCACCGTGCAGCTGAATCCAGTCAGCGACCCTGAATAAAAATCATTTAAGCCTACATAATCAACAACGACGTGAATGCCCGAGTTTCTGACTCGACGCTTATCTGCCACCGGCAGGAAATCATACGATATTGCTTCTCGAACGAAAAGACCCTCATTTTAATTTCCCCAATTCAGTAATCCACGACCAAGTACCTTTTCCAGATCTTCTGCGCAAGGCGAAACGCTTTCTCTGACTTCTCTGAGCACCTCCCGCTATATTTCCTGGTAGCTGGAGGGAATTTATTATTTTTTTGATCGCTTTAAAGCCGCTTTCGTCTGCATTCCATCGGCGTATTAAAGGCCCGGGCTAAGGTTGAATTAGACGACAACAACATGATCTTTCCTCTTTGAAAAATCAAACCTGGATGGGTTGACTTCGAGCGTCAGTACTGTCTGTATACTATCGACCAAGTCATAAATAGCCATAAATAATCGGCCCTGCTAATTCCAAACATCATCTCTTCATAAACATTTTGACTTGCCATGAATTACATCTGTCGGTAAAACCATTTGGTCACTGATACTGCGTACGAGATTTATTACGTTTGTTTGGCAAGCGAGGGTCTAAAGACTGAAGATGCTTTCCCCGACGAACGCGCCACTTTCATGCCGGCTTTGAAAGTTCACACGAGATCGCTTATTGCCCTACAGCGATTTCGCCCACAGGGCGAAATCCCAAGGAGTCACTCAAGTAACTCGCGCGTATATACTTACAGTTGAAATATACAGTCAGTTGAACAAGGGCCGCGAGGAATCTGTAGGTAATAGAGAGATTAAGATTCACGTTTACGCCAAACGGCAAACGTAAATTTGTACCACGTGACCAAGTTTTCCCCCTATTTTTCGTTGACTGTTTATTGCTTCTACACAAAAATAAGTGAATTTATGCTAGTTTTATCCACAAGAATCGTTCTGGACTGTTTTTATCTGCTTATTTTCTATTCTGAGAAATTCTCAACTGACGTTCGCCGTTTGCCGTATGCCGTAAACGTGAATCTTAATCTCTCTAATGATGACGTTTCTATTCTTCGCGCCCGCAAGTACGAGATGCAGGTTAAGATGACGTAAAGACAGCAAACGCCCCCCCCCCCCCCCCCCCAATACTTCGATCCTCTTTTGCGTTACGTGTTATCAGTGACATTCTGTGGAGCAGCTGTTTTGAAAGTTATGGACCCAAAGACACTCGTTAAGCGCAGATGAAGTTGAAGGTGCGTACAACTCTGTAAATATAAACACCAGGAGAGTTTGCCAGGCACGAGTTCACAAATCTTTGATTGGAAACCTTGCCGGACACTCTTTCTCTTTCCCCTTGGGCGAATAAAACAAGCAAGACGAGTGAATCAACGGCTACCTTATCACTAGCCGAACGATGGACGATTACAGAAATTCGCCGACAATCAAATCCTGTGCTGACTCATTCCCTGCTCACAGATTTCCTTCTCCTATAAAGTTTAAGAAAAGACTAGGATGCGCGAACGTGAATTGATCAAACGTTCTTTTAATTTCCAAGGCTTACTTTTCGGCAAATAAAATAAACTGTATGTAAAAAGGAAAAGAAAAATAGCTAAAAATTCAACTTCTAATTAAATCTTTGCTTATGGTTTAGAATAAATTATTCCCGAAACTGAGAATGTTTTCAGATCAAAGCTGTGAAAATCAAACTAAAACAGTGCATGGAACCTTGCGTTTCCTGTTTTTACTCTCACCTACTGTATGGAATATGTGTGAAAATCTTCATTATAAATCGGTATATTTCAAAGAGCTACACAACGACCAAGAATACTATTGACGGACAATATACACAGCGGGGTCAGCTGTAGTGTCAACTATTACTAGTAGGGAGCTTACGAATCGATGACTTCTCTCTCGACGACGACTTTAGGTGACGTCATCGACTTTGTCGTCGCCGTTTGCCATTGTGCGCCAAATTTAGATTACGAGTTGCGAACGCCGGACGCAGAGATTTCCCGCCAAATTTAAGTCGCAGACTGACTTTTTTTATTTAGAATTGTTTTATCAACGTGTTGATTAAAATGCCGAACTTCAGAGAGAAGAGAGAGTGTATCGCATATGCCTACAGAAAAGGATTATCAACGACAGGCAGTTTGTTTTGCTGTACGATGCCAATATTTAAAAAAACCCGGACTTTCCATACTGGAATTTTGATCGATTTGATTTAGACGAGCTGGGAAATGACCAGTGCAAAGCTGAATTCCGATTTTACAAAAATGACACTTTCAAGCTTGCTGAATATCTTCAGTTACCAGATGAAAATGTTACTTACAACGGCCGAGTAGTTGGATCGATTCCTACTTTATGTATCTATCTCAAGCGCTTTCCATATCCTTGCAGTTACGGGGACACGGTTTCTCACTTTGCTAGACCTCTTTCGGAACTTTCTATTATTACAAACCACATGATTGACTGGATCTATAACTGTTGGCATCACTTACTCTCAAGGTACAATCATGACCTGCTTTCCCCGGCAAATCTTATGTGGCATCCTGATGCGATATATCGATCAGGCGAAGCTTTGGAAAACTGCTGGGGGTTTATTGATAGAACAGTGCGGCCAGTGTGTAGGCCAGGAGAAAATCAGAGAGCCATTCATAATGGGCATAAAAGAGTACATTCCATAAAATTCCAATCAGTGGCGTTGCCTAATGGGCTGGTTGATCATTTATATGGTCGAGTAGAAGGAAAACGTCACGACAGTGGTATGCTGGCCTCTTCTGGACTTTTACAAGACCTGCAAAAATTTTCTAATTCACCAGTTACTGTTTTACCTATCTGTGTGTACGGTGACCCGGCATACCCTCTTAGAGCACACTTACAGGGACCTTTTAAGGGAGCAGTGTTGACACTACATCAAGAATTCGACAAATCTATGAGCAGTGCCCGTGTTTCAGTTGAATGGGTTTTAAATGATATAATCAACTGTGTCAAATTTTTGAATTTTAAAAAGAATCTTAAAGTTGGTTTAAGTGCCGTGGGTAAAATGTACATAGTTTGTGCCTTGATGGAAAACGCCCACACTTTTTTATATGGTTCTGTTACCACAGAGTACTTTGGTATCAATCCACCAACTTTAGATGATTATTTTATTTAATTATTAGCAACGATAAGACGTTAAAGGGATTACACAAGCAAGGACATACATCAGGATACATCTTCAAAATAAAACGTTATTAGAACCAAAGCATTGACGAATAACGGCTGTGTAAAAATATCAGTAGAGATGGTAAAAAACCTCATTATCAAAAGCAAGCTTGCACAATTTTTGTAATACTCGTAGAAGTTAAATAGGTTAAACTTAGGCGGCAAAGCGAAAATCTAGCTTTGTATGTATAATAAAAACAATAACAAAATCAACTTAGTGAATTCAATGTCCCTTTTTCAAGAGTTCAAGTAGTGCTTGGCTTTGTTATTGTTGTTGCTGCATATTAAATAACAATAATAATAACATAATTTATATAGCGCTAACTCCACTAATTGACCAAAGTGCTTTACAATTCATAATATTAAAATATTTAAAAAGATCCCACTGGTAATAAAATATGAATAAATTAAAAACCTATTAGCAGTCTTATTTATAAAAATATCACAATAAATCCAATTCTAAATTATCAAAAAGTTAAACATTATATGCTTTTTTAGAAAGATCAGTCTTTAAGTGTTTCTTGAATAAATTAATTGTAACTAAACTTCTAAGATCTAATGGCAGCTCATTCCAGAGTTTAGGTGCAGCAACGGAAAAGGCCCTGTCTCCGTATGTTTTAAGTCTTGACTTCGGAACTGCCAGAAGTTTTTGATCAGTAGTTAACATTTGACACATCATCTGGAACTGCTGTTGTTGATTTTTCAACTGGTCTTGAAATTGCCTGGACATTTCTTGCTGTTGTTGAAACATCCGGTTTTGTTGTGCCGATGCCCTTTCTTCTTGTTTGTTTCTAAACTCTAGTTCTTTCTTCTTCAGCTCACATTCCTTCTCCGTGTATGTTTTCTTTTCTTCCGCGGTTGATGATCTGCTGCTCTTTTCTTTGTCTCACCAAGACGTTCCATGGCTTTGATTCGCATTTCTTCGGCGGAAGCTTTTTCTTCAACTGTTTCATCGGAATTTTCTCCGACTAGTCTGTCTCTGATCGACTTTTGTGACACATTGATGCACTGATTCAGGCTTTCAGCAATCCGGTCGACGCAATTTCCTCTTTCACGGCTTCCTAATTTGTATTTCCACGGTTCGAACAACATAACCTCTTCTCACAACAAGACATCGTGTTCTGTTGTCCATTTCATCGCCGAGTTCTTGAAATAGCAGTCGATATCTAATCGAAGACAGTATATTTTAAAGGACTGAAATATCAAACTTAGACACTAGTATTCAATTGACAAAATATTTCAGTATATCTCACTGAATCTTTGCATAGCTTGTGCTGCATCTTGTGACTACTCGAAAGCGTTGAAAGAACATTTTGTTTACTATTTAAAACTGATTTATAGCCAATGAGTGGATAAAAACTTAGAGTCTTTGAATGAAGAGGACTAGTTTCTTTTACAGTTTATCTCTCTTGTTGTCTGAATAGACCTTAAAACGCCAATTTCCCTTTTTATTTATTCCCTTACCGTGCGTTTGAAGGGCTTGGGTCATCTTTCCTGTTTGATAAATAAGAACTTTGTCGTGAATAACATTGAATGAAGCAAAAAGCTGCTTCAGGAAAACTCCTGTTAGCATATTTGGAAGGTGTTTGCGGATTAAGTGTTAGATTCAGCAAATATTCCGAACAAAACGTATCAAGTGCTTTTTATCGATTGATAAGGGAAATAGGTGAAAATCGATAAAAAGAATTACTGTGCCAATTCGATATTATCGATATTTCATGACTTTAACGATTTATAACGGAAGTGCCAAACCGTATAAGAGACTAGCTCAGTTAGATCATTTGATTCCAGCTTTTGGTCCGATATGTGTAGATTTTAGTCCAATTCCTTTTGAATTTTACTGAAACCTATTTATCATTAGCCTTACTTAATTTTTCTAGTTGTTATTATCTTCAACTTTTGTAATTAGAATTTGTTTTAATTGTACTATTTTTCTATAATTTTAACTTTTGATATACAGCTGTATTGGAAATAAGTGGTTTTTTTAATTCTGTGCTAAATAAGGTATCTATCTATCTATTTATCTATTTGTGCATCTATGCATTCATTCACGTCCTTATTATTCCTGCGGATAAAAGCTGGTAAATACATATTTTGCCAGTATTATTACATACACGCTTTAATGGCGGAACTTGTATTGTTACTAACTCTTCTAGAGGTACCATCAATTCTACGTGTGAGGCTCAAAACGGTGCGGTTGATGAGGTTAATAATTTTAAAAAGAAACAAGTTCACCTAGAAAGTAAAGTAAGAGGCAACTGTCCTCGCAATTTTCGCTACAAATTAAAATAGCACAAGGCCACCACACATACAATTTCACTTAATTTCACGTGTTTTGTGTATGTCCTGGATTTGCTCCTCTATATAAAGTAGACCGTGCTGTTTCATCAACCATCGAGAGCAGTTATGCAGGGTTCTATCTAGGATTTATCGTTTGGGGGAGAAGTAACTAGTGGCCTTGGCCACGAGTTTCCTAGGGGGGTCCATGGGCATGACGCCTCCCGGAAATTTTTGGAAATGAATTTGTGTTGAGATGCAATCTGGTGCATTGTGGGACACAATTTTGAGAAATGGAACGGTGGTATTTTATTTTAAAATAAAAATACTCCATGTTCCTTGTCATATAGTGTCCTTCAACAGGGAATACTTATTTCATCTGCGTTGACCTCGTCACGTCTGGATGATTTTTCTGACATAGTTACTTATATACTGTAATGATAACAATATTTTTTGGGGGAAACTGGGCATTTTGGGGGAAGCTTCTACCCCTCAAATATCCTAGATAGAACCCTGTTATGTAAATGTTAACCGTTATGAAAAGGATTTGTTTGAAATAACCATAGCGGCGATAATATCTTTGGTTAATCGTCAGTTCGGTTCAACCAATGTTCTAAAGCTTTAACTTGTTTCAGTCTCAGTTTTTTTTTTCTGTTAATAGAAAAATTAAGTCATTACTCCAACTGATTAAAACCAACATTTCATTTTCATTGAAGATTCCCAATATGGCAAAGACGAGCTCTGACGATGAAGTAATTAACGGACTTAGTACTAAAGCTATTGATGTCACAAAAGAATGGGCGAAGAACCTCTGTAAGAGAGTTTCGTCTCTTCAGGAACTTACAAGGCTGAGATTGCAAGAGCTGGAGGACTGCTGCCGTGGAGCCGATGAAGGAGAAATGAAGAAGGTTTATCAACTTGTAGAGGAAGCAGAATCAACCAAGAATCTACTCGCTACCATACCAAATGACGACAAACTTATTCAACAAGCCATGGAAACAAAAGCGGCAGAATTGAAAACGCTGAAGAAAGCCAAAGAGTTACTGAACGAAGCAAAAGCTATTGCTAAAGATCAATCAGAGTCATCAAAGAAAACATTAAACGAAACACTGGCTTTGATCATGAGCACTCTAGAGCTTCCTATAGATTGGCTAAGGGAGGATGAAGTAAAACCAGCGGTATTGTTTCAGTATCTGGATAAAATCATTAAGCAGTGCAGCGATGTTTTAGAATCTGCTGACGCATACAAAAGTGAAGTGGAAATTGTTAGTAGGGCCAGCGCTGGGAGAGCCCTTTGTGGAATTTATTACTCCAAATACGAGTCTCCAAAGCCAGCTGGAATTCCTTTGCTTCTGGTGCCAATGACTGTGACCTTCAACAATCCTAACAGTGCTCAAGAAGTAAATTACTTGAAATTCTCTGCAAAGGGAATAGCTACAGACTACGTACGGGCAGTTGAGTCAACAAGCACCAACATTGGTTTTGGTGTGGCTGGTTTCGAAGAGTTTTTCGTTGGGGAGGTGCCAAATGAAAACAGCCATGAGGACAACAGTCTCGTTTCTCAGTGTGAAAAACCTTCTAGCACCAGTGCATCTGCTCTACAGTACATTCGCATAGCCAAAAAAGTTTTCCAAATCGAGCCACACCAGTTTCGCCTTTCCTTGACTGCTAAGAAAAAGGCCAAGTCGATTGTCCTGGATAAAAACCCCAGAGGAATGGAGTGTGAACAATCTGCTCGCACCTTTATGGAACGCTACGGAAGCCATTTTCCAGCTGGGCTGCACACTCTGGGCGGCGTGTTTTTTAATATTGCCGATGCCGAAAGTAAAAGCACCACAGATATATTCAAGCCCACAGATATATTTAAGCTGACAGAGGCTGCCGTTGCATTTCTTGGCGGAGCACTAAGGATTGGAGCCAGTGGTACTGAAGAGCACGCAAACAGTGAAGAAAACATTGAAGAGACATTTACAGCCATCCAGAATGAGAGGTTTTCCCATTCTGTAAGGTCTATAGGACCCCTAGCAACAAATCCGGCTACTTTCCAAAAGTTGCTCTCCTACAGCTCCACTTGGGCTTTGATTGACCGTGGTCCTGTCACAAGTTATATACCTATCTGGGAATTAATTGAAGATCTTGGAAGTGAGTTCAGGGAAGCAGCTACAGCCCTCAAGGAAACGTGGCATAAAGACGAAGATGCAAGGCAGGAAAAGTGGGAAGCGGAGCGAAACCAGATGCGAAAACGAGAGGAAATTGAGCAAAGAGGTAAAGAAAGAACACTGGCAGAAGCAAGAGAAGAATTGCTGCGTATCCGGGAAGAGCATCTTGCAGAAAAGGTGAGAACAAGTTGAACAGGAACGTACCAGTGTATAATTGTATAGTCATAAGGTGTACAATGCAATACTATCTAACCCTAATATAACGTTATAGCACACCTGTTTCAAACAAACCGATAACCAGTTTACGGCGACTGCTTACGAATGTCAATGATAAAGACAGACCAGAAGACAGACAGAGGGCAGTGTGCAAGAGCAAATGCTGAGACTGCCAGGCCATTAACAATTTTGAGACCGATAGAAACCTTAGCATGCCACTGGCTGAACCTACACGAGCGACAAGTAATGTTGATGTCATCAATCACTTTGCTGAACACCATGTATAGACAAACCACCACATCGACGGAGACTTAGCGAAATGCATTGCCTTTTCTAAAGGCTACCACCCTGTGGCTTACTTTAGAAAGCTGGTTTACTAACTTAGAACAAACGCTCCTGAATCGAATTCGGCACTTAGCCCCCGGGGGGGTACTTTAGGAATTTCTGGGTGGGGATGTGCCGCTGAGACCCTGGAACCCTTAACCTATACCAGAGCTAGTTCAGCTAAATTTTGCTACCCTATACTAGAATAAACTCTCCAAATCCCCCCTATCCTAGAGTAGCTGTTTCCCTAGTCTAGATAAAATCTTCAACCAACTGAATAGTTTCCTGAAAAATGATACCCTAATCTAGACCCAAATGTTCTGATTTATATACCCTATCCTAGAGTAAACTGCCTGAAAACTATGCCCCCCCTTGGAGTTAGCCGAACCATGCAAACGACTTACATTGTATTCGTGTATTGTTTTTTATAGCAATATTTCGGCTGGCCATACCAGCCTTCTTCAGGTTTACAGATGTTACTGAACTTATGTAGCAGTCGCAATATTATGATGAAATGACGTACATCATTTCCGCCTCTCCCTTTTATTGCGAAATTCTCCATCTACATAATATTCCGATTGCTACATAAGTTCAGTAACATCTGTAAACCTGAAGAAGGCTGGTATGGCCAGCCGAAATATTGTTACAAAAAGCAATACACGTTGTCTTAAATCAGCTTTGCAGTAGTCTTTGGACTTCTCGTTCTTGGTTTTTATATTTTGGCTGATTTGATCTCTTTTCTAGAGATCCAACGTTTACAACTAGCAGGATCTTCGTCCACGGCTTTTGCAGTTAATTTAATCCTTTACATTGTATTGACGGAATCAAGCAAAACTGACAACAATAAAGTGACTGAAAAACCCAACAATTTGACTAACAATAAATAGAGTGTTCAGTATCAATTTGACAAAGGCGGATCAAAACTTACCACTCACATTTAGAGTCTTCATCATGCCAATAACACTATGGCTTAACTGACAGACGATCAATAACAAAGCGAATTAATTGACCATTCAGGTCAATACTGAGGGTTTTATACCATTGACGTGATGCAACTCACTTTGACCTTGAATATGACTACCGCACAGGCTGTCGAAATGTCAGTCACTTTTAAAAGCAGTCCTATTCAGAAGTACACTCACCCAGTCGATTACATTCCACTTACTTATGACATGACTCCTGGGTTAAAACCATTTACCGAGTTTGTTTTTAGAATCTGTAAGCTAAGCTAGCTTTGGTAGTGGACCTAGGCTGTTGTAGAAGAAGAAGCATTAATTTGTTTTCGGAATCATGTTGACTTCGTGACACTTTTTTAGAGATTGCTGGCAAGAGGACAGAGTATAGGTCTTTTATTGCTAAAACCGGTGGTGATGTAAGCGCGTGATGAAGAAAGGGGGGATTTTTGTTCGAGACTCCTAAGTTGAAGGTGCTTAAGTTGTAGATTTTATCTGATTTCTTTATTACTAGTCTCTATTACATACATCTCTCACGAAAGCAGACCTCAGCCGTTTCTAAGAATGCAAATAAACCGGCCACTATCCTGTGTAGGGCGACATTATGTTTCTCGTAGACCCTCATTGGCACCCTTTTAGGGTCAAGTAGGCTTCACATGCATCATGCTAATAACATCTTCTCGGGCGGTGGAACTGATATTTATGAAGGGTGGATGCCTACATTAAAGAAATGTTATAAATGATAATACTCACTAGTATGTCATTACTGCGATGAATATCATTATATTTCTTTTAACTTATGGCTGTGTATACTTCAGGCAAACCGAGGGAACGTTTGTTTTCAAATGCACCCGAAGCGTCTCAACTGGTTTTCTCTTTCGTAACCTCCAAGTGGAGGGCTAGTTTTCTCAATTATTTATGAGACTCAGGTACACTAATTGTTTGCTCCTGTTTACAGGATCCTAGTCTTTGGGGAGGTTACTGTCCAAAAAATGGTAAACTCATCTTTACTCAAGATTGGATGAAACGAGCTGATGCTTATGAAAAAGGAATTGAGAAGATCATGCAGGACCCGCATCACAACATCTGTAGGATAACTTACTGGCTATTTCAAGGTTATTCATTAGAATGCTGGAGAGTCTCAGATGATGATCCCATCGTTTTTGAAAAAAGATTTGGAAAGTATCGTTTGTTCTTCAGTGAGTTGCTTTTTAAATGGAAGGACTTGGTTCCTA
Source organism: Porites cylindrica (assembly GCA_964035525.1). Classification (NCBI taxonomy): domain Eukaryota; kingdom Metazoa; phylum Cnidaria; class Anthozoa; order Scleractinia; family Poritidae; genus Porites; species Porites cylindrica. The sequence goes on from OZ037775.1 coordinate 26,619,225, forward strand.
GACGAGGGTAAGAAGAAATACACACTGAGGCCTACATTGAGACCTTTAGTCTCTGTTAATAGTGGTTCGGGTGGCTAAGTGAATTAGGGAGACGTTAAGCGATTTCACAGTATTTCGTCAAACTCCATAATCAGCAATACAAGCATGCACTGTAACAATGACCGAGACATACCAAGGGGCAAGCAAGGCTGCTGAAAAAAAAAATAAAAATTTGCCCAAGGCCAAGATGTTAAATACCCAATATCTAAAATTGTATATCCCTAAACAATAAAGTAATCTACAGGCCGCGTGATAAGGATTCTTTTAGGGTATCTAAGGCATTAATAAGGCTACAACCATGGCAAGAAAAATAACTGCCATTTTTTGTTTAATAAATAATTAAACTGTTAGTACATGTAACATCCGTAGCGGGTGAATGTAATTTAACTATTTTAAAAGTTTCACAAATTGCACACAGATGTTATTAGTGAACATTTAGCATGCTAAACCTGCCTCAAAAAATTACAGCCCCATGGATTTACTTATGTTTGGTTAGACAAGACTGTAAGCAAGCTTTTTTTTTACTTTATTTTATTTCACAGTATCTTTCGATAGTTTATCTCCTCAAAAGTATCAAATCCATTTCCAAAAGATGAGTAAAAGGCTATTTGAATATTGCTTTGTTATAATAATCAACTTCCTTTGGGGGCACTAAAACCTGCGATCTGGTTATCAGGGTTCTCCCGCCTTTTCTTCAACTCAAGCATTTATTTACGTGTCTTTGGTGAACTTTCCCATGGCATGTATTCACGTAGTACTACACATTGTGATGAAACAGGTTTTGGTAGCTATCTTGGCTATCTATAGAGGGCTACGTCGCTTTCTTAAACTGCAACAACTACAAAATAATGACGTGTTTCAAAGGAGCAGGAATAATCAGCGAGTTGCCTTTTCAGGAGAAGATCGACCACAACCTACAAAGGCGTTATGCTAAAAGGGCCTGTGCTAAAAGCCGTGGCTACTTGAAAGTGTAATGTTGACGTACTAGGCGAAATGATCAACATTTTTTCGCATTTTAATTACATAGCTGTTAGTTAATCCGATATTGCCAGCAAAGCTATTATATCCTTTAGTTTTTACGAACTGTCCAATTAAGGATTAATTTGGATAGTTTCAGATAGGGCTTTCCTTTACAAATAGGCAAACTGTCCAATTTTAAAAAAATAGGACAGCCGGTCTGAGCCAATCAAATGACAGAAAATACAATAGGTAATGAAAACTAGCCAATCAGCGCAAAGTCCCTTTGACAACTCGCCAAAAAAAAGTCTCGTTGGCTGACGGCGATTCGTCGGCGAACACTCTTGCCTTCTTGTTGCTGTGAAGGTCGTTTTGTTTTCCTGCTGTTTTGTTTTAAAAGGAAAATGTATGACCAAAGTGATGAAAGTTTGTATCGTAAACAATCAACGCATAAATTCTTGAAAATGCGCAAGCACTGAATCTTTGGACAATAATAAGAAAACACTGATACTTGTGTTTAGACAACAGTGTTGGCATAACAGAAACAAACGAACAAAGTCTGCGGAGCCGTTTAAGGCAATGAATGAAATGTTTATTTTCAACAGTTTTTGTATTTAAATTAAGTATTTGCGTTGTTGCTTTGCCTTCTTTGTACTCGAAATTGCGGTTTTCACCTGTAGCACCGTATGATTCAGATCATTGCAGGAGCTTTCAAAATTTTAATTGGCAACAAAATGCCAAAGTATGAAAGAGCAATACTAGTTCTACGTTTGTTTATTATTGTAAAGAATAAGTTGAATGACACCATAAGAATAAACCTTTTTTAGATCTTGTACTGTGTTTCTGTTTCAGCTACAAACGGTTCGAGTGTACAATATTTCGCGTCTGTGTTTCCCTAAAAATCTGGATTAACTAACCAGCTATATAATTAATAAGTAAGAGGAATACATGCTTGTCCAATTTGGAAATAATTGAATTTCAAAAAATTCCTCTGACAGACAAATTTTGGCTGTCCTCGGAATTTTTTCCATCCAATTATTTCCAAATTGGACAGCATGTAGTCCTATTACATATACTAATTCATCACTCATGATATTAATAGGTAATCAAATGGTATACTCGTGAAATTGGGGAATAATTTCACTTGCGGATTTGGACAAAACGCGCGTGAAATTATTCCCTAATTTCACTCGTCACCATTTGATTACACATACAAATACGTAAGTACAAAAAAGTTAAGTCCGTGAAATTGCTGTATAGCCATCGTTTGTGTTAAGAATATCATTGTGTACGAACGCAATTATTTAGAATAAAGGCAATCTTTGTGTTCGCTTAATTTTATGTAGTTCCTTTTTTATCGCTCACGTTTGTTGTATTTGCCTTATTTCAATCTGATTACAAATGTATAACAATGTCAGCTACTTATTCTCAATACATAAAGAGCTAATCAGTTACTGAGAGATTCACAAATACTGAGCAAAGTGGCTGAATAATGGCTATTGCTCTCGGGATATTTTACTTCCAGTCGAACTCGAAACTAGATCTGTGTGATATTACCGGTGAAGAGCGTGAAGTGAATCATTTTCAGTTGGTTGAAGTCTGCGTGGTCTTTCCTTTGTAATGAATACCGAAACAAAGGCCATACGAGCTATTGCTAATTCTTTTGCTCCGTACCAATGTAATGGCTTATTCAGCGCGTGCTTACCCTGGCAATCGTGACCACACAAACGAAGAAGTCGGTAAGGCCAGTTAATTTTTTCCTTTAACTTTTCAAAAAACATCTCGCTTAAATCGATTTAAATCTTACTATGCCTTTACAACTGGGGTCTGAAAACTGCCTTGTCTTTTACCGAAAGGTTTGTCATGCGCGAGCGGTTAAAGCATACTTATTTCGTTACTGTTACGCGGTAAACGCAAAGCGCTGTCCAGACCTGTAGTATATTATTTTTTTCCAGCCCTGGAAAGGGAGCTACCGATCACATACACTTTTACTCGTTCTGTTCATTGCACTGGTCTACCGTATATACGCTGCGTGGATGATTGTGTCAATAAACTCGACAGGTTCATAGTTGTTTTTATAATTTGGTGGTACTAGTTTATGACTTACTTCACAACTTAGTGGATTTTAATTGCGTATTGTTTTTATCATTATAATTTATTAATTATTATTCTTATTATTATCATTATTTCTCCGTTTGTTACACTTTTTTTTATTCTTTTCAAACAGTTACAATTCCTTACAGTTAAGTCTAATAACCTCTATTTTAGCAAAAGGGAAAAAAAGAGAAAAAAGAAAAAGAATGCCCATGGAGCGTATAATTGACTTGGTGAACATTTGTAGCATAGGAAGAGTATTTCGTAGTTTGCAACTACATATATATATGTATAGTGTCTGGCGATAAGGAAGAAGTGATGTAGGAATAGATTGGATTGTCAATTAAGCTGAGGCAAAGAACTGGTGAGAAGGGAGTGATGTTTGTCAGATGGAGATTTTCGGAGGTCCAGTGCGAAACATTATTCCAAATTAAAAGGTGAGTTGATCTACAATCACAAAAAAAGATGTCCAAGTGTCTATCTTAAGAAGGAAGTCGTTTGTAACTATCCTTCTACGTATAAATATAAATTGAAAAAAATCTAAACTTTGTCTCCGTAGTGCATCAAAATGGTAGCTGATAGGTTTTCCCAGTTCACTTGTACATTTGAAAACATATCTTCACAAAGCCACCTTCCCTGGCTTTTCACTGGCGAGGAAGTCGGCTTTCTATTGACAATGATCTGTTCTCTCGGAAGAAAACAGGTCTTCAGTGGCTTTTTCCAAAGCAGTGAGGTTGTGAATGAGAGAACATTTTTTCCTTACTACTTTCTAGTATTCTTATAGTTTTTAGACACAGTCGTATACAAAGGCACAAGATTCAAGGAAAAATCTATCTTTGAAGCAAAGACACATTTTTTACAAACAGAAACCTTCTTGCACACACATTTCACCTCGTGTCACCTTCCAAGTGTTAAAAAAGGATTTGTCAAAGGGGAAGCCTTGAGAATCCTGCGAAAAAACTCCTCAGAAACAACCTTTGAGAAAAAAATTCACATTTCAAAAAAATGCTTGATGGACGGAGGCTACCCACAAACTTTGATAGAAAACCTACTATCAGAAATAAAATTCAACAACAACAAGGAGGAAAAAGAAATATTGCTATTCGTGACACAATACCAACCCTCAGTGACTACTGTAAAGGAAGCTTGAATGAAAAAATGGAATCTTATACAAAACCAACCATAACTTCAAAAAAATTTTAAAGAACCACCAATCATTTCCTTACAAAAAAGGAAAATCATTAACAAAGGGTTTCAGTCAAATATGGTACGACACTTTTTCTTTAAACATGTACTGCACATAATCCTAAATTCCCTAGTATTTAGCAAAATGTTATATTGCTCGACTGTATGGTATGGAACTTCTAAAGAAAACATCCACAAACTACAAGTTATGCAATACTATGTAGGCCGTGTACTTACTAACACAAAAAAGTTTGATCACATTACACCAGTCATACATGAACTTGCCCCATCGAAGAGCTACTACGCTTACGTGATGTAAAAATGATCTTTAAATGTCTCAATGGTCTTGTGCCCAGTTACTGAGTAACTACTAAGCTCGTAAAACGCTAAGATACTCACTCGTATTGCACTGGACAGAGCAATCAACTTAACTTCTCTCAGTGCGGAACCTTTACCGCACAGCCTGCCTTCCCCTTCACGACTTCTAAATATTGGAACAGTCTTTCCAATGATATTAGAAACTCTGCCTCTGTTGAGGTTTTTGATTGAACAGCCCTTAAAGATGAGAACTCCAGACTACCTATCAGACTGTATGGATATTTCTGGGTGGATAGGTACCGTTCCAGGGCCGCTTGCATAACTTTAAGTGAGTCCGGTTCATACTCTGAGCCGTCTTGCTTTCTCACTTCCAGATAAAATTTTTGGAGGACTCCGTCTAAAGTTGAGGGCGCCATTGTTTCTATACTCTCGTTAATTTGACGTGACTTTGCCCAGGAATACCAAACTCTCATCCACGTATTTGTACTTCTTAGCGTGTTCTTGTTTTGTGCTTCTTAATTGTTTCTTGGATTTGGTCAGTGGAAGTAAGTGGAAACCTGGACTCGTCTGGTGCCGGTAAGTTGTTTGTGTCCATCGTTGTTTCCGCCAGGACAGCTCGCTCGCTCTCTCGGTTTGTTGTATTTAAGACTTCAGGAACTGTATCGCTGTTTTCTTTATTTTCAAGGCTTTCTAAATCAATTGTATTAGACAAGCTGTCAAAGCCTAAAGAAAAAATGTCTGAATAAAAGTCACCGGACCAGTCAGTTTCATCCATTTTTCTTGTCCAGTTGAAGCTGGACAGCTTTCCTGGTCACAATTTTTTCATTGATTTTGATTGGTTATCATGGGCCATGTAGTGAAATTTCATTGGCTAGTAGCATTTGCTACTTGATTTTCATTGGTCCGATTACAAGCTTCTGGTAATCGGACAGGTCAAATCAGACAGTTTTGGAGTTACATAGCAAAATTAAGCTGTAAATATGGGCTGTTAAGAACCAATCATATTCAAGTATTTTGTTATTGACACAATTAGCTTTTTAATTTTTCATAATTGTAGTTCTTAGCATTTAAATTCAATTGTAACTTAAGTTTGTCTTTTATGCAGGTAATTTGTACTTATTTTCTAGTAAATAATCTTATAAATTAATTCTGAAAATCCAATTGGGAGAATTAATAAAATGTATTTATTGTATTGTAAATAGGCTCGTCTAAAAAGAACAGTTTTCAAACAAAAATGTTGCGTAAAGCTGCGTGTCATCCGCATAAAAGTGAAAACTTAGTTCATGCTTACAGACGATATCACTTAGTGGAGAGGTGTACAATAAGTATAAAAGGACTGGCCCTTAGTGCACACCAAACTACAGAATCCGACCCTCGGAGGTCTATCCATTGATATATACAAACTGAGTGCGACACCCAAATACGATCGAAACCATTCCAATGCCGTACCACCAATTCCAAATCGACGAAAAAGGCGTGAAAGTAAGATACAGTGATCCACAGTATCAAATGCCGCGGAAAGATCAAGGAGCAGCTCCGTCACTGATCTTTTCTGATCTAAGGCAATTCGATATCATTATGGACACGGATTAAAGCCGTCTAAGTGCGGTGAAGCTTCTTGTGCGCTGATTGATTTATCACAATGAGATCATTGGCATCTAAATAATCAATAAGCTGTTTGGCGACAAACTTCTCGACCACTTTAGCCAAAAAACTCGAGTTCGAAATTGGCCTAAAATTTTTGAATTCATCCGAGCTCAATGATTGCTTCTTGAGCAGTGGTTTGACACTAGCCGCTTTGAGATCAGCAGGAAGCATTCCAGGCATGCCATTGAAAGGTTAATAACTTAGTGATCACTGAACTGACAATACTAAAGCTATCCATCATGAGTACTTAATGTGTATGTACAGTTGTATGTATTTATTTGTTTATTTGCAGATTGAGCTCACAAAGCAGATATAATTATATAATTATATAAAGGTTAGGTTGAACTACCCAAAGCCAACCCTTCAAGAGCATGACAAGGCGAAAAACTATGTGGCCAAACCCCCATCCTGAATCAAAAAAATAAAGGTTAAGTAAAAGGACTGCAGTATAAAAAAGAATTACCTACATGAATGATATCAAACTCAACAAGAGCAAAATGTTAAAGGGTTAACCTTATCACATTTTGGGCAAATAATCTTGAGCAACTGCATGATCTTATGGTGTCCTGGTCAAACGTTTAAACCAGCAGACGTAGAACGTAGCAAACCTAGAACGTTGTACCAAAGAAAAAATTAAAGTGATTTGTCAAATTCATTGAATATAAACATAAGCCGACCTTACATTCAAAGAAAAAATCAAATCTAAGTATTCCAACCCCAGATTTAACTGAGTAAGACGCTCTTTATAACTAGCATTGGAGTATTTGATTGGAAACTTTGTTGCTCTATGTTGTTTTGATTCACTTAGTTATAAATTTTGATAAGAAAAGACCCAGGGGGTCCTTAGGTTTATGCGATTTTTATATTACTTTCTTCGTGTTTTCTTTTTTTCAAACTTCATAAACTATTCATAAAAAAAAAAGCGAGAGAAAAAAAAAGCGTCTCTCCCCAGTCTCGCTCTCTGTTTTCAGCCTTGTTCAAGACCTTTTGTTTGACTGCTCGCGCGTACTTGAATACGCAAAAGTACGGACTGTTTTGCAGTCTAGATTGACTTAAAATGGCACATTTTTAAAGACAATTTTTTCTACTCTCACGAAACAATGACAATTATTAAAACATGTTTTGTTATAACTAAAACAGTTTAATAACGAATTTTTGCTTAATTGTGGCTAAATCTATGGATCATTGAGATCTGTTGCCCGTGATGCAGGCTTTGCAGTCCAACCTCCCCTGTGTGCAAAATGAATGACCTTATAACCTACCGTCACTGCGTGCTACAGCTCTGGCGCAGATCAAAAATAAACACCCATTCATATTTTTAGGGATTAAGATTCCATAGACGTTTTGGGGAGAGAAAGTTGTTATCTGGTTAAAAGACGTTCTCAATAGAGGTTAATAATCAGCTGAATAATTGCTGTTTCACTTTCCAAAGATTCCTTGAAGGTCTGGAAAAGAGTCATTTCCGGGAAAGTACTTGTGTTCACGTGATCTTAATATCTTCTCTTCTTCCTTGGAGCCCCTCCTCGTTCAAGGGTGAAGATTTTTGCGGAGGAAATTAATATCGATTGAATCGCACTGTCTGTGCGTCGCCCAACTAGACAAATTTATAGAGCATTCGCCGTGAAAAAAAGGGCAATCGTGATCGAGGTAAGAAATACGTGTCTATGCATTTATTCATAATTTAGCTCGCTTAAACAAGATAAATGTACGTCCATTTGTAAACAAAAGTTGTTATGGCATAGCAGTCTTTCTTTCACTAGATTAGTCATATTCTAATTGGTATGCAGTACTACTCGATAAATGGCAAATTCGACGTACCACTGGCATGCTACCAGACGAATTAAATTCCTAAAAGGCAAGAAAACGTATCTATATAGAATTGAAGGATTAACATTCTACACCAAGTGTTTATCTAAAGAATGCTATGTGCATTCCAGTGTTGTCGTACTAAATTAAACACATCAGGGGAGAGGGACACCTCTTGGAACCAGTTTTGGCTTTCTTTTGCTTGTTATGCTACTGTTATTGGTTCCTTTAATTGTTCAAAGGGTATACAGAGATACTCCGCATATCGCACAGAGGCACAGAATGTTTTCTGTTGACGGAATAAAAACGAATCTCACCTTAGCCTAGGCAAGGAAGAGCTTATTGAGCATTATAAGCGAACACTGTTTCTCCAAGTTTAATGGCAACAGAAAAGTACTTTCTGTATGAATAATTGCCCTAACACAATTCACTTCGCTTCCTTTATTTTATTTACGTACATTGAAGCAGTTACACATTTTACTTGGGGAAAAGAAAGAGATTCGACAATTCACTGAGTCGACCACAAGGATTTCTGTTATTTAGAACTCCTAGCCTTGTTAACAGATATTACACTGCACTAATTAATTGCTGTATCCAAGCGAAAACGAAGATTTGAGGTCACTGGTGATAAAAAGTATAAAACTTAACACTCATTATTTGCTGATAAATAGTAGCCCAGAAGGTAGATGTACACTTCTAAGATAAAAGTGATTTCTTTGAAAACAATGATTGCTATCGGATTTCTGAGAATTCATACGGCGTTAACTCCATTACTAATAGCATTTACACTTTTGGAAACGATCAATAAGCACTGACCGGTGAACAAAGAAACTGGACAAAGTTAAGACGGCATTCAAAGTTTAGCGCCGGGGTTCTCTACAGATACGTACGTGTGAAAGGAAGAAATCTACAGTGTAGCAGAAGTCTCCATTCTGCGTGCAAGGTCCCCACTTTTTTATAAGCGAACAAACATTTTCTTGATTTGTATTTTTTTTCTCCCTGTGCATAATCTCTCTTTGCCTTAACTACACGAGTAGGGAAGCATCATTTGAGAGTATCATATCTTCTACAAATTCTTGAAATTATGAAAACGAAACCAAAAGTCTTGTCGCATCATTTGTTATGTCTCCTCTGAGCTCTCCTGGCTTTTCGCCAAGTGGATCATAAATTTCCAAGAATACGAAAACTCAATGAGATCTTGTTTCGTTTTTTGCTAGCAGTAGTCATGAATCGCATCATAATGACTTATCCGTACAAGACAAAAATTAATGTTGATGTGAACAAACGTCGATGAAATGCTGTTTTAATTTGTGAGGGCACTCGTTATGTCATTCCTCAGTAGCAGGATTCCAAGAAGACTGAAGAAGGATTCAGTGCAACAGGTCAATTCACAAGTTTCCTTGAGACATTGTTATCGTTGTTTTTGTTTGTTCGTTTTTCTTTTGTCTGCTTTTTGTATTCTTTACATAGTAATCCATACCCCTGATAGACTTTGCCAAAAGACGAAATAATCTTCGAAAAGAAAACATTTTGACGCTTGACTGGAAAACACCTGGCCCTCGCTCTATCCGTAGGCAACGTTCTAGCCTCATTAATGAACATTGGAGTTTTTTTTTTTTGTCCTTTTTAGAAGAAGATAATTGAAAGTATTGTGTTGATATAAAAGCATATAATCGTGATTCAAAATAGGTATCGGACTTTACTCGGCTAAATTCCTGTCTCTGACCCGACGGCCCTTTTTGCTGCTGATGACGGATGTAGGCATTGCCTTACACTGGGATGTCGCTCATTACGTGCTCTATGCTTGATCTGGTCAAAGAAAGATACGACAAAATCTTCAAAAATAAGCCTGGGGATTATATTTTTCAAAGGCCCTTTTTGAGGGGCTTATTTTTGGAGGGGTTTATATACGGAGGGAAGTTTCCGTTACAACATCAACAACTTTATTCTTTGTATAAAAAATACAAAAGTTGAATAGTTTGCCCCTCAAGTAAATGCAAAGCTAGTCGTGGAGGGGCAAGACAAGTACATCAATAACACAATTATCTAGTAAAAACAAAAACCTGAAACTATTAGAAAGCCTTGCAGATTGCAACTTAAAATAAATAAAACAGAAGTTTTAACGCGGCGCTTACTGACGTACAATGATAACACAGAAAAAGAAAAGCAGACATTAAAACCTTTAGCAAGTGTATCTATCTAGCTACTTTTTGAATAATCATGCATGGGATTTGAATATAGTCATCTTCCTTTTCGAGGATATCAAATAGCAATTTGCGGAGAATCTTTTGAAAGCTTTCTTTGGAAGATCCGATCCGTTGTATAGCGTGGTATCTTATTCCACAGCTTTACTCCAAGCCGAGAGAAAGAATTGTTTTGTATTTCCAGTCTAGAATTTTTAACATAGAAATGACTTTCCAGACTGTAGACACAGACTCCATAAAGAAAAGTTATTGGAAGCAAGATTAGTCTTGCATGCCTGACCCCAGGCGACAAGACCATAAGTTAAACAAGAATCACTTCGTGAATTTTACCGGGGCCACTTTTGTCTTGGCAACCCACGTGGAAGGGTCGTTTTTATCAACAAGTTTGTCGGGCGACATGAAAATCTTTTTTATTGCAAATATTCTTTAGAGATGAAAACAAGGTGTAATGAATAATGTGAAAAGTTGAACAGTTGAGAGTTTTCGCATGTCGCTAACGTAAATATTGCGTGACAAAGGTTATGTGAAACAGTCTTTTTTGGTTTTTCATTACATTTGTAGTTAAAGCAGTGATAGACTTTCTTGTAATGAGTCTTAATTATTTGTCGGCCAATATTTGACGAGGTTTCCTGTAGCGAGTGCGAATTGTAAGGTATTGAAACGCACAAACAAAGTTTCGTGCATGCAAGTTTAATAAGTTAAGATTTTTGTTTTGTCGTAGTGTACACAGTTCAACAGCGACTAAGCTTTGTCATCGTTAGGATGAATACTGTAACAATATTTTTCAATACACAGGGATCTCATTTATTGATAAGTAGCAAATATAGTCGTATTAACCATTCCGTTCCAAAACTAATCGAATTAATATTTGGCCCTAAGCCTATTTAATGAATAATTAATTTTCTCTGAATTATTTCGGTATACTTCTAAATCACAAAGGTAAACAATTATGTCCTGTAAAGGTGAGGGCATAAAAACGCCCCAGCAATGGTTTAATGCAAATAAGGAAAGAGGACAGGGCAAGGGGAGAAGGAAGGAAAAAGTAATTTGTTCGCATGGCGAGTGTGTTAGAACGAATGACTGCGTTGCAGCAAAGGTCGCATGTAATTAAAACTCCAGAGCAATAGATGAGGGTTCACCCAGCATGAGTCAACTCCCAATCATAGTCTGTCAAGTTACGCTGTTTTTCTCACGTGTTCAGATCGATTACATAATAATAAGATAATTTCTTAGCAACAAGAATCCAAAGTAGCTAAGAATACCAAGGAGAAAAACACAAAAATTCTACATCAACGTCTAATGAATAATGTGAAAAGACAAAATGTTAGGGAATCCCGCATTTTGAACAGTTGAGAATTTGCGCATCTCGCTAACGTAAATATTGCGTGACAAAGGTTATTTGAAAATATTTTGTTCTGTTGCTTCATAAGTCAAAGCAGTGATAGACTTCCTCCTAATGAGTTTTAATTGTTTGTCGGAAAGTATTTGACGAAGTTTCCTGCAGGGAGTGCGAATTGTAAGGTATTGAAACGCTTAAACAAAGCTTGGCACATGCAAGTTTAATAAGTTAAGTTAAGTTTAATAAGTTAATAAGTTAAGTTCTACGTCGACCAAGCTTTGTCATTGCTAGGATGAATACTGTAACAATATTTTGCAATAGACAGGGATCTCATTTATTGATAAGCGGTAAATATAGTCGCATTAAACCATTCCGTGTGCAAACTAATCGAATTAATATTTACATGGTTACAGTTGTTGCTCCCTACTTCAAATTTCTGAACCAGCGATATATCTCAGCGAACACTGCCAAAAGTAACGAGCCAGCGATATATCTCAGTCAGCGATATATCCCTAACAATGTAACTTTGAAAACACAGAAACGCGTTGCATTTCATGACCGGTGCCAGCCTTCGGCTAGGCCCCGGTAATAAGCATGAATTAGTGACTTAAAGATATTCAGTAGTATTGGTCGAGGTACAGAGTGACGTAGCTTTGCAATTAGCCCAACATTTTTACTAGTTTTTGTAACAATAGAATCATTGTAGTGTTTCCAAGAGAGATTCTGATCAATAACAACGCCCAGGTATTTTATGTAGTCTATGTAAATTTGAGACTCGAGACGAACATATTTATTCTCTTCATTATCAAACATGCGAAGTTTTGGTTGGTAAGCAAGTCTCTTTTGGTAAGGATAGAAAATTACAATGTTGGATTTATTACAAAATCGGCGAGGCTTATACTTGGAGGGACATGTGTCTCAAAATCGATTGGGCTAGCTTATAGTTGGAAAGGAATTTATGTCAGTGTTTTGCACGAAGTTTTCATTAAAACACGTCGTGAGAACGTAGATCTTCCCCATGCTAAAAGATGAAACAGTTCATTCCATTGTCGCTGAGATAACAAAGAGGTGAAAAGCGAGGATCACCAGAAGGAGTTTGGTGCAGTACTGGGACACCCAAAACAACTAAAAAGCTAAACTACAATAGTTGGGTGACCGTAATTATGATACTTAAAAATGTGAATGTCAGGAAAGAGGCAAAACAAATACATTGGTAGACATAAATGTCATAAACATGGTACAAAAGTAAATATACAGAACAAAACAAAACAAAATAAATAAATATGAAGCATCAAAATGTCAGTAAAATAGGATAAAGAAGACTAGTCCGACGAAAACAGGAACTTTGAGAATTTCGCACTCAAGTTCATCTCATAGTCTCATTGACGAGAGGGCAAATAAGCGGCGAAGCTTCGAGATCGCAAAGCTTCACAGGGAGCTTCAGATACAAACTTGAGAGAAATAGAGTACTAAGACAAGTTGCTTACTGGTACAACGTTTGGTGAGTTGGCCCAGAGTTTTTGCTTTTGTTTGTATCTGTGTCATTAAATTTGTGCGTGATCGAGTGTTATGCTTCTCCTAATTTCTGTGTCTCCGATAATTCAACAGGCACGATTGACATTAGCATTACCGAGTTTTGATTAACTTTGAAAGTTCGCAGCTAGCTTTAATATGCATAACTTTTTATGTAAACAACTCGTATGTTAATGAAAGAAACACTGTAAAGTGAAGGGGTAAAGTAAATTATACAAAGTATATGTAGGGTTTTAACTATTCAAAGGTCAATTTTTGAGCTTCGAGATGAATCGCTTGAACAAAGTGAGTTCCTTATTGTCGCCAACGACAATAATTTTTGGATTTTCCGGTTAGGTCAGATTAGTCACACTATAGTTTGGAGAGCAGAGGGATTGGGGTAGGGGTGCGTGAAAATAACGCTTATTGTTTCCTGCTTAGAATGGCTCACTTGCTGTTTTTTTATTCGCAATGGTGGAATTTGAAAAAGAACTGTACAGCCCCGACTTAAAAATGGTACTCATTTTTCTTGTTACGAAAGTCTTCCAAAAGGGTACAATGTTCAAATGAGTAACTGTTTAAGTCTCACAGGAGATGCTACGTCACGCAGTAGTCAGCGACAAGTCTGGTGGCCTAAGTGTACAGCCACCCCCTCCCCCAGGAAAATTGGCAGCCCAGTGAAAATCGCCTTTTGGCGATTCTTGTTTCTGTAGTCGATGGAAAATAACCTGTGGGTATTCTTTAAAGTTTTCGAGGTAGCAAATTACAAACGAACTAATTCCTTTTTTAGAGGTTGAAGAAACCTGAAAATTATAAGAAATGAATCTTGAACCGTATAAATATTTTCATCTTGTGGCACAATGCGTTTTCGTGTCAACCATAAATTATAGCTAATCGTCTATTGATCATCTCTGTCAGTCTAGGTTGAATAAGGCCCTTTTATCTTGATGGGTATTATAGTGGGTTGTTTTCTCTTAAAAGCTGTTCGCTGCCCGTTCTGGTTAACTTTTCGTTTTCATGCAGTACAATAATTCTGTATAGTCTACAATCATGGACAAACGTCGTGGGACACTTTTGCGTTTCTGGGGCGTTTTCCAGTTCACACAGGTCTAACCCCTCCCCTTACCCACAAACAATGTTCGACGCGTGTATCCAGAATTTTTTTCTAGTTTCAACTTTGTATAGGGTGGGGGAGGGAGAAGTGCAAGAAAATTTCGAAAATGATGCACTGTTTTAAGAGGGAACCGAGAAAAGACAGAAAAATATGCATATTGTAGTACTGTCCCAAGGACTTTTGTCCGGGATTGTAGGTTGTTATTACTACCGCTGCGCACGTATTCCTTGCCTGCAATGTAACCGCCGCGTATTTTGAAACCAGGGATTCTTTGTAAGTTTGTCATTTTGGAAGCGTCTGCTTATAATTGTGGAACTTAAAACAAACGGTAACGTTTATTGCATTTCGGACATTTCTTTTTGAACCTTTGAACATTGAACTAATTGTAAGCATATATTTTGCATTTAGAAAAACTCTTGCGCAGGATATACGGTCTCGAATTCATTTGAACCTTCTTGAACTTCATTGTAAATTGGACTTGACACAGTTGATTTGCATCTGGATCTATAGAAACGTGGAATGTTTGTTCTTCATGGAATAAAGATACAGTTTTTACACGCGGAGTTCGAGTGATCTATAAATTTGTGTTGCTTATTATAAAATAACTAACCTAGTACGCCGGCTCTGATTGGCTGACAGGTGTTTTTCCAAGAGAGTATGTAAGGAATTTGTGACGTCACATGTTCTGCACTCACTACATCTGTGCTTAAAACTCGACAAGTTTTCTTTATTACCGTCGGATAATACCAAACATCCCTCTGACCTTCGAACGAGGTGCCAGACTTTTCTGGGCTTCCATCTTCTTAACTTGTTCGACATCGGATGATTGATAAGGAAAGTCAAACGGGCTATTATTTCTGGTAATAGAAAGTAGCCCCCACTTAGCCTGCGTCACAGTCATAATCTAACCCTGGTTAGCAAAGTCTGAGAAGCTGCGCCTATATTACCGGAATTACCGGAAATGCGTTTCGACTTTCCCTTCAAGTTGATTAGCAGATTGACAATGCGTTTTTTAAAAGGCCAGTCATAGCGCATACTCAAATCCGGCCTGGTACACAGTTGAGGTCCCGGAACAAGGATTTCGGCGCTGTTTCGCAGATTGACTTAACCAGAAGTTTAGTTCCGTCTGTGGCCCAGGCTACCCGCACTGGGATTGGTTAATATCGATTTTCCGTAAATTACACCACTGGCGAATGTGGTCATGGTCACTTTTATTTTGATTGCCCGGAAGCACTTCGTGTCACCGGCAAAGAGAGCAACAGATGTTGAGATAAAGCGTTGGCTTATTAGAAAGTCTCCTCGAGCAACTTGCGCCCTCCAAACTTCCCGTTCTCGTCCATAACTCCATATACGCACGCCAACCATAACAAAAACGTTTGTTTTTGATAAACTGCAAAGTTCTCTCAACGCGCGGCACAGAAGAAAAAACGCTTCTATTGGTTGGTTTCAAACACGCACCAATGCAATCGTCTAGTTTGAAAAAGAAAGAAAATGGTTCTTCTCAATCTGTTAACGATAAATGGAACCTAATTCAACAGAACTAAAGGCATACATTTAAAGTTAAGATACTTAAATGTTCGTAAGAATGCGTGTAGTATGGTTTGAGTCATTTAAACGATTTGTATGTTTTTGCTTAGCGAAATCCAGGAAACTTGTTTGTTGTTTAGCGAGGACGACTAGACTGTCATCTTGTGTCATATTATTCTTTTGCGAACAATGGAAGAAGTCTTACATGTACTGGACGTAAAGGCTTCTGAAAATTGCATAATTTTCCACCATTACTGTAATAATTAACCTTTTACAAAAGGATGAACTAACAAACGAAAAAAAGGGAGGACACTAAATAATTATTATACATATAATATGTTCTTCGACACCAATTTGAGGTTGAATGTCAGTCTTTTGCGCCAGACTTTTTATCGACTCGGGCTTATTAATAATTTTCACTGTTGCTGTTAGTTCGAGTGGCTAAAAAGCTCAATTCCAAAAATGCTAAGAAGTTCTTTATCATTGTCTTTGATTATTGGAGACTTTGTTGAACACCCAAAATTCGAGTTTAATAAACACAACTGAACACGTCATCTCATATACGCACAGCCGTAGCCGTGAGTTTATAAAGATTTTTTAGGAGCACTCTTTTTTATAGGAGCACTCTTAATCTGCTAAATGTATCCAGTGTCTGTCCTATTGCTACGTTGTCCCAAGACAGATTTGTGTTCAAGGATATATATCCGGTTGATTTTGTTCTGAAAGAGTTGTTATTGATACGTATCAACAAACCATCTGCCCTGTGCATATTCTTTAAGTCACGCGGTGCCAATATGTCTATTGCAGTCAAGATTTAGACCTGGTTATTCAACCCATACCGCTCTTTTGAATGTTAGACAATAATTGTGAAAAACATTGATAAGAGAAATCTCATCAGAGCCGTGTTTTTTATTTTATTAAGGTTTATGACATAGCCTGCAATGCAGGCGTTTTCTTCGGGCGCGCGAACGCTTTGCTCGCGAAAGCGCCATGTTGAATCTCCGAAAGAGAGGAGGAAATGACTACCCGAAGAGTTACTATTTTCACTCTCCCTAATCTTCCTCCGTCATAAAATCAAAGATGGCGGTTACAATGATACGAACATAAAGAACCAGCTTTCGCCCGCCCAAAATACGCCTGCACTGCAGGCTATTTATGACATGACTAACTATGCAAACAGTTTCGGCAAGTCTTAGCTTTATTCCACTGGTAGGAGAGGTCAAACACAAGTCTGACTGAACTACTAACTTTTTAACAGAACCTGTCGCTGTTAAGGGCATTCTATTCGGATTTAATACTTGGGGTACTCCAAGGCTCTGTCTGGTGGCCGTTATTGTTCACCCCGGAGCTGTCAATCGATAAAAATCGGTACATGACGAGATTCATAGAGGTCTGAAATAGTAGACCTCTCCTAATGCTCGCCTATTCAATAGGCGAACATCAGCAGCACACGCAGCCATTGTATTATTTTGTTTACTTGTATTTTTTAGACACTAAGGGCCTGTTATTTTGCCCTTGTATTACAAAATCGTGTTAAGCCATTTTTCAATAAACCATATAGCGCAGACTGGCAAAGCACGAGTGTAGTTTTTTGCCGAGGGTCGGGGGTCGAAGGTAGAATGTAGAGGGTCGAGGGTATATTGTCGAGGGTCGAGGGTAAAATATCGAGGGTCGAGGGTAAATTGTCGAGGGTGGTTTTTTAAATTTTTTTTTCTAGCTTTGGTCACAAGATTTCGAGCCTTTCTGGAATTTACCGAAATGCCAATATGTTAAAACACGCATTTTCTCTTTTCGGCGCCTCTTATATCACTTTCACGTGTCTGGGGAACGTCGACGTGTGATTTCGCTCGTCTGTTTCCCTTGCTCATTTCGTTTGCCTTTTCCCTTGCTTTTTCGCTTGCCTGTTTCGCTTGCTATAAATTTCGTTTGTTCGGATTTGTTTTCTTTTAAAGATTTCCTATTTGGAGAAAACATTAGAAAGTTCCCGGGGAGGGGGGGTACTCCCATACATTACCTATACGGGTATGTGCCGCCCAAAGGGGTCGTGATTTTGAAGCTCCTGATTTAGAACGGGGTATCCATTTCAGAGGCCTTTTCTAGAACGGGGTATAATATTTCGAACGCACGAAAGCTCCACTTTTGTAAGCAGCCATTTGAGATTATTCAAGGACAGATTACTTTTAAAAATACGGTTCAATGCGTTAACAAGCAAACCGTTGTACTCTTGTGTTACACCCTAGAACGGAGTATAAAAAAATTGGCCCATTTCTAGAATGGGGTATCAGTTTTAGGGCGATTTCTAGAACGGGGTATAAAAAATTGGCCCCTTTCTAGAACGGGGTATCAATTTTAGGGGAAATTTTTTCTAGAACGGGTTGCCAATTTGGAGTTCCGGGCGGCACATACCCACCCAAAAAATACCCAAGTGCCCCCCCGGGAGAAAGTTAGGGTTCGAAGTAACATTAAAATAGGGCTGACAGGACTACACGACTCCGTGTTTAAAGCCTTTTTCATAGTTTGGCTCTCACGAGAATGTCTTTGAGCGACCGCTCTCTTTTGTACGAGGATTTTTGTAGATTTCTCTCAGTAATGGTTGTTACTCTATTAAACGCCAGTTTCTCATGAGAATTTGCTTAAGGTTAAGCGCTGATGGTTGGTATTGTGTGACAAAAGGCAAGATTCGTAGGTTTCTCTTTTATTTTTGTTGAAGGGCCAGCTTCCTGTCTTTGGAATTAATCTCTAAGGGGGTTGTGTTAATGAGATCCCCTGGGTAACCTTTCTGTAGCAGATGTGATTTGAAGTTTGTAATTTTCTCTTCGAATATTAGTTTAGAAGAATTTGTTGTGAGAAGTCTTTGTAGGGCCTCTCCTTTAATGAAGCCTTTTTTAACTCCTTGTTGGTGACAGGAACTAAAATGCGTATAATATTGAAATGTCTCAGTTGGTTTAAAATGAGTACGCACATCAGGTGTAATCATCAGGTGAGGATTGCGTCTCTTTCAAATCTTGCGCCTTTGTAGATGTAGGTGTCCGGGAATGTTGTTTCCTTATCGGAAATTTCAGCCTTACATTTGATCATAGGGTGATGATTGTTCGCTTGTTCAATGAACTGTTCTATTCTGTGTCTGTTTATAGTCCAGAGCGAGAATATGTCCTCTATATAACGAGCGGTTTTAGTTCGCTTTGGCTGAGGATTTCGGTCTCTACCTCGTTGAAGAACAGAAAAGGCGAATGCCATTTTCTTGGCCATGGCTGAACTATTTGTTTGAAGGTCGTTTTTTTCCATTAAACCGGAATGAGTATTCTTGAAGAATTAGCCTTAGCGCTTTTTCTAGCAGTTGCGTAAGGATAGGAGGTTCGTTTATGTAGAATGTTTCGTATGCTCTGCATACCGTGTGTATTCAGGTGACGAGTGACGTAGCATGCTTGGAAACGTATAAAAATATAGAACCATTGAATTTGCAATCACTCGTATCTCACAGAAGAATCGTCCCGCACCAAGCTGAGCTTAGGCTTCACTGATCAATAAGTCTCGCTTCGGCATTCAGTACAGTATCCAGCAGTCAGAAGCGCTTTTTGGACAGTACATCTCCCGCCAGCCTCCCACGCAGGCGTTTTTAGGGGAGCTCTGCTTTCATCCCTCCCCACGAGGGATGAAAGACGAGCTCCCCTAAAAACGCCTGTGTTGGAGGCAAATCTTTCGCGTGACTCGGTCAAATTTTGCGTACTATTCAAAGGCTTTGCATGAGCAACATGGGGTTCCGACATGAAAATTGTTATAGAATTCGCCAGGAATGTTTTTTACTCGTCCGAAAAATCCGGAAATCTTGGGACCAATGCTAAAAAAAAAACTATTAAAAAGATACCCTCGACCCTCGACAGTATATCCTCGACCCTCGACATGACCCTCGACAAAAACCTACATTCGAAAACCAGTTATTTTCTTAAATCAACCCACCAAGAAAGAGTCATGGAGGTCCAATGGTTTCTTAAAGGGACACAGTTAGCTGATGCACATGCGCATTAGATACCATTTCGTAACTGATTTGCATGTCACAGGACACGCTCGTGAAACAGAACGTGAGAATACTCAAACAAACCTTGTAGAGTTGAACTAGTCACAAGCCGAAATCGTGATTGTAGACCCTAAGCCATACCAGAGCGCTCATTTTTCTGTATACCATTGAGCATTCACCGATGGATTTGTCCAGGGAAAGCCAAACATCGACGAATACTTCTGAATTCGATCATCAGTAGAGGTGCGAAATGACACGGAGTCTGCATGAATCATTGTCGAAGGTTCAAGGTCTAGAAATAAAGCTTGATTTTCTGAACTTGTGTAGCCTCTTCCATAGACTTTCCGAATTTATATAATGATTATTTGTTGGCCATTGTTGATTCATTTCTTTTGTTATTTTGGTAAACGAAAGCGATTTCTCTCGCCCGGCGCCTACGCGTTTCTCACCTCTTCTACTCATGTTCCTTTGGATACTGTTTTTAACCAGATATGATAAAAAATATCATAAAATGGGTTAAAGTTTGCTCAAAAAGAGGTTTTCTGTAAAGGATCGCGAATCGAATGAAACACAAGGCAAGGTTAAAGCGGATTTCTAGATGTAACCGACGCGTACATTTGATCGACGCTTTAGTCAAACTGGCAAAAGGAGTGTCCAGGTCAGCGCGGTCCCTTAGCTGACTGTGTCCCTTTAAACCATGGCCTAAGGTTTGAAAGTAACACTCCTCTATTTTCTTTTTGCTTCTATCGCAAGTTAAAGTGAGAGTTCACGGAGACTGTGCGGTTTTCTCGAGTGCGTTTTAGAAGCTGCCTTTTAGCGGCAATATTGACAAAAACTAGCAGTATAAAAACAAATTTAAATGAAAAGACACGTTTTATGTAACGAAGAGGTTACTATACTACCGGAATTAAAAATTTTGTGGAAATTATTAATTTAAAGCTGCGGAGTATTTTCCCCAAAAATGAAGAATATCACTTCCAACTTTCTGCGATAACGTTGCAAAACTTTTTAGTTCATTTTTTAACCGAATAGGCTGCGCATTTTACTGCGATGATCATGTTCACTTTCCCACCTTCATCCGCAGTTCAAAACAATTTATGAATCATTTCATATATTTCAATTCGTGCTTACAAGGTCTCCATAATTTTATGTAAACGCAACCTTTTTATGGAATCTTCATTCAAGGCCAGAACTAATACTAACCGCCAAACGGAAACTGCCTTACGCAAAAACTTCTAAAATATCCACGTTAGTTTTAAAGGCCTCGCTGGATCTGGATCGGGTTAAATTGAATTGTTAGCGAAACACTTGTAATATCTGAAAGAGGACTTGAGCAACACGGTACAATACTGGAAACTAAATACTTAAACAATGTCTTAAAAATAAAACTATTTTTTATAAAATTTCCTGTTTTCTTAAAAGGGATTTGATAGAACAGAAAATATCCACCACGGTCCACACTTAAAAACTGAATTGTCTGCGAACAGGCTTAAGAAATGGTGATCTCCATCAACATTCTCCGTGAAGATTACGCTTTCACACAATTAGCAGTTATTGAGAATTTATAAAATGATCGAGTGATTAGTGTTGACCCTCTGGCACACGTTTTTGAGCTAAAATGACAATAGGTATCCATTTGAAGATGATACAAAGGAACCCAAAATAGACTTACCCCGCTTCGGCTGATGTTTAGAAAATTGACAAGGGCCTAGAGGGAATCACCGTACAGCTGAATCCAGTCAGCGACCCTCAATAAAAATCAGTTAAGCTTAAATAATCAACAACGACGTGAATGCCCGAGTTTCTGACTCGACAGTCATCTGCCACCGTCAGTAAATCATACGATATTGCTTCTCGAACGAATCTCTCATTTTAATTTCCCCAATTCAGTAATCCACGACCAAGTACCTTTTCCAGATCTTCTCCGCACGACGAAACGCTTTCTCTGACTTCTCTGGCCGCTTACCTCTATATTTTCTAGTAGTTGGAGGGAATTTAGTCCTTCTTTGATCGCTTTAAACCCGCTTTCGTCTGCATTCCATCGGCGTAGTAAAGGCTCGGGCTAACGTTGTGGAAAAGATGAGTCGTTTTTCAACCAATGGCAAAAGTAGATAGAAATTATTTCTATTTACTTTTGTCAGTTCTTTGAAAACTGAAGAAGTATGCGCTGGTGCGTCCCACGTTGAGATTTATGCAACTGGCTCCCAAACGTCAAGATCAGGGGACTGCTACCGCAGAGATGCCAATCTATTCGGAATTATAAGTAGGAAAAACGCTTAGTTTAAAGCCAAAACTAGGATAAGCCAATGAAATGGCAAGTCGTTCTGTAAACATGTACTTGGGGCTTTTCGGCCTAGCGATATGATTTTTTCCACGAAGGGACTTTATTCCTACAAAACACCTGCGTCATTTGGGTCTATTCCCAGTTCAGTGAACATGAATGATGTGTCTTTTTCTAAACTGAACATGGGAATGTGACGTCTGGTCTAAAATTTTAAATCTCGCCATTCATCGTCGGTTAACTCATTTCAAAACTATTTTAATGATAACAGTTTTTTGAAAACATCATAAACGATGCCTTTTTTTTAAATAATGCACAGATGGCTTTTAACAGGCCCTAAAATTGAATACCCCCGACTCTAAAAATGCTCAAAACCGCCCATCCTTTTCTTGCGGTCTCCTTTATGTAAGGGCATTCCCTGGGTGACCAATGCCAAACAACGCGCGGAGTAGCTTTGAAAATTTAACCTGATGTTCTGAACTGGACAGTATCTTTACCGCAGTTGATTTACTTTTGACTAATACCAAAGAAAAACTATAATCCTCTAATACGGTATCAGTGATTTGGCGCAGACTGCCTTCTTATCTTTTATCCATTTTACAACTGCGCTAGGATCAAAGATCGTTTTTCATGCAAATGCCAACAGAAAGAATGATCTAGCGGGTGAACGGTTCATTACATTTCACGGTTCTGTGACTCGTACAGAAAATTGACCAATGTTTAGAGCTAACAAGCAGCATAACTTTCTTTTGACTGCTGGTTGCATCAAAGAGAACAGTACCTCGCGGTTTTCGTGGTAAGTACACTGCTTCCTTTTCAGTTACATAATCAATTAACTTATATTTTCTAAAGTGTTTCTCAGTGTTAGTGGCTGAAGCAGCAGTCCGTTAATTGGTGATTAGGCTAGGCTCTGAGCTTGTATGTCTTTCACATAGCCATAGGGTAAGTTCGAGTTTTCGGTCCCAGAAGCTCATATGTAAGTTGCGTTTGCGGTTGAGTTTGCGTTTGCTGATGATTCTCGTCTCGTTCTCTGATGATTCTGCAAGCGATTGTCTACAGCATAAGTTTGAGGCTAACTGCTTGAACGGCAGAAATACTAATGTGAGAACAGCTAAGGTTCAACTTGATCCGGTAGCCAATACTAATCTACTTGCCATAAAGATAGACAACTGTTTTAAAACAATCGTACCGAATATAGAAAAGCGACTTGGCCTTTTGAAAAGAACAGATAAATTCCTCTGATTGAAAGC
Source organism: Porites cylindrica (assembly GCA_964035525.1). Taxonomy (NCBI): domain Eukaryota; kingdom Metazoa; phylum Cnidaria; class Anthozoa; order Scleractinia; family Poritidae; genus Porites; species Porites cylindrica. The sequence goes on from OZ037775.1 coordinate 26,642,513, forward strand.
TGAGAACTTTGTTTTGCAACTCACTTATCCAGCTAATACTTGAATACGGGGGTTATTGTTTGAGGAACATGAAGCAAACAAGCCGAACGTCCAAGACGTAATCAATTTACAGAAACGATGCAGACAAAAAATTGAGACACCCCCTCGGGGCCTTTATTTGGAGACCTTAACGTCATCCCATGGTTTGATGAAAGATAAGTAATTAAAAAGTCCCGATATCTCAGTCCATTTTTGAAAATATTTTGATCCGCGAACAAGAACAAGCAATTACCCCGTCACGGAGCAAATTTAGAGTCACATGACGCGAGGCTTGTTTCATGACTGACTTTCTGTATGACAAGAGTAGTCTTGCCTGCGTCGAAGACGCTCTAAACCTTCTCTGTAGAGTGTCTGCAAATTTGTGCACAATATCGTGTTCGAATTCCACACAGTCGCAAGAACATATGTCGGCGTTTTTGATAGCTTAGTTTCTAAGTCAGTCAGAATTTCTTAAGAAATAGTGATCTCAATCAACATTCTCCATGGACATTACACTTTCGCACAATTAGCAATTATTGCGAATTTATAAAATGATCGAGTGATCAGTGTCGACCTCAACAGTTTTTGTGCTAAAATGATAATAGGTATCCATTTGAAGATGATAATATATAGATTCAGCCAGGGCTAAAACCGACGCTCTGTCGTGTAATGCTAAACGGGAACGACAATGAAAATGGCTTCAAGACTAATAGATCTAATTAGCAAAAAAACAAATTGCACGTGCAACACACTTTTTCTTCTAATAAGCAAAAAACAAATTTGCACGTGCAGCACGCTTTTTTGTCTTTCCAAGTTGCCGTTGTTTTGCACGACTACAACGCTGTTTTGTACGACTAAAACGTCAAACTCCCTAGTTACACATTAGTAGTAGAGGAGGGACCGGTTACGCCGTTTCTTTGTGGATTTAATTAACTTTTTGAGTGGTATAAATTAACGCAGATGACGTCATGCATCTCATTAAGATAGGATGATGTCATACTCTAAATTAATGCCGATGACGTCATGCATCTCAGTAAGATAGGATGATGTCATAGTTTATTTTTAGCTGGCTGACGTCATGCATGTCATATAGATAGGATGATGTCATAGTTTATTTGTAGCTGGCAAGGAGCAAGTGACGTCAGAGTTTCCTAGAGTTGACGTCATCAAAAATGTTGAGATCATAATCTATAAACAGAAAAGTGATTTTTATATAATTAGCTATTTGCTATAGTCTTCTGATTAAATATTGTTTGCTATAGTCTTCTGATTGGATATTGTAGAAACTGTCATGTGTTCAAAATAAAAGCGGGCAAATTTTTAACGTGTTATCTTTGCAGATTATACTAAATGAAAAATCTTTAATCATTAAATCAGTTAAAACACACAACTAATAATTGCTAGCAATAAGACCACAAGAGAGATACCGTTTTAAAAACTTTTTTAAAAACCAATAACAAAGAGACTCAAATACTTAGCGATTTGAAAGGAGAAAGAATGAAAATTAATCCTTTGACTGACTATTACAAATCCGTTTTCTCCGTTCTATTACGAGGAATAATAAATCATCCTTTCCTGTCTACACAATTTTCCTTTAATTTTGTTAAGTTATTTACAATTGTTTATATAATAATACGTCAAGGTACTCCCTTGGGTCTAGCCATAGAGATGAATTAATTTGTATTCAACTTTGGGCTTGTTAACCCGCATAATTAACTGACTAACGCTAACGGCGCGTGAATTGACAAGACCATAAGTTCATGAAGCGCTGAGTTTCCTCGAGATAGAACGGAGAAACGCTTTTTTAATGGTGTGTCAAAATTGAAATAGAGAGTTTTCAGCGCCACTTTGTGTATGTGTGTGTGTGTTTAGTTTATATATCCGATTTTTAGCGCTAAATAAAAAGACATGTGTTGCTAGGCGATCGCACCTGTTTTTCCCATCTTTTTTTTAAATAGACGTTCCACTTATTCGTTACTAGAATGGAGTTTATTCAAGAACCAAAAGAGTTAGGGTTTACTTTAGGACCACCTGTTGTTTTCTATAGAATTTTTATACCCTGTGCATACTTTCTACAGAGTCAAGTAAACAAAGATTGACATTTTTGCTTGATAAGCAGTTCTTCGCTTCGCTGAGCTTCGACCTCGCTTTCATGTTTTGCCCGAAAAATTAATACGATTTCCCTTTCGCTTAACCTCCTTTTCCCTTCTTTTGAAGTAAAGATTGTTCAGTTAACCTCCGTGTCTTGGTTTGTTTATAACCGATTTTTAGTGAAAATAATTTATTTAATGATTAAAGATTTTTCATTTAGTATTATCTGCAAAGATAACACGTTAAAAATTTGCCCGCTTTTATTTTGAACACATGACAGTTTCTACAATATCCAATCAGAAGACTATAGCAAATAGCTAATTATATAATAATCACTTTTCTGTTTATAGATTATGATCTCAACATTTTTGATGACGTCAACTCTAGGAAATTCTGACGTCACTTGCTCCTTGCCAGCTACAAATAAACTATGACATCATCCTATCTATATGACATGCATGACGTCAGCCAGCTAAAAATAAAACTATGACATCATCCTATCTTATTGAGATGCATGACGTCATCGGCATTAATTTAAAGTATGACATCATCCTATCTTAATGAGATGCATGACGCCATCTGCGTTAATTTATACCACTCAAAAAGTTAATTAAATCCACAAAGAAACGGCGTAACCGGTCCCTCCTCTACTACTCACATTATTTTTAAGGAGGAATTTTCTTATGTGCTTACCCAATATATGTTTCCTGTGTTCATGTTCGCTTTTATTTTTCACTGCCGCTCATTTTCACCTTGCTGGCCGCTAGCATTTCTCATCTTCTCACCACCGCTTTGAATTTCTATGTTTTTCTTCCTACGAAATTCGTCTCCTTTGTTTTCAATAACTCGCTCTAGCTCTTTCTCTGTTATACACGTTAGTGCAAACATAAAAAATAACGCCGAAAAAGACATGACTTTGTTGTCTTTTTTTCTTTCTAAAAGTTTGGGCGGCCATGTAATTTCCTTCCAAATAAAACCTTCAGTTGCTTTTCCGTTGCCATATCTGCTGATTGAGCTATTTTACATTGGTATGCCTGTGGTGCGGACGGTCGTTCACTCGGTGTACGGTCACGTGATTACCAAATTTACTCAGATGGGTAGATTACCAAATTTCCTTAGCTATGGGGCTCCGCCCACGCGTGACGCTTCGCGCTGCGAGTGGAGCTCCGCTACCGCTACAAAGGAACCCAAAATATACTTATCCCGCTTTGGCTGATGTTTAGAAAATTGAGAAAGGCTAGAGAGCATCACCGTGCAGTTGAATCCAGTCAGTGACCCTCAATAAAAATCATTTACGCCTAGTAGGCCTTTCCCGATTGCACTGAGCAGCTTTTGAGCACTTTTTTGAGTTTGGAGCACTATTTTGCAGTTTGAGCACCCTTAAGCACTTTTTCGCACTTTGGGCAACATTTGAGCAATATTTCACATTTCGAGCAAATTTCGAGCAACATATGTCTTCTAAAACATTTTAAAGCAAAAACTGTGTGTCGCTCGCAACGAGAATCGTGTTCCAGGTCATAAATTTGAATAACTAATGATGTTGTCAATCGTGTTCCAGGTCATAAATTTGAATAACTAATGATGTTGTCAAGAATAAAAACACCGTTGTCATGGAAAGGCACGTGGACTTATAATTACTGAGCGTGAGAACAGAAGTTTCTGATTGGCTGATGTATCATGCGTGTGTCATCTCAAATTTCTAAATCATTTGATTTTATATACAATTCTTAACCGGCTTTAGTTTTTTAAAAAATTATTGTTCTATATCCTATCAACCTTTCGTAACAACCTGTCGAATAACGCTACGCAAAATAGATTGTTAATTACTTCAGTAAAAATTGACATATTTACGAAAAGCTTAGAGGCAACTTTTCACAACTTTTAGCACTTTTTGAGCACTATTTGGAGATTTTGAGCACTTTTTGAGCACTTTTTAGCCATTTTTGCCAGCACTTTTTTAGGATTTTACGAGCGCAATCGGGAAAGGCCTAACGCCTAGATAGTCAACAACGACGTGAATGCCCGAGTTTCTGACTCGACAGTCATCTGCCACCGTCAGGAAATCATACGATATTGCTTCTCGAGTGAATCTCTCATTTTAATTTCCCCAATTCAGTAATCCACGACCAAGTACCTTTTCCAGATCTTCTCCGCACGACGAAACGCTTTCTCTGACTTCTCTGGCCGCTTACCTCTATATTTTCTAGTAGTTGGAGGGAATTTAGTCCTTCTTTGATCGCTTTAAACCCGCTTTCGTCTGCATTCCATCGGCGTATTAAAGGCTCGGGCTAAGGTTGAAACGACAACAATATGATCTTTCCTCATTGAAAAACCCAACCTGAATGGATCGACTTCGAGCGTCAGCACTGTCTGTATACTATCGAACAAGTCATGAATAGTTATAAATAATCGGCCAAGCTACTTCCAAACATCATCTCTACATAAAAAAGTTTAAAATTTTGACTTGCCATGACTTATATCTGTCGGTAAAACCATTTGGTCACTGATACTGCGTACGTTTATTACGTTTGTTTCGCAAGCGAGGGTCCAAAGACTGCAGATGCTTTTCCCGACGAACGCACCACTTTCATGCCGGCTTTGAAAGTTCACGCGATATCGCATTGTTGCCCCCGCAGGGATTTCGCCCAGAAGGCGAAATCCCGAGGAGGCACTCTAGTAACTCGTGCGTATATACTTACAGTTGAAATATACAGTCAGTTGAACAGGGGCCGCGAGGAATCTGCAGGTAATAATGACGTTTTTATTGTTCGCGCCCACAAGTACGGGATTCCGGTTAAGATGACGTTAAGACAGAAAAAGCCCCCCATACTTCGATATTATTTAGCGTTACGTGTTATCAGTGACATTCTATAGAGCAGTTGTTTTGAAAGTTATGGAAAGACACTCGTTAAGCGCAGATGAAGTTATAAGGTGCGTATAACTGTGTGTATATAAACACCAGGAGAGTTTATCAGGCACTAGTTCACAAATCTTTTATTGCAAACCTTGCTGGACACTCTTTCTCTATATCTTTGGGCGAAGACGAGTGAATCAAAGGCTAGCCTATTACTAGCAGAAAGATGGACGATTACAGAAATTCGCCGACAATCAAATTCTGTTCTGACTTATTCCCTGCTCACCGATGTCCTTCCCCTATAAAGTTTTAAAAAAGACTAGAATGCGCAAACGTGAATTGATCAAACGTCCTTTTAATTTCTAAGGCTTACCGTTCCGGAAAATATAATGAACTGTATGTAAAAAGGGAAAGAAAAATAGCTAAAAATTCAACTTCTAATTAAATCTTTTCTTATGGTTTAGAATAAATTATTCCTGAAACTGAGAATGTTCTCAGATCAAAGCTGTGAAAATCAAACTGAAGCAGTGCATGGAACCTTGCGTTTTTTGGTTGACAGCTGTAGTGTCAACCATTACTAGTGATACAAATAGCATCTGTCTTTCGTCTCAGCTCGTCTTCCATCGGTGACACAAACCACACAAGTCATAACAGATTAGGGACGGACCATTAGAAAAGTTATGGTGGGGGAGGGGAATTTTCGAGCCGCAGGAATTTTTTTTCGTTATGAAATTCCTGGTATGAATTTTTTTTAGATCATAGCATGAAAATTTTTTAGGATTAATTGGCGTGAACGAATTTTCCCTTGCGCGAACTTCGCCCCCCCCCCCCCCCCCCCCCCACCCCTAATGGTCCGTTCCTCAATGGCTATTAATTGAATCCTAATTAGGTTTTTACAGAGACACTGGAAATCGAAACGTCCTCTCTGTGGTGAATTTCAAACTCGTATGAATCTCGTCATGAAGAATCAAGTGATTTTTATCGATTGATAATGGGAATCGGTGAAAATCGATAAAAAGAATTGCTGTGTGAAATCGATGTTATCGATTTTTCATGACCTCAATAATTTATAACGAAAGTCCACCATCGTTTTTTGTCATGAGTTTTGAAATAAGTGTTACTTTTTTTAAAATTCGCTGCTAAATAAGGTATCTATCTATCTATCTATCTATTTGTGTATCTGTGCATTCATTCACGTCCTTATTCCTGCGGATAAAAGCTGATAAATATATATTTTGCGCGTAGTATTACATATACACTATAATGACGGAACTTGCATTGTTATTAACTCTTCTAGAAGTACCATCAATTCTACATACGAGGCTCAAAACGTTGCGGTTGATGAGGTTAATACTTTTAAAAAGAAACAAGTTCACCTAGAAAGTAAAGTAAGAGGAACTACAAATAAAAATAGCACAAGACTACCACACATACAATTTCACTTAATTTCACGTCTTTTGTGTATGTCCTGGATTTGCTCCTCTATATAAAGTAGACCGTGCTGTTTCATCAACCATCGGGAGCAGTTATGTAGGGCTCTATCTAGGATTTATCGTTTTGGGGAGAAGTAACTAGTGGCCTTGGCCGCGAGTTTCCTAGGGGGGTCCAGGGGCATGACGCCTTCCGCCCCCTGGAAAGGTTTGGAAATGAATTTGCGTTGAGACACAATTTTGAGAAATGTTACAGTGGTATTTTATTGTAAAATAAAATAAAAAAGTCTATGTCCCTTGTCATATAGTGTCCTTGGACAGGAAATACTTACTTCATGTGCATTGACCTCGTCACGTCTGGATGATTTTTTCTGACATAGTTATTTATATACTGTAATGATAACAATATTTTTGGGGGGGAAGCTGGGCATTTGAGGGGGAAGCTTCTACGCCCAAATATCCTAGATAGACCCTGTAATGTAAATATTAACCATCATGAAAACGATTTGTTTGAAATAACCATAGCGGCGATAATTTCTTTGGTTAATCGTCAGTTCGGTGCAACCAATGTTCTAAAGCCTTACCTTGTTTCAGTCTCGGTTTTTTTCTATTAATAGAACAATTAAGCTATTACTCCAACTGATTAAAACCAACATTTCATTTTCACTGAAGATTCCCAACATGGCAAAGATGAGCCCTGACGATGAAGTAATTAACGGACTTGGTGCTAAAGCTATTGATGTCACAAAAGAATGGGTGAAGAACCTCTGTAAGAGAGTTTCGTCCCTCCAGGAACTTACAAGGCTGAGATTGCAAGAGCTGGAAGACTGCTGCCGTGGAGCCGATGAAAGAGAAATGAAGAAGGTTTATCAACTTGTAGAGGAAGCAGAATCAACCAAGAATCTACTCGCTGCCATTCCAAATGACGACAAACTTATTCAACAAACCATGGAAACAAAAGCGGCAGACTTGAAAACGCTGAAGAACGCCAAAGAGTTGCTGAACGAAGCAAAGGCTATTGCTAAAGATCAATCAGAGTCATCAAAGAAAACCTTAAATGAAACATTGGGTTTGATCATGAGCACTCTAGAGCTTCCTATAGATTGGCTAAGGGAGGATGAAGTAAAACCAGCAGTATTGTTTCAGTATCTGGATAAAATTATTAAGCAGTGCAGCGATGTTTTGGAATCTGCTGACGCATACAAAAGTGAAGTGGAAATCGTCACTAGGGCCAGCGCTGGGAGAGCCCTTTGTGGAATTTATTACTCCAAATACGAGTCTCCAAAGCCAGCTGGAATTCCTTTGCTTCTAGTACCAATGACTGTGACCTTAAACAGTCCTAACAGTGCTCAAGAAGTAAATTACATGAAATTTTCCGCAAAGGGCATAGCTACAGACTACGTACGAACAGTTGAATCAACCAGCACCAACATTGGTTTTGGTGTGGCTGGTTTTGAGGACCTTCTCGTTGGGGAAGTGCAAAATGAAAACAGCCATGAGAACAACAGTCTCGTTTCTCAGTCTGCCAAAACTACAAGCACTAGTGCATCTGCTCTACAGTACATTCGCATAGCCAAAAAAGTTTTCCAAATCGAGCCACACCAGTTACGCCTTTCCTTGACTGCTGAGAAAAAGGCAAAGTCCATTGTCCAGGATAGAAACCCCAGAGCATTGGAGTGTGAAAATTCTGCTCGCATCTTTATGGAACGCTACGGAAGCCATTTTCCAGCTGGGCTGCAGACTCTGGGCGGAGTTTTTTTTAATATTGCTGATGCCGAAAGTAAAAGCACCACAGATATATTCAAGCTGACAGAGGCTGCAGTTGCATTTCTTGGCGGAGCACTGAGGATTGGAGTCAGTGGTACTGAAGAGTACACAAACAGTGGAGAAAACAGTGAAGAGACAAATACAGCCATCCAGAATGAGAGGTTTTCCCATTCTTTAAGGTCTATAGGACCCCCAGCAACAAATCCGGCTACTTTCCAAAAGCTGCTTTCTTACAGCTCCACTTGGGCTTTGATTGACCGTGGTCCTGTCACAAGTTATATACCTATCTGGGAATTAATTGAAGATCTTGGAAGTGAGTTCAGGGAAGCAGCTACAGCCCTCAAGGAAACGTGGCATAAAGACGAAGATCTAAGGCAGGAAAAGTGGGAAGCGGAGCAAAACCACTTAAAAAGACGAGAAGAAAGTGAACAAAGAAGTAGAGAACGAATACTGGCGGAAGCAAGAGAAGAATTGCTGCGTATCCGGGAAGAGCATCTTGCAGAAAGGGTGAGAGCAAATTCAACTGGAAAGCACCAGTGTACAACGAGAAATGATAACCTTGAATGTTGTGTACTTATAAGATGTACAATGCAATACTATCTAACCCTAATATAACGTTACAGCACATCTGTTTCAAACAAAATGATAACCAGTTTACGGCGAATGCTCACGAATGTCAGTGGTAAAGACAGACCGAAAGACAGACAGAGGGCAGTGTGAAAGATTAAATGCTGCGATTCCTAGGCCACTAACGTCGGTGAGACCGATAGAACCCTTAACAGGCGACTGGCTGAACCTAAACGAGCGAACAAGTAATGTTGATGTCAACAATCACGTTGCTGAACACCATTTACAGACAAACCATCAGATCAACTGGGACTCAGGGAAATGCATTACCTTTTCCTACAGACTACTACCAACGTCTTACTTTAGGAAGCTGATTTACTAACTTAGAACAAACGCCCCTGACTTGAAGTCGGCAGTTGGTGGAACCGTACAAACTACTTATTGACGGACGGTACTAGTAACTGTTTGCTACGATTCAGTGGCGTTTGTTCTGAGTCAGTAAACCAGCTTTTTAAAGTAAGTCGTTGATAGTAGGTCTGTAGAATACGTAATGCATGTCGCAGAGTCCCAGTCAATTTGATGTTTCGTCTGTAAATGGTGTTCAGCAATGTGATTGTTGACGTCACCATTCCTCGTCGCTCGTTTGTGTTCGGTCAGTCGCATGCTAAAGTTTCTGCCGCTTTCACCAATGTAAGAAGCCTGGCAGTATCAGCATTTGATCTTGCTCCTCGTCTGTCCTCCGGTTTGTCTTTGTCCTTGACATTAGTAAGCAGTCGCCGTAAAGTGGTCATCGGTTTGTGTGCAGCACGTATATTGTAAGGTTGTAATATGCGTGCGATAGTTTCAGAGGTGCCTCTGATGTACGGTATAGTCCCTGTCGTGACAGGGCCAGAGTTGACCTTGGTCTGACTGTTGGAAACAGTGTTACTGTGAGTAACTGTTCAATCCCGTTTTCCATGTGCTGGAAAATCTGACAAGAACAGCATATTTTCCCTCTGTTAACTGGTGGCAAATGCCAAGTTGTCGTTGTCTTTTCCGAAGTGGGAAAAAGAGTCACAAACGCGATATTTTCCTTACATTAACCGTTTGGCAAAAATTTCCGCTTAAAGAGAGAAAGCGCACTGTTCAACCACTTTTTCCGTGTGCTGGAAAACGTGAAGTAAACAGCATAATTTTCCTGGTTTTAACGGATTGTTAACGCCGAGTTTTCCTTGCGAATTCCGAAATGAGAAAACGGATCGTGAACGTGGCATTTTCAATACATTAACAGTTTGGTAAAATTACAAATTAGGAGATTTTTTGCCGTGTAGGTTTTATCTGATTTACTAATTATTAGTCTCTATTACATACCTCTCTCACGAAAGTAGACCTCAGCCGTTTCTAAAAAATGCAATTAAATCGGCCACTATCCTGTTTGGGGCGATATTATGTTTCTTGTAGGCCCTCATTGGCATTCTTAGGGTAAAGTAAGCTTCACATGCATCACCCTAATAACATCTCCTGGGGCCGTGGAACTGATATTTATAAAGGGTGGGTGTGTACATTATACGCTTAATGTCAGATCCCGAGGGGAACAGTTAGTTTTGTTTTCCCTCGACTTCGTCTCGGGAAACATCAGGACTCTCTGGAAAACAAAACTAACTGGTTTCCCGAGGGATCTGACATTAAATGTTTTGTTATATTTCTAGACTTTCACTTCAACGGCAACAAACGAATGACCGAAGCGAGCCAAAACAGTGCACTCGGTACTTATAACAACACAAATTTAGTTCTTAAAACCACTGAATGAATGATTTATAAAGTACTTTCCTTATATTATCAGCATCTTTTTCCTCCACTAGCTGCTGTTTCTCTTCCGGGATGACTTTGAAAATCGTTGCTTTTTAGCTTAAGGCTTCGTGTTTGTGTTCAAGTTGTTGTGTTCATTCACGAAAAAGAAAACTGGCAGTGTTTTTCCCGCCTTCTGTCACACCACTCTCACCATGCTTTGATCACGTGCTGTTATGTAGCCCGAGTGGGGTACATTGCTTAATGTATCACGATCGCGATACATTTGATTTTAGTCAAGGCCACGTGACCAAGAATCAACCAATGGCAGTTCCCGTTTAGTTGAGTGAATGTCTAGGAATATAACAATTAAGAAATATTGTAAATGATAATACTTATTTGCATGTTATAACTGCGATGAATAACAATATTTGTTGTGTATTTGTGTATACGTCAGGGAAACCGAAAGACCGATTGCTTTCAAATGCGCCAGAAGCGTCTCAACTGGTTTTCTCTTTCGTAGTAACCTTTTTGGCAAATGCTAACCAAGTGGAAGGCTAGTTTTCTCAAATATTGATAAGACCGAGGTTCACTAATTGTTTTGTTCCTGTTTACAGGAACCTGGTCTTTGGGAAGGTTACTTTCCAAAAAATGGTAAACTCATCTTCACTCAAAACTGGATGACACGAGATGATGCTTATGAAAAAGGAATTGAGAAGATCATGCAGGACCCGCGTCACAACATCTGTAGAATAACTTACTGGCTATTTCAGGGTTATTCATTACAATGCTGGAGAGTCTCAGATGACGAGCCCATCGTTTTTGAAAAAAAATTTGGAAAGTATCGTTTGTTTTTCAGTGAGTTGCTTTTTAAATGGAGGGACATCGTTCCTAGACGAGGGTAAGACGAAGTACACACTTAGGGCTACATTGAGACCTTTAGTCTCTGTTACTTGTGGTTTGGGTGGCTAAGTGATTTAGGGAGACATAAGGCGATTTCACCGTATTTCGAAAAACTACATAATCAGTAATTAACGCATGCACTGTAACAATGACCTAGACATACAAAGTAGCAAGCAAGGCTGTTGAAAAAAAAGGCTAAAAATTTGCCCAAAAAATGTCTGTGCTAAAGCCGAGACTACTTGGTAGTGTAATGTTGACGAACTAGGCGAAATGATCAACCCTTTTTCGGCCTTTTAATTAAGGGTAAGCTGGTGATTTACTAGAATGTTTTATATGCTAAATACGTAAGTACAAAAAAAGTAAAGTCCGTGAAGTTGCTGTACAGCCGTCGTTTGTGTTAAGAATATCATCGCGTACAAACTCAATTATTTAGAATAAAGGCAATCTTTGTATGCTCTTAATTTGGTGTAGTTCCTTTTTTATCGCTCACGTTTGTTGTATTTGCCTTATTTCAATCTGATTACTACATGTATAACAATGTCAGCTACTCATTCAAAGAGTTAATCAGTTACTGAGAGATTCAAAAATACTGAGCAAAGTGGCTGCATAATGGCTATTGTTCTCGGGACATTTTACTTCCAGTCGAACTCGAAACATAGATCTGTGATATTACTGGTGAAGAGTGAAGTCAATCACTTTCACTGGGTTGAAGTCTGCGCGGTCTTTCCTTTGTAATGAATACCGAAACAAAGACCATACGAGCTATTGCTTCTTTTGCTCCGTACCAATGTAATGGCTTATGCAGTGCGTGCTTTACCCTGGCAAGCGTGACCACACAAACGAAGAAGTCGGTAAGGCCAGTTAATTTTTTTTCCTGTAACTTTTCAAAAAACAACTCGCTTAAATCGATTTAAATCTTACGATGCTTTTACAACTGGGGTCGAATAGAGTCTGAAAACTGCCTTGTCTTTTACCGAAAAGTTTGGCATGCGCGAGCTGTTAAAGCATACTTATATAGTCACTGTTAAGCCCAAAACGCAAAGCACAGTCCAGACCTGTAGTACTTTTTTTCGCTTTTTTTTTTTTTAACTCTTTTCAAACAGTTACAATTCGTTACAGTTAAGACTAATTATCTCAATTTTAACAAAGGGGAAAAAAAAAAGAAAAAAAAAGGAAAAAGAATGTCCATGGAGGGTATATCTACGCTGGGTGTGAGACTTTTCTAGCGCGGTTTCCGGTCTCTGTCAAGTTGTTTGGCTCGGTTCCCGAGATCTCGGTTTTTCCAACCGAGATCTCGGTAAGCGGGCTGGAAATTTTGCCATATGAACACTTCATCCCAGTTACCGGGATGAATTCTGGCGGTCCGGATGGCATAGTCTCGCATTGCCTGCTGTATTTTCCACATCATAAGCGTCCCATTTAACTGCAGTGATACAGCTTTAAGAGTTACCGATGCTAAGATAGGCCTGAAAGTTAAAATTTTTGTGTTTCGCTATGTTTGCCTTGTTTCCCGAATTTGGTGCCCGAACTCGTCCCCAGGATCTTTGACCTTTTCTCATCTCGGAAACCGGGCTGAAATTTCTCATATGAACCCAAGGCGAAACCCAGCCAGCCCGGTCAACCGGCTGAAGAGGCCCTAAGTGTACGTTTGAAGCACAGGAAGGGTATTTCGTAGTTTGGAACTATATATATGTATATCTCTGTCTGGATTTGTTAAAACGTGGCTAAAGAAATTTCAAGTGCATTTTAACTATTCGACATCTCAGTGGAATGGGGAGCACTTAAAAGTCACTAGCTGAAGCTAAACAATGACAGCATTATTGCTGGCAATAGACGGTGAAGTTCTCTCGCAGAAATAACAGGATTTTGCAATGAAATAAACAACATTCAGAAATTGTAATCCAGAAATTGTAATCTTTTAGTCAGTCAAACCGTGAGGCCCACAGCTCAGTGTCGGCCGAAAACAGATTAAGAATTCACAATCTTTGAGCACAGAATAGGCCTTCTAAGAGAAAATCACCTAAACTAAACACTCACGAAGCGTTTTTATGCTTGGCACAAAGTATTCTGGTAACACGAGCTCAACCGCACATACCTGAGATTTGTCTGTCCACACTTTCGGTAAATCTCACTATAAATGAGTTTCGCGGCAATCACACCAACACTTCCGAAAACCACTCATAATACTTCCACACACTTAACACGGGCGAAATATTGTCAAATTACTTCGTAAAACTCCCGCTTTCTCCACGTAAATCGTCACATGGAACTTTTCTCGACTCACTGACAGTCGATTTATTCAAGATCCCGGATGTAAACCAGCGGTTGAAAAGGAGACATACAACCTCCGTCCTCCACACAATTTTTTACTAAGTCTTTGGCCTGGTCAGAAATCAGCATGAATTTTCATCCTGCCTAATAGATTTCAACCCTAGAACCTACTTTGTGAGGCCAAAGACTTGTTACTGCCAACAACAAAGCTCGCAATATCCAATCTAAAAGTGAAAAGGGTGAAGTCAAATCTGAGATATACCGAGTCAAAGTTGGTAAAAGAAGACCACGGTAAAAGGAAGAAATACTAAAAAAGCCACTATCATATAGGTATCACGCAGAAAAAGGCATCCCGCAAAGAGGCATCACTCAAAGAGCCAACATGCAAAAAGGCATAACGCAAAGAGACAACACGTAAAAAGGTATAACGCAAAAAAGCCACACGCAAAAAGGCATCACGCAAAAAGGCAACACGCAAAGAGGCAGCACGCAAAGAGCCAACACGCAAAAAAGGAAAAACGCAAAAAGGGAGTACGCAACGAGGCTTAACGCAAAAAAGCAACACGCAAAAAGGCATCGCAAAAAAGGCAATTTGCAAAAAGGTTTACTTAGGATCCAGGCCTGGAGCTTAAACAATATTATTTAGTACATACTGTAAGCAAACCGAAATGGTATTCTAACGAGACATTCCATCTTGCTCACCTCGTGAGGTGCTTATTCGGTACCTTAGGCGTGTCCTGATTGATATATTACAACGTCCAAAATCAATATTACAAAGTCTAAAACGGAATTGACAGCTATTGCATTTCTGACGATGATCCCACCATATGAGGGATCATCCCCAGATTGACGGTAATTTTCCACTGCTGTTAACGCTACACAAAGAACCGCTCAAACCTGTCCACCATCTTGGTAAAGATGTGCCGATCTCAAAAATAAATCAATTAAGTTTTCCAGCCAGAAAGAAATGCAATCTTTGTCAATTCCGTTTTGGACTTGTTGTAATATATCAATCAGTGCACGCCTAAAATACTGAATAAGCACCTCCCTTTATTCGAATACCATTTCGGTTTGCTTGCAGTATGTACTAAATAATATACTGTTTAAGATCCAGCCCTGGATCCTAAGTAAATTTATCACGTGACGCCCTTTTTGCAAATTGCTTTTTTTTCGATGAAATTACAAAAACCATTAAGGATAAGTTAAGAGTTTGGAAATGGAGGAATCTTACTATCATTGGTGGAATTCAACTGGTTAAAACATTTATTATCCCCACTTTCTTATACCGTGCTAGCTTAATTTGTATGGATAAGGAATTTGTAAATGAAGTAAACAAAATTATATTTGACTTTATCTGGAAAGGTAAAGACAAAGTGAAACGTCGTATGCTCGTGGGGGGCATTGAAGATGGAGGATTGAAAGCTCCAAACTTGGATTCTATCGTTAAAACTCAAAGAATATTATGCTTTAGAAAGCTCGCAAGTGATGACCTTAGTAGCTGGAAAATTATTCTTCTTCATTACCTAAAACCAGTAGGTGGCAAATTTATCCTCGGCTGCAACTTCGATGTAAAAAAGCTGCCTATCAAGTTTCCGGGCTTTTATGAGGAATGTTTAAAGGATTTTTCGCGATGCTCCGCAGCAAACAAGGTTAGTCTAGGCAATATTAATGCAATAGATATTTCAAAGATCATTCTGTGGAATAATTGTCATATCTTAATTGGTGGTAAAACTGTTTTCAACAAACGATTAGTAGGTAAAGGAATTGTAAGAATAGGGGATCTTATTGCTGAAAACAATGAAATCATAATGAGCAAGCTAGGGGAGTTTATTCGCATTGGACGCACTCCCGAAGGACTGGCGTCATGCGTAATGAAGTGTTATGGATATGATCGCCTTGTGTCTTTCGATCTTCACGAGCAGACTCAGTTGTTTTTATATGGTAAAGAAGTTTTATTAAGTAATGCTGACTCAAAAGGCATCCATAAAGAAATTAGAGACGGAGAAATTGTTCAACCAACTGCGCAAAAAAAAATGTTTAATTTTTTGAAAATGATGATTTAAACTGGAAAGAAATTTACAGCTTACCCTACCAGATTGCCTTCGACAGTAAGTCACGTGAATTTCAATATAAATTGTTACACAGATATCTGGCTGACAATGATTTTTTAAACAGAATTGGTATTTCTTCATCACCACGATGTTCTCTGTACGATGGGGCGGATGGATCCCTTGAACACCTTTTTGTCTCTTGCCAGATTACTCAGAGTTTTTGGGCAGAAGTTATTAAATGGTGTAGCAATTGGGGGTGGTTATTAAACACATCTCAGCTAAAGATATATTATTTGGGAAAAAGGTACATAAAGTTGGTAAGCAGTATATATATAATTGCAGATGGACGAAAACAAACCCATGTTTACGGGTTTTCTTGGCAAGACTCAATAACGTTTATCAATTAGAAACCATCATTGCCAAATTGAAGAATAAAATGTCTTTTCATTTATGGACGAAATGGCAAGCTCTGGGTGGTACACAATTACCGATAAATACTTGTCAAGGTTTAGTAGTATTGATACTGTCGTTGTGTGTCGTGTGTGCTGTGCGTGCGTGTGTGAGTTATTTGTGTATTATTTATTTATTTTTATTTTTATTTTTTAATTCGTAATGTCGGTTATGTATGTAAAAATTAATGTCATTATTGTAAGGCAAGAAATTAAAATAAACATTGATCAAATTCCAAAAAAAATTGCCCTTTTTTGCAAATTGCCTTTAATTTTTGCGTTGCCTTTTTGCGTGATGCCTTTTTGCATGTTAGCTATTTGCGTTATGCCTTTTTGCGCGTTGCCTCTTTGAGTTATGCCTCCTTGCGTGCTGCCTCTTAGGATGATGCCTTTTACCGTGATGCCTTTTTCTGCGTGATACCTATATGATATTGGCTTTGTTATATTCATTTATCATTTTTCCTCTCTTAATTTTGTCACTTTTGATGTCAGAGGAAATCATATAACAGAGAATTAACCTCCTCGATTACACCTTGAGGATTTGGTAAAGACGATGATAGGAGGTAAACGATTTGTGATACAACGAGAGATTTCAGTATCGCAATTTTATCCAAGGAAAGACACTTTTCTAGGTGTCCAACTGCTCAGGATTTTTCCGTTTTTTCAATTTTCTCACGAAAATTAAGAGCGGCTGTCTGTAAATATCGAGAATTTGCCGTCAAAACGGAAATTTCGAAAATCTTCATATTCGGTCAGAAAAAACCCGTTGGTGAAACATTTTCGAAAATCACAATCAGTTTCCAAAGATTTTTTTTTTTTTCGAGAAAACAGGCAAAAAGTGAAATGCTGCCCCACGCCATATAGTCGCCGGTCTGAAACCTTTGAATGATCCATTTTCAAAGCCCTCGGGAAAAAAGACGGTTCAAGGAAACAACTTCATCTTTGGCAGGTAAGTAAGGCATCCCAGTTACAATACTATTTGGTAAAAATATTGCAAGATAATGAATTTTTTACTCGGTTAAAAAACGCTCGAACATTCCTATCTTTAGCACTTTCATAAACAATGAAATTTTGCATGGTACATGGAATTTTAGAAGAATCATTAAACCTCAGTAAAGCCCTACTGTTGTAGTACAACATATAAAATATCCAGCTTGGGCAATTAAATAGTAACCCGCCGAGAGAGGTAAGCGCGCAGTTTATTTTCGATGTTTTTGCATAAAATGCACGTTAAACGCGGGTAACACAAACTCCAAAAAATTGTCTTGAATAACATTTTTTCGTGGTGATTAGGAAAAAATAGTTCTTACTTGTAAAATCGAAAGATTCATTGAGTCTTATTACTCTGATATGAACTGACTAGTTAGAAGGATAGATGTGGGCGATGGCAATGAACTAGCTCTGAAAGGTCAAACGACAGTTTTCATAAATGTCAACAATGCTGAGGAGTCAGCAGATGGTGAGATTAATTTAGCTTGATTGACAACCCGAGAAGCCGCAAGTAGCTAAGTCGGTCATAAGGATAGTTTTCAAGTCACTCAAAAATTTGACGAATCGTTTTAATTTTCCGACTTTAATGAGATGCAAAATAAGGTTACCTGAGATTTTACTTACTTAGGCCTTGCATTGGTCCCCTAGGGTGGATTGGTTTACCGCATTTGCCCGCTGGAATTTTTAATTGTTTTTAGTCTAGGGCCCTCTGTCCATATTGCTTGGACTCCAATTTCCATGTATTAGTCATTTAACAATTAATATACAATAAAAAATTACTCAATTCTGATTGGCTGAAAAAGAAGTGCAGTTCTCCTGTAACACAAGTGCAAGTTTGTAACACGAGTGCAAATTGCAAATGGTTTTTGATTGGCTGAAAAAAGCAAAAGAAACCAACAAGAGCCAATCAGATTAGAGCTACTTAATAGCAACAAAGTTTAAGATAAGACATGCAGGATAATGGCTGTCGTTTTCAGCAAACAACGATTTGATTTTGCATGCAAAACAACAATAGAACAGTTAAAAATATTCCAAAAATCCAAACACAGTAAAAAGTACGTCTTTCTGGCTGAATGTCTTGAAAATGTGTTTGCGAGCGCCTAACAGGCAGTACACGTGCCATTTTAGCTCTCTAATTTTTTACCCTTTTTAACCTTCTATTCGCCCCTAAATATGTTTATGAAACCGTTTCATTAATATTATACGTCTGTATATCGCTTGAATGGCAAGGATTTAAACATGTTCGTTCCTTACTGGTATTTTGTCATCAACTTCACCGAGGCGCTTGTCCACGGGTCTTTGGCGTTGTTTAGTTGACCATGGAATATCAAGGACGACGCTTACACGTCGCGGATGTAGAGCAGGACGGCAGAAACAAAGTCTTTCTGGTGTGACTTTGTCAACCTCGAGTCTTCAATCAAGTCAAATCCTATCGTAAAAACCTTCGGTTCCGACAAATACGACCATTAATGGCAGAGTTGAACAGCATTTGCATTTTTCTTTGCCTGGAACATTAAATATTCAGTCTGACACCTCGTCCTGCAGTTTCATTAACAATGCTATTATGAACCGTCATTCACCCATGGCGGATTCTCTGCAAAACACTATGTGGGACTTCTCGCGAGATTCAGGATCGCCACATAATTCGAGTTATCATGCGCCGAAAATTATGGTTGCTGATGCAATGTCTCTTGCACCCAAGATCCCCGAAGTGCAGGAATTCATCGATAGGAATAAAGTTAGCCTCGCTTTCGTAACGGAAACGTGGCTAAAATCTGCTGTGGAAGACACTGCTGTGGATATTCCCGGCTTTTCCATTGTACGGAGGGACAGGGCATCCAATGCACAACGGCAACGTTTGTCTTCATATCAAGGACGATCACTTTAGATTTAAAAAGCTTAAGGAGTTAAGGTGCTGTAAAGATCATGAAAGCCTATGGGTGCATTTGCGACTAGCCTGCGGAGCAGGCGTTAAGCGGGGAGGGTAAGAAAGAGAAGAAGGGAAACGCCTGCTACAAAAGCCGCGTCTTTTGCATTTCGCCCCTTATTTCAATTATCCCAGCCGTCACTTCAGCGACCAATCAGAATTAGGCGTGCGCTTTTATGCATGACTAACTTCACGCGGGAGTGTATCGCCAAAGGCGGTTTCGTAGCTGTAGGCATGAGAAAATCTTCGCAACAGAATGTCGGCGCCGCGACTCCCACAAAAATTTGTAAAAGGGGACAGAAACCCAATATAAACGTTAAAAAACAACAGTAGTTGTAGATTTTGTGGAGTCAACTTTACTTCTGGGGGAGGACGAGCCGCCGTCGTCGGGAAGAGTTGAAAGTGCGGGGTTGATTTTAGCTCATTGTTGCTGCTCTTTTAGGCTGCGATTAACCAGAAACGAAAACTTGTCAGAACGGGTCTGCAGACCTTATGGTCGCAAATTATAACCGCAGCTGAACTGTACAGTTTCATCGAGAAAGCTGTAAGCAACACTAATGTTAAGGAAAATTTACAATGAGAGGTTGTGGAAGATCGAAGAAAAGACAGCTTCCCACCACTATCACGCCGCAAAGGAGCGATGTAGGAAAGAAACGATTCGAATCTGACGGTGAACAGCTGAAAGAAAAACGTCCAGGTTAATTCTAGAAAGACATTGTTTGCGGAAAGCTCGACATGCAGTGAGTGACTCGTCGAACGCAGAATCGGGAATTGCTGGTATTGAAATTAACATTTTATACACAGACGCCTGAGCAAGTAACGCTTACACTCGTCAGACAAGAGGCCAATATTTTGTTGAATTATTGAAATATAGAAGATATTACGGGAAAGCCAAGCACCCAGCTTAAGGCACCGGTATTGATTTTGAACCCTACAGAGAAATCATCGTTCGCAAAATGTTTGACAACACCACGCAGGCTAATTGAAAGCTCCAGTTTGGTTTGCTGAACAAGCTTGTTCTATTGTCTGATTAACCAATCAGAATTTGCGGACGCCAGCGTCTGCAGAGGTGAACAAAACGGGGTTCTTATAGCAGGCGTTCCCTTCCTTCTCTCTCCAATCCCCTTTCCTTTTTTTTTCCTACCTCCTTCTTTTCTTTCTTACCCTCCCTCACCCCCGCCCCTCCCCCCCCCCCCTTTAACGCCTGCTACATGCTGTACGCAGGCTAATTTGCGACCAAAGCGCCTCCTGAGAGATTTTTCGACCCTCTCGCTTGCTGAATCGCGATACGCTAATTGTGCACTCATGATTTTAATTGGCTTTGCATCAATTCACTCAAGAAACATTTTCGTCTCAAACAGATTGTTAAAAAGCCTACTAGGAAGAATGCCATACTCGATATAGTTCTTACGAACTTGCACCAATATTACGACGAGCCGCATTCATTCCCGCCCTTAGGCCTCTCAGATCACAACACATTTAAGGCAGAAGTTAGAGTGAGAGAAAGTGGTCAAAACTCCACAAACTCCTTCATGCTCGAGCGCCACTCGCGTGCAAGTCGCAAGGCAGAGTTGGGGAGGCATCTGAGTGCTATAGATTGACCTCCACTGTTTTCATCTCTTGACTGCTGTGAAGATATGTTGAATGTGTTCTACAAAGTACTACGCACAGGACTCGATCTTCTCATGCCCGTTAAGAAGGTGCGTGTGAACACATCTGACGTCCCGTGGATGACCTAGCACCTGAAATCGCTTATACTTAAAAGGCAGAAAGACCTTTCACGAACACGGTATTAAGTCAGCTCAGTTTAAATTCTACCGTAACGCAGTCAACCGTGAGCGAAAATCATGTAAAGCAGTCCTCTATGAAACCAAGGTACAAAGCATGAAAGAAGAAAACCCGAAGGCATGGTGGAGAGAGGTTAAACGTTTGTCCGGCGCACACACGAATTCTGAAGCCTTGTGAAACCATATTCATACTGAGGGTGCTGAAGAGCTATCTCCACAGGACTGGCGAACGCTATCGATGAGGCGTTCCTAGAACGAATGGAAGAATATTGCCTGCCCCTCCCACTGGCCCAAATCCCCCAGAAAGAACACTCAGCTCACCTCCCGTTGCTTTCAGAGTTGCGCATTGCGAGACTCTTAGCAAAATTAAATCCGTCTCAGGCGTGTGGAGTTGTGGACTAGATGAAGTTCCCAACTGGCTACTGCGGCAGTATTCCGAACTTCCTACTTACCCTGTACGTAGTATAATTAATGCGTCCTTACGAGAATAGCGCCCTCCTACCATCTGGAACTACGTGGATGTATCCCCACTACCCAAGAAAAAGAAGGTTGAGTATTTGAAAAAAGATCTGAGAACAATCTCGCTTACTGCCTGTTTACCGAAAGTCGCTGAGGATTGTGTCGTACACGATTTCACGAAGCCTGCTGTTCTCATACCTAATTCGTCCACTACACGGGCCCTCATACACATGGTCCACAGCTGGGCTCAAGCGACAGAAGGCAATAGCACAACAATCAGGACTGTGCTATTCGATTGTCGAAAAGCATTCGATCTAATTGACCACAGGATAGTGGTTGATAAATTATGTAAATTAGTTCTAAAAACCAGAATAATCAACTGGATAATTGATTTTCTGTCCGGGCGTTCTCAGCGGATTAAGCGAGCTGAGGGATGTTACTCCAAGTGGGACTCTGTACGCTCTGGGGTCCCCCAGGGGACAAAGCTAGGGCCTCACTAGCCTCCCCGCAGACGTCCTTTGGGGATCGTTTGTCACGCATTCATTTCTCCCCCACGGGGAGAAATGAGTTTTGAGTTCTTTCGGTGTCGTGTTGATGTCTTGCAGAGTCAATTTTCACGTAGTACGATCAGCATTGCAGTATTCTGCTTGCAGAATTTAATATGTCTGTCTTTCTTA
This sequence comes from Porites cylindrica, assembly GCA_964035525.1. NCBI lineage: Eukaryota > Metazoa > Cnidaria > Anthozoa > Scleractinia > Poritidae > Porites > Porites cylindrica. The sequence continues at coordinate 26,664,521 of OZ037775.1, forward strand.
GAGTCCCCTTAACAGATCCAGATAGATGGCTTGCTTTTTCACAAAATTCCCACGGGGTTACAGATGCTCCCAGACTAGATTTGAAATTTTGGTGTATTTTCTTTCTTGCGATCCTAAAAGCAAACCTGTTTTCTCAGTACCTGTTTAAGTGTAACTTTATTCTAAATTTTGACTCTCAACGCTTTTCTGTATATCTCTAAAACGGTTACACATTAATCCTCATCAGATAATCATCATGATGTATACAATTATGTCTGAAACTTTCACTGAGATATATTCACTGCAACACCTTGAAATTTCAAGACAAGCCTAGCCTACGAACTGGCCAAAATCCGCGTTACAACATTCACTGTTTTGACGTAATGCTAATTTTCCAAATTAATGCAGATCATACATACCTTCATGACTAGTATGATACATGTACTTCAAATGTTTTGAAACTGCTCCTGCCATCTGTACAGACGTTAAAACTATCAAATTAGATAAATGTTTTACTTAAAATAGATCATAATATAGAGGGCTTTTCGACTCTTTGCTCTCAAAGTCCACGAAATGCGTCGTTTTCTAAACTTTTTAAACTTTGTTTGATTTACTACCCCATTTAAACTTACAGCTGAGCACAAAATACACAAAAATTTAACTGAAAAGCCCTTGGTGTTTTAATTTTAAGGGTAGACAATTTATTAAGTTTACATTACATATTCATGATATACACGGCAAAGTTAGAATAAGCTGTCAGGATCGAGTAGTCTAGGGGAGATTACGCATGTTATCATTTTAGATGCGCGTGCTCTTACCTTTATATAAAAGGAAAGGGTAAATTCCTGACTGTATGTAACTGATAATATTTTTTAAGACACTTTTTTTACAAAAGATATAACTCACCCTTTGTTTCCCTTGTTTTTAAAAAGATAAAGAAATACTTTACGACCAAGAGTCAACAATAGAGCGGCTAATTTAATTAAGTTTCTTATTGTCCACAGCAATAGATAACTACCGTTTGTTTTCTCTTGTTATTGGTTTTTATTGGCGTATCGTCCCTAAAGGTTCGCATAAATTAATGCCCTTTTTATGACTTGTACAGATATGTCATATTCCATTTTTTTGTTGTTGTTTGACACGAAACGGGGCTGTCGCAAACTAAACTTGACACCGATTTTGCAAAAAAAAAAAGCGGCCAAAACTATTCTCAATATAGGCATCCATTTGCCTAACGAAGAGATTACCTTTCCATCAAGCCCTACTTGACTCAATAGATGTCCCACCAGTAAAAATCACTGCCGGTGCTTTGACAGGCCTGTTGATCCTAGGACTGACCTTGGAACGTGGAATGCTGTGGAAAATCAAAAGCAAATACCTGAAAGTACCTCAACATTAATTAACTTCCTGAAATTTTGAATACTTCTTTACATTAACAACAATAGATACACCGCATTGTCTGTAGTTTTTCCAACAGAACGTCAATTGTCACTGATTAGTTGAACGATTGTCCCTTTTTTGATAAACAACGCATATAAAAGAAGACACGAACATTATTTTCGATTACAAAGAAGTGGTGTTCGGAGCAGAGTCGTGTAGTTTCCTTGTACTTCCAATATTTGAATCCTTTTACCACAGACTTAGTTTTCCCAAGGGATAACTCGTAAGAAAGGCAGTCATTTAGCAACAGGTATGATGCTTCTTCTGATTTCAACTTTGTGTATAAACCTGTCTGACCAATTGAATAATTCCGCACCAACACCCGCGGCCAAATAGTCTTTTACGGAAGGCTTGAGTTCATTCTTAAGTGGAGAATAATCGAAAATATTGGACATATTAGAACTAATCAGGACAATTCAGGAGAATTCTACATGTTTTCAATTTCCTGAGATTATACTCGGCGGGACATTTTTATAGTGATTACAAAGAGTGAAAGATTTTTCACCTCGTAGTGCGACCGGTTAGCATTATTACGTAACGCGAGAAATCCTAGCAAATTAAAGGAGGGCATTAATCATAGGATATTGGAAAAACACACTAACTATTATGTAAGAGTTTAAATGATGGTGGTTGAACAAGATTGCATGTGATCTTGCTGTCCTTTATTGTTACTAACCCTTAACTTTAAACTTACGAAGCCAATGTTAAAATGGAAAACAAAGTGCAAGAGAAAACGGAGAGAGAAAGTGAAGATCAAAGAGGTAATTTTCAGAATAAAAAGTCTTGTATCTTTTTTTTTTACGATTAATGAGTGCCTATAACTTTAAGTAATTGACAGGTTACTTTTTGTTCTTTGTTTTTTGTTTGGCTTTTTTTTTATTGAGGTATGTTGTAATTTTATCTATCCTATATTCGAAAACTTTCTCCTTTTAATTCCTTAGGATTAACTTCTTTCTCTTTCTAATAAACAGCCTTTTCCCAGTGCGTTTTCGTTGAAAAATAAAATCAAACAAAACAAAGCCAAATACAAAACCGATTCAGTTAAGCTGTACCTCATAATGTCTCTTACTGGTCGTTTCCTTTTGCAACTAATCGAGCGCCGAACAATAGAAGCTAGGCGCCACGTTTGAAATAGTACCTCTGAATAAGTGCCCCCCCCCCCCCCCCCCCGATAATCCTTTCCATAAAAGGGTCCCGTGCCATAAACTGAATCATAATCCGAATTATCCTTTTGCAACCCGAGGAGGTATAATACTAATCTTTGTATTTGTCATGTTATTACAGTTGAAATCAAAGGAAAGAAGTGTTTCTCTAAACCTTCGGTAAGAATTGCAGCAGTTGTGGTTGGTATAGCCCTGGCAGGCGTTGTCATTTCGTCCGTTTATGCAGCAGGAGTGTTTGATTCTGGACCCGAGTTACCAGAAGTAATGGAAGGAGAGGCCACCTTTTCATCTAACGACGGGGAAGGAGAATTTTTCCATGTGATCATTGATTATAAGAGGAAACTAATTCAGCTTACTTCAGTGGGTTATCTGCCCTCCTCGTTTCCACTATCGGGACGACGGCTTATGTCTTTTGAAGAAAATGATACAGCAAATGGGACCAATATCAATGCAACCAAAATCGTCATACAGGATTACAACACGGTAAGGTACTCATGTTTAAAAAACAAAGCAAATTTGTAGTTGAAGACATATTTCATGATAAAACTGAATTGGTGCTTGAAATTTTTCAAACAGCAACTGATATTCTACCCACTTCAGTGGACCTAAACAGCAGACTTAAACAGAAATCAAGTGCGAGACTGTCAGCTAGGATTGTTCCCTATTAACTGCTGGAGCGAATATCGTACATGTAGGTTGGCCACCGACTATACTGATTCAAGATCTATTCCATAGCCATTCTGGCTACAGCTAATCGTCGGTGTATGGCATTTCTGTCTGACGAGGGGTTAACTCTTGATACTCTTCACGGCGCCCAGTTCACCTTATAACAGACTAAATTATTGATAAAAAATTCTCTTTAGAAAAGCTAAATCATTATTTAACTAGGTTCAGGACACGATTCCGTTTCAAATTAAGTAAACACAAGCTACCCCTAGCTATTTTAGGAGCTTTGATCTTTTAATGAAAGCATAAATTGTATTGATTTGTCATCAATAATTGTGGGGAATAAACAAACATATCTACCGGTCATAATGAAATGTTCATCGAGTTTTCGTTTTCCTTTACATGCCAGCAAAAAAAGTACTTCATCGTTCCAGAGCATGGAAATTCCACCACAAAGTGCATTTACACAGCTCTTGAAGGAGATATGATTCCAAGACATTTACTGAAACATGCAACTCTGAAATCGGTAAGCAGTGAACAACTCGAGTGTATGCTCTTAACGGATGCATAATCCAACGAGCGCCCAAGTCAATCCAACAACAACGTAAAAAAATGCCTAGGAACATTATTGAGATTATTCAAGATCTATGTTTTAGTAACAAACTGTGAAGAAGACGCTGTCACCGACAACGCCTCATTTCTTCCCCGTGATTCTTTTACTTCTGCATACTTTTCCGTTCATTACAGTTTGTATAAGAAGAGAAATTTAATTCACATTTTCCTTCTTTCGGTTCTTTTTATTAAAGGAAAATATCGAAGGGAATTTGACCCACGTTATTTTCCAAGTTGATAATGATACTGAAGTGGACGTTTACCGGGCAAAAGGACTTCACGGAAAGATATACGAGGTCAGTAACTGTTAACACGAGAGATGAATAAACCTCTAGGCTGAGTACTTTTCTTTTAGTGTTGCTTTTTTTGTTTTGTTTGTTTTTCTTTTCTTTTTTTGGTAATTTTGTGAACATGGCAGATGAGCGACTCTTTGAACTGTTTATTACTTTCTCAATATCTGTCATCTTTCTTTTCAACTCTTGAACGCCTGATCCCGAGTGAATCGATCATTTGATCCTATGAGTTTTGTTTTCAATTCAAAGGCGGCTTTTATGAAAATTTTGCAAAAGTTGACATGGGGCAGTGAAATGAATAAATAAATATACACAAAAGGAAGAAACAAAATAATTTATTAATAGGAAGTATGAACTAGTATATTGATCATCAAATTCTTATCTACAATTAAGATTTCTTTTTAATTTAGCTTTTCTGTTAACTCTAGATCATACTCTCTTGTTCGCTTGCTAGGTTTATTTGCATCTTCCAAATGGGACAATCCATATGCGCTCTAAGGAACATGAGATGAACTTCACTGACTACAAGCAGCTAAACTGCTACAAATACATTGAAGAAAATGATACAATCGAAGAGGCTTTTTACCAATCCAATGATTCAAAGCTGTGTAAGTATTAATACTTTTTTTTAATTCTTTGCTTCAGAATATTGTCGTTTTATTTCCTCCTTACATCTGTTAACAGTACAATTGACTGATCCCTTAAAAGGACACAAAATTACATCTGTCACTGCATATTCCCCGGGGGGGGGGGGTACTCCCTATAATGGCTTATACGGGAAGAACCCTTCCGAAAGAGGTACCTTTTTCAGGCTTGGAAAGGATGCGGATTTCACGATAGGGAAATCTGCCATTTGGCAGAGCAAAGAGCAAAAGAGCAAACAGAAAGATCTTATGGGTGTGAAAAAGGCAAGAAAATCTCCAGATTTTGTGATTTATTTAACAATTAATGAATGAGGCTGAGTATCTTATGAAGAATTACGGAGATCGAGGAGCGTGATAACACCCTCCGAGATCCCCATAATCCTTCATATAATGCGAAAGCCGAATTCAATAATTGTTTTATTATTTATTCAAAAATAATTCCTAGTTTATTTACCATTTACATGAGGAAACCGGAGATTGTGATTGGAGAATCAAAATTTGTTCCATTCCGCCGTTCGAAAAGAACAGAAAATGTGGGTTGTCGTTTGAGTCCATCCAATTTCTCTACTCTATTGAGTCTCTCCAGCTTATTTAGATACACTTTGAAGAAGGTCCTTCTCCCACAAAGTCAAATTCAATTGCTGAATGTTTACAAAAGAGACATGCACCCGGATGATTTGTGTAAATGGTAAGCACCCAGTTATCCAAGTATAGCCACTAGGATTATTTTTACCCTTTCCATTGGCCCGATTTACACGCTGTCTATGAGCTGAAAGATATAGCAAGTAATCAGCGATCAGAATGCGGGTTTGCGTGCGATGGCATGTTAGTAGAATTCTACTAACATTCATTATCTTTAGTCACAGAAAGCCAATCATCCCCTGAGTCATCGATAATAGAGAAGAATATCCGAGAACTGTCTACCAACTTTACGCATCAAACAAATGATAGTATTTCCTTGAGCAATGCCAGTCTGCTTCAGCAGCCTTCGTCAGTCGTTAAACGTCGTCGACGCGGGATTGGGTGGCGAAACGGTGGTTTGGACTGGTGGTACGGAAACTGGTGCGGGGCTTACCAGGGTGGTTATGAAAACAACCCAAAACCTCACTGTCGATGGTTTTGTTCCCAAACGAAAAGCTATGTAAACCGCGCTTGTCGCGACTGTCTCCCGCCCCAGGATGGCTTGGATGAAGCATGTATGGAGCATGACAGGTACAATATCTGGTAACTATTAATGTCACATTATAAGTCGAGATTTGGACTGTCTGGCCTGTTGTAAAAGGGGGCGAAAGATGAAGTCACTTAATTCCATAAAAAAAAGTCTGATTCATTTGACTTTTGTTGCCGCATGTTCGCAAAATAACAAAAAATTAACTTAACGATTATAGACCAGGAGTAACATGAATTCAAACAAATGCAAGTGACGACTAGATTTATTATGTAAACATTGATTTACGCTATCAGTGTGGAATTTTTGGGGCCGAATCGCAGACGTGTGTATCCTCCGCGAAACGTCCCTAGTGGTAGGGAGTGAGGAGAAACGGTCGTATTCGCAAGCTACAGGTTTTGATATTTATTAGAGGAATGTTATAAACTAAAGTTATTTACATATAATTAACCTTATAACACAGGCGGTCCAAGCTAAGTATGAGAGTTTAATCATTAATACATGTGGTTTCCTATTGAGTAATCCTTAAAATGGCCTTGAACATAAAAGATTTCTAAGGGAATTCAGGCAAAAGTTCAAGAATATAGATACTCGCTAGAATTTTCAAGAAATACTCTCTACCTTATTTACTTTACTTGTTTTTTCTTGCTTGAGATTATTTTCTCGATCCATTGCCATTTAAGTGATTTCATATGACCCCGAGTTTCCGCCCTAAAAGAAAGGACTTCAAGGTAAGATGTATTTCATTGCAAATTCTGGCGAGTATTATTTAACGCAGTTTCTGCCTCCTTTCAAAGATGATTTGCAACATTGTCGCAAGGTTCGTGATTCAAAAATTGACGAGCGAACACACCTCGTATAGACTCGTGTCTCGCTTGGGTAGTGAGTTCCAGGACGGAAAGAACGCCTTTCAGAGGAAGTTGGGAAACATTTAAGAACAATTTCAATTCGTCACACTCAGAGTAAACCCATTTAATTTCTTCAAAAAATCTATGTATAAAGTAATTTACACTTTTCGTAAACAGTAGAGACTCTTGAGCAGACAGATAATGAAATTATGTCGATGTGTATGGACATTTGCATTTGCATTTGCTGAATGGCGACTTATATAATCGTTAAATAAAATTGCCAAGACTTGGTCGGCTAGATTTTTCCCATGCCTGAAGCAAACTAAGATTATGTTACGTTATCCCAAGTGAACTAAAAGCTTGTTTCAAATAGATCGTGAGATGGTTGTGAACAACTTTTAAAATCCTTATATCACCTGGTTCCAACGTCCTATTTCACACGCTGTGAAAATCTTATTTTTGAATTAAATGCAGGTGATTTTCGACAGTCGTGACATGTATACGTTATTTATAATACCTCTATTTATGACTTTTTTTTTCTATTATTAGGTGTCTCGTCAATCACGATAGGGGTCCTTGGTGGTGCCAGCCAATCGGGAATCGCTGCAAGTGTGATAGTCCATTTGTATGGAGGGCCTACCATCAAATCTACGCGTGTTCATCTAGGAGTTGTAGATCTCACGCCCGGCAAGTCTTCTGGACATTTTACTACCTTTTGTCTTGTTGGTATCCCGCAAGGTTCTGTTTTCCTTGGTTTCGGTTTGTTTGCGGATGTAAATGGTGTTCGTGTCCACGAATTATAGTCTATTGGAAATGTATTTTTTTTAAGGCGTGTGCTTTCTTTGGTTCCGGATCAGTTTTTTACTAACTATCAAGTCGAGTAAAACGGCAATAATTCATAGATTAAAATGATTGGTAAAAGAAAACAGTCAAAGAAATTGTAAAGCGTGATACGTAGCACATGTACAGATAGCTGCCGGTGGTGTCAATATCAGCATGTATTTGACTTGTTACTTTTTTATACTCCGGAACCGTCTAATACTGTGCTGCTTTGTTTACTTGCATTCAACTTAGAAAAACTTTGACCCCGCCCTTCAGAGTTTCTGTCTTATTAAATTAAGAGTCGTTATCTTGCTAAAATTACTTATCATCAGAATGAAGGGAATAACTGCCAAATCAAAAATCTTCGTTTGTTTAACAAATTATCTTCATCAGTATTGTAGGAAATATATGGAGCCGGTAAGACTATCCTCTCATATTATTTTATCACGTTAGCCAAAGGCAGTTGTAATAAAAACATTTCTTTAGGTTCCGCCGGTTCCGCAGGTTCGGCGGTTTCTCCGTCTGCAGTTCCGCAGATTAGTCTTGCCCATATGGAGGACAGTGCTGGAGATAGGGTTCGGAGGGTCAAACAGCTTTAAGGTGTTTCTTCCAAACAGTGATGATTTAAGTCATATACATGCTAATCTTCGCATCAGCTTTTAAAGGGCCACTTTAATAGTAATATTAGCTGTCCGAATAGTTTATCAAAACTAAATGCATGTAGATTTTAAATTGACTGCCGTTTAACTCTTCAGTCGTGTAAGGATCTTGTAGTTAAGAGTGCTTAAAATAAAGTTTTTATAAGTCAATGTTATTGTTGTTCTTCTAAGTTTGAACACAGAGAAATTCATCCTCATCGCAAAGGGAGGTCATCTCAGCGCAATTTGGACGTTCTGTTCAGCCTTTCGTAGCTGCCGGTTTCCACGGCGCGTGGTAGGAAAAACCTTCAGTTACGGAACGCCCCGAGAGAAACAGGCGTCTCCCATTTCCTTTTGAGGCTAACCTGGTTAGGAGAACTAAGGAACTGAATGTGTAGATCTAAGGCCGGATTGGCCAAGCCACTTAAGTGACAATAGGCCATTCGCGAAACTAGGAATAAACGTCTCAAGTTATACATTGAACAGTTCTTGACTCGTGAAGGCTTAACATTCCGATCTGTCTTGTCAGTCTTACAACTTAAAACCACAGACTGAGAAAAAAAGCTAACGAAGGTGACACTTGAAAGTTCCAAGTACTGATATACAGTCGCCCCCTAAGAGCCCCTCCCAGCTGGCGACACTTTCCTCAACGAATTGGAATTTGGAATGTTGGTTTTGAGGAGAGGGGAGAACCGAGGTACCCAGTAAAAACCTCTCGCAGCAGAGACGAAAACCAACAAAAAAAAAGAAACCCACCTATGGCGTCCTAAGAATTGACTCGAACCCCGGCCACACTGGTTAAGGCTACAAGTTGGCTTTAATAATACCCACAGATTACCTATGATGCCCTTTCGTGAGCCAGTGTGGAAAAAGGAAAGGACCGAATTAGTGGGTGTCACTTTTGAGAAAAAAAAACTACAAAGATATAACAATTGAAGTCAACATTGGAGCTCATACTTCCATAAGTCGAGTCGACAAACTAAAAGATACATATTCATCAGAGCTAAATAATGAAAATGGCAAAAATATTTTTCCAGCGGGAAAAGATACTCTCCATACATTTTCTTCAATGAAATCCAAACAATTTTCTCATAAATTATTACGTTTGCCCGGGTGTATACGCTATGAATGTTTGGGTGGTGATGTTCCGGTGGGATTTAAGACTAATGCTTTCTGATGATGAGCACACAAACACTTTCTCCCATTTCCAGTTCGAGCGTTTCTTGCCGTCTCCCGGGGGTGTACACCATGAGTGTTTTGGGTTTTCTGCTGGAACTTTATGATGAGCACACTACTAAACCTCTCTTGTCCGATTCGCTTGTTTGTTGCTGTTTTCCCGAGGGTGTCAGCCGAGAATATCTGGGAGAGAATATTCCACCAAAAACCAAAAAGCCCAGCCCTATCCCACAATAACTATAAAAAAAAGAGACTAAACGGGCCACAAAGCGGCCAAAAAAATCGCGATTTTTTAAGCGATCGCGCTTGTTTTAAATTTATAAGTCATGTTTCGATGTGACGCACATCCTCGTAAGTTGCAATAAAGTTCCAAAATCTGTGAAATTTATATCAATCTGAAAAAATAAGCTAATTGTGCGATTAAATTAAAAAAACAACAAACAAACGTAGATAACTACAATGTAAGTATTTGAACGATGTAATTGACTTGATTATAAAGGTTATTAAATAAGCCTCTCTATGATAAGCGTTTTCGAACATTTTAGTGAGAAAAATGGAGCATTAAGGTGGAACCTTTCTATAGAGAAACAAAAGTATAGCGTACAATGGCCTAATTCTTACACGTCTTGCCGTTCTAGTGACTCTGAAAGTCATAGATGCAGACATGTAACCATGCATCACAGTCTCCAGTTGAAGATATTGCATAACATCCTGGTCGTTAAAGGAGAACTGAAGTAAAAAAATAACCATTTTTTAAATTAATGCTTAAGACCCGAACATTAATGTTTGACGTCTTTTTTGTGATTTTTTGCCTTTTTTCCAACTCGAAAAAATGGTTTTGCTCGCTGTTATGGGCCTTTAGCATTGCGGCTCAGAATCGGCCCGTCAGCGGTTGTTTTCGAAGCGTGTGACGTCACGTATGGGGAAGAAACGGGATGCTCCACAAAAAGCCTACTGAAGGTCTTTTAAGCTGAAGAACCCAAGCTCGGTGTCCAGCTGTCTTCAAGGGAAAATTGTACCGAAAATGCCAAGGATAGCATATTCTAACAGTTTGCCACACTCTTTACTGTATAGGCTTAATCTGTAAATTCGGAGATCTCCTCGGGATAAAAGTGTGGATGAGGCGACGTTGGCGCGACACTGTAAACAAGAACCGCGTAGGTAACTTAGGTTTACTGTACATCTGTTTGAAAGACGTACGTGTAGCAGAAATATTAACAAAGTAAAAATATGAAATTTGTACATCAAGGATTTTAATTGCTTGCAGCAACTTGTAAGCGTCGATTTATTTTGTAATTAAACATTCTCTTCTTTACTGATTTTGGTCAATTAAAGTGTTCCCTTTATTACAAGCTGTACAGGTTACAAACTTTCCCGCTGGTGGCATTTATTTATTATTTGTAGACGCACCGGCAGAAGTTGCCATAATTTAATGTTTTAATGAGGTTATATAGTATGAAACTGGATCGTTTCGACGGTGTTCTGTGTTATTCTCGATCAGCTCAAAGGGCACAATGACGGGGCACTATTCTACAAAGCACGTTTGTTTGAACATGGCGCAAGTTGGCGATAAGTGAGTCCAACCTTTCGTAATTTTTGAGAGTTACGAGGAGAAGTTTTCCGGTATTGCACAACGCGAACCGTATAAATAAAGCTATTCGTTGCACAAGGTTTACTTTCTATCGTTGTGTTCGTTGTCTTTCGTAGTTAGTACTGTTATCGGGATATTCTAAATCTTTCATCATGGTCTACTGTAGCGCTGTGGGTTGCAATAATGATTCTCGATATGTTGGTAGAAAGCAAGGGGTAAGCTACCACAGATTTCCCACTGATGATAAGCTCTTGAAAGAGTGGCTGGCGAAATTATCCCGGCTAGATCTTGTTGTTACAAAAGATTCCAGGGTATGTTCGTTTCACTTCGAACCTGAATGCTACGAGCGTGACCTAAAAGCTGAACTTCTTGGACTTAAATCTACCCAACATCATTTGAAGCCAGATGCAGTGCCAACAATTTTCGACCACCGTCCGAAAAAGAAGCCGAGACTATCATCTGAGAGGCGCCTCCAGGAGAGATCTAAACAAGAGGTAAGGATTGTCAATTCGCATTAAAAAAAAAAAGAGTTTGCGTGCTGATCTTATGGTAGACTATTATCCACGGATGTTCATAAACGCGGTCACGCAATGTTAAAACCTGCAGTAATGAAAAGGCCCTTTGCTGTATTTTCTCATTGGAATATTAATCATTTTCTAAATCTGGGTTGGTGATAGAGGCTAATTCCTTCTATTGCAGTTCATTAGCTCTGTGACATCCTCTCACCCTGCCCTACCTGTTGCTGTTGGAGAACCTAGTACTTCAAGTGCATGTGACCAAACAGCCAGCCCCAGGGAACAAGTTCTTGAGGAACCTGAGAATGTGAACATCGCATCGGTTCCTACTAGCTCGCCTATAGAGACGCATGATTTTGGATGTCAAGTTAACACTCGAGGAGAGAGTCTTATGCTGAAATCAGTAGGGACCCAAACACCTGACTTCTTTGGTCTTTGTGACCAGTACACTCAGACGGAACCAGGACTTTTTGATGGGGAAGCCTGGTTCTTTAACACTGAAGAAGAACCAGGCAGTGAAAATGAGAGTATTGAAAATGTATCCCCTCACAAAGACCCATCGTATATCCCCTCTAAAAGTGAGGAAAGTGATGAGGATGAGGAGGAAGAAGTTTCAATGTCAGTATCATCAAAGCTGAAACCTCAAACTCCCCAAAATGATAGCAAATTCCTAGTATTTATGGAACAATTGGATGAACTTTTGCATCGATGCCCTACATGTGGGGCAGTAGTAAGCAAAAGAGAAACGTCCACTCGGGGAAGTCAACTATGTGTAACCCTAAAATGTAAAAATGGGCACATAAAATTTTGGAAGAGTCAACCCATGCTCAAAGGGATGGCTGCTGGAAACTTATTACTGGCTTCAGCAATTTTACTAAGTGGAGCAACGTACACAAAAATAGCATCTTTATCTGAAATTTTGAACTGGAAAATTTTTAGTGAAAAGACATTTTACAACATTCAAAATATGTACTTATTTCCTGTAATTAATGAAGCTTGGCAGGCGGAGCAAAATTCTGTTTTCAGTGAGCTTGAAATTGAAGACCTGTGGCTGTCTGGAGATGGTCGATGTGACAGTCCCGGACACAGTGCTAAATATGGGACATACACCATGATCGATCAATTCAGTGACAAGATAATTGACTTTCAAATTGTTCAGGTTAGTGAGGTGACCAGCAGCAACGCAATGGAAAGGGAGGGGTTCAAAAGATGTATGGAGAATATTCATGACAGAGGAGCCAACATAAAAGTAGTCGCCACAGATCGCCATGTCAGTATACGGTCTGATATGAAAAAGAATTTTCCACATGTACAACACCAGTTCGATGTTTGGCATGTAGCAAAAAGTATCACTAAAAAACTCACAGAAAAGGCCAAGAGGAAAGAATGTAGTGAACTTTTCCCCTGGATCAAGTCAGTCTCTAACCATCTTTGGTGGTGTGCAGACACTTGCGAGGGGGATAAGAATCTCTTACGTGAGAAGTGGATCTCCATTGTCCACCACTCAGCCAACATCCACTCATGGAGCAGTGCTGACTTGTATCATGAATGTCCGCACCCACCCATCCCTAGAGAGGAGGCAAGGACAAAGCGGTGGCTTCGTCCTGGTTCCCCTGCGCACGAGGCTCTTAAGGAGGTTGTTTTTGACAAAACCCTCCTTAAGGACATCGAGCAATTAACGCTAAACTGCCACACTGGAACACTGGAAGTGTACCACAGTGTACAACTGAAGTACCTTTCCAAGCGGCAGCACTTCTCATACAAGGGCATGGTTGCTCGCACACAGTTAGCAGCCCTCGATCACAATGCTAACACTGGGAGGCAGCAAGCTACTGTTTCAAGGGGCGAGAATGAGGGGGAACTGAGGTACAAGGTTGTGTTCCCAAAGCAAACGAAGGAATGGGTTGCAAAACCTATCATGGAGAAGACAACAAGAGAACACTTAAAACCCATGCTTGATTCAATAGTGGCAAGGAAATTGCAAGATGCTGCTGATCGGAGCGCAACACTCACAGCACCTCACATCCCACGTAACATTGCTACAAAACCTCGGCCTGCCAAAGCAGATGTCATTGCAAAGCACACATCAAGATTTCCTGATTCTATATAAACACACAAATACATATTTTATTGTTGTAATACCAAAAAGTGCAATGTATGTATAATACAGGATTGAATTCAATCATATTATTTGGTTTTTCTATCAATCTTAATCCTTACTCTCTTGGGAGTGGCTAAACTCTAGTCCAAAACTTTTCAAACTCTAATATGTCAATTCACAAAAAAGGACTTATTTTCACCAGTAAAGAGATGTACCTGAAGAAATTTCACTTGAATGGCACCTCAGTTCTACCCGAAGAAATTTCACTTGAATGGTCACCTCACAGAATTTCATGCACAGAGTTACGTTCATGATATAAAAATACATTGACTCTAGGGAGAATAAGGGTTAAGATAAATATTTACATGTCAAGATTACATCAAAGAGGAGACAAATTTCGCAGATGTCCGACACAAGTCATGCTTTAATCATTTTTTTTTTCACTGAAAAAAAATCCGGCTGATTGCTCAAACAAAATTGAATTTAAATACTGAATATTACTGTATTACTACGACCGAAAAATTTTCCATAACTGCTTTGCAACCTACATGATTTCACTTATAATAACCAAATGCTGTTGATTGTCCGGTCAAGATTTTATTTTCGAAAAATACTGAAAATTACTGTTAAAACTCGCTGAAATATTTCAATTACTATTTTGCAAGCTTCTAATTATTCAATAACCAATTACTTTAAATTTAAAAGGAAATGCAAAAAAATGGATTGAAGCAAAACATCACAATTTTTATACAGATAAGCTTAATTTTTATTTTTTTAGTTAGACAATGTACATGCATTTGCGAAGGGTGAAACGATCGGCAAGGATTTTTATGCCCGGTTGTCATAAGGTAAAACAATGTTTACACGCCAAGACCAGGATTGTTTACCTTCAAACTAACTTAGCTCGAGTTCTGCTTCCTTGAACCCGGCATATTGTCCAGTTTCATCAGGAAACTCGTGTCGAATGGCTTTCACAACACACGCTGGAATCACTCGCCGATTTTTCTTTCCTAAGGCGCCATGTGCCCACCATGTAAACTGGCGATAAGCTGCTAAGCGCCAAGTTCTAGGAAAATTGAAAAAGCAAAATAAGCATAAATAGAAAATATTTACAGAGTACATGCTTGGTGGTACGATCCTTCGGGCCAAAAAAACAAAAAAAACAAAGCAACAACTCACCTGTTCTCAATGAGATCCGGCAAGGGATTACAGCGTATGTTGTGAATTGCCACTAGAGCAGTATTTAACACGTCAGTATCAAGGCAAACAATCCTGAATTTGGCGTGCTCCGTAATACATCCAACTCCTAACAGACAGAAACAAATAATAAATAATCGTTTTGACCGCGATGTCCTTCTCAGTATTGTTAGTGTATACATCGAGGGAAAAGAAGCAACCTAAAACAAAAACAAACCTGATTCATCGAACTTTTGATTCAGTTCCGCCAGTTCTTGGCAACAAAAACACTCTTCCTCCGTTGTCATTGCCACGCATTCTTCACAAGAGCACCATTCGGTGCTGCCGATTCTTCCTGTCGCATCTCGTTGATTTGTATCACCTGACTCACTTTCTTCCTCCAGATCGATTGGTTCTTGGCCAGGAGGATACGTGGGTTCAAACTGAAATGGTTGAACTCCGCTCATTACGTTAAATCGATATTTTTTACTGAAACAGACGCTGCGAGGAGATCCAAAGGTTGATGCTATAAGAACGCGCTACTGTGCGATTGCGAGCCTTCCCCATACCTTACGTCATAACATGCCGCTGACAGTTAAGATGAGCCCACGATGATCGGGGCCAAAAGGCGCGAAAACCAAGACTTCAAACCGATTTTTTGAGCCAAAAATAATAAACGAACCAGAAGAAAGAGCAAAACTCAATTTTTTACACCTACAGCCACCTAAAAAAAAATACAAAAATGGGCGGATTTTTTACTTCAGTTCTCCTTTAAGATATACATATATATTATAAGCAATGCAAATACTCTTGGAGAGTTCAGCATGCTAGAAACATCAGAGCTGGTTTGCTTAAACACATTATACATCGCCTGTGCTATATTATGTTCAAAAATATCAAGATTTTTCAAACAACCATCAACACATGAACTTAAAGGAAACAGAAAGCAGTCACATGTAAAAGCCAGCCTAGAAAGTATTGGCGAATGCGTGTTCATAATCTGGAACAGTCTTTACATTGCTACGTTACTTTGTGTACTTTGGAAGTTTATGTATCAGTCGCAATTCACCAACGTAAATTATCTTTGTTCTTGGTTCGTGTTATTTCAATTAGTATTCTATTGCTTATTTCTGCTAAGTTACGTGGTGTTCATGGACGGGATTTGCAGATTTATCAACGACATTTTCTTTCCTGTGATTAATTCCCTTTCGTGGATAATTTGCATAGTCTGTCTGTCACAAGAGAACGGCTATGTGGAATTTCAAGACATTGGGTACTTTGCTGTTCATATTCTTCCTGTAGTTGTTGCATCATTCTTCGAGATTTGGACTTACACGCCCAGAGGGACCAACAAGCTACGAACAGTGTGGACGATGTACTGTCCAGGGTTGTTTTTAACTTTGTATGCAGTAAATAACGATCAGGTGGAAGTCTATAAATACTTAATTAAGCCTCCCAATCCCTGGTTTGTCGCAGTTATTGGTATATTTTCTAATATGAGACTGGTTTTCTTTCCTCTTACTCGTTGACACGTTCAACTATGGTGCATGAATATTTTCTCTCAGGAAACTAGGGCTGATTTAATAGTGTAAACAAAATGTCCACAACTTTTGATCAATGTCATTGGGGAAATTGATATATTGGTTTTAATAAATTTAAGCCAAGCTTTGAACGATACACTCTTAAAAAGAGCTTCCGCTCCAAATGTCACCTTCTGTATCATCTAAACAGATTTACCTTGTCAACGCAAGTGAGGGGTCAGTCTTCTGTGTGTTTCTTTTGTGCACCTCATTTTTGCACCTACACAATTTTTTTAATTTGAAACTAACTTTCTAACTGGTCAGCTTTTACAGTGATATGTGAGGTATAGAAATGTACTATGCTGTCTTTATTGTCTCAATGTATTCTGAGAGTGATCTAAAAAATAATCTGATCTAGCTGGATTAGGATGAAACGCTGTCTACCTTTTACCCTGATTAGGAACCTCATTACAAAGAAATGTGTAATTTCCTTAATTCACTCTGGCCTAAAAAGCAACTCATTTTAGCCCGCGATCTTACATGAGCAACACGTCAATTCACCAAATATTTCGACCTTCAGCTGATATTTTATGTTCTGGTATTTTTCTTATCAGAGCACTTAATAAATGTCACCGGCTTCTTTTTCTCCTTCTTTCAATTCCGTGAAACTTAGTAAGTAACCCAATTATTATTATCGTTTTCCTGTGTGCGCAAGGACAAAGCCTGTCGTGAGTAAATCCATTTTCATGACATATTGACCTTTTTAAGAGCGCTTTTGTCACAAATATAAATCGCCGGCGTCTAATTGTCTCCTATAATGAAAGAAGTTGAATCACTAATTGCAGAGTGAAATATTTCTTTTGTATCTCGCAATTCTTTTCTGCTGGTCATGGATTTCATGAAGGCAATTCATCTGGTGCTTTCGAAAATTTTGTGCGACTAGGGACGAGTCAGGTAAAGACGGCTAATGTGAGGTAAACATGTACAAGATATCTATATACTGTCTTTATTGTCTTTCAAAATCTATTCTTCGATTGCATGGTTTGAAAGAAATGATCTTTTTCGGCTGCATTAAAATGAAGCAATGTCTAACTTTACCCGATTTTTTGTTGCGCTTAATATGCTATGTAAACAGTAAACAACAGAACTGTTTTAGCCACGTCCTGCATGAGCAACATCGAACTAACACCTCTCAAAGTATAACGAGCTTCAGCTAATATCTCTAACCTCTTGACCTCTTTTTAGAGCACTTCAGTTAATAATAAATACTGCAATCTTCCTCTTGTCCTGCTCTTTTTTTTATAAAGCAATGGAACTTAGTAATCAACCAAGTTATTATCGCCTTCCTGAGTGCGCAAAGACAAAGCCTTTGGTACTTATGCATCTTCGATGCATGGTGTCTTAATTGCCTCCTACGAAAAAGGAAGTTAAATGAGTGCGTCGTATTTCTTTTTTAACCCTGAATTCTTTTTAGATGTTCATGTATTTCAAGGTAACGACAGTTTTACAGGTAGATTCTTTTAAAATTTATAGCCTTTAATTTTTCAGTGGAACTTCCAAAACATCCCAACATTGTGGCGTCTCACACCGATTAGGAAATTAATATGCAGAAGGTCAGGATACAAAAGCCATGCCTTGTCATTGTTACCTACTGATGGTACAAAAAATAACTGATATCACTACCCAAGGCGGATT
This sequence comes from Porites cylindrica, assembly GCA_964035525.1. Taxonomy (NCBI): domain Eukaryota; kingdom Metazoa; phylum Cnidaria; class Anthozoa; order Scleractinia; family Poritidae; genus Porites; species Porites cylindrica. The sequence goes on from OZ037775.1 coordinate 26,682,568, forward strand.
TACACCTGGGATTCTTTACACTAAGAAAATGCCACCTTCACTTTAAAATGAACATGACTGAATCGTTCTAGTTATCAAAGTTGGCCTCTTTTTACAATCGCATGGAAAGGAAGTAGACTCTCGCCAAGTTACCCGAAAAAATTCCCACGCTCTTCATCACAAATAAATTACATTTATACCCCTTTTTAGAGCAGTTTTCCCATATGTGGCGAACTTTCTCTTTTTCCTTTGTCTAACGAGAGCGCATCATATGCTGGGAAAAGGAAGTAATTCCTGCCAAATGAACCGATTTCTGAGTTTTATTGTTGCCCCACGTCATTAATTACCCGCAGTTATTTTCTGAGTTATTTTAAGAAAGTTAAAACTTTTTTGGAGCAGTAGTTGTCGTTTGTTACATTCCTCAGGTCCACCTATATCATTTGTCTTTGCTTTCGCGTTTACCAAAGTATTACTCCTTCCTTCAAGAATTAAACTTGCATACAATAATTTCTCGGAAAAGGCATTCTTCCAGACAGAAAGTGTCATTTGTAATGAAAGAACATGTATGCATTTAACTAGTTGTAGAAAGGCAAAACTTTCCTAGAAACTATTGCCGGCATTTCTTCAGTTTCTTGATTCCAAGCCTGTACCGTTATTGAAATTTCCATTATGACCGTAGAAACATAAGCCAAATCCTTTTCTTTAATATAAGGGAACATTAACTCTAAAAGGCCAACATTTTTTTACCATTCGTATTTCAGTGGTTCATGTCATCTTCATTCTGAATTAAACCGAGCAATGATTAACAGCCCTAATTTGGAGCTATAGGGGAGGGGATTGGTCGTTTCGTAGGTGGCTGTCACTATATAGAAAACAAGTTTAAAGAGAAGACTGAGAAGCTGACAGTTTTCCCTTCTTTTTTTTTCCGGGGAGGGGAGGGGGGTCTTATTTCCACGAATGCTGATTTGACGAATGGGGGTAAGCGAACAATGCTCAGAGCAGTCGTCACAAACTTATTTATTCCAATCAATTAACAGCAATGTCTTGTCACCCCCGCAACAGCTTCGCACACAGTTCTTTCACTACTCTAAACAAACAAGAAAGATTTCAGCGCCTCTTGCCTCCCTACCTAACTGTACATCGTTGAGCCAAACTGCACGCTTAGCATAACAGGTTCTAGAAATGTCCAAAAAATCTATTTGGGGTAAAATTACATCACAAATAGCCACTGCGAATTAATAACGTCATATCGACTAGCTTAGCATGGTTTTGTGCCGGGGCTTTGTGTACTGGAGATTTCTTTACAATATTCTATGAGTAGTCAAGCTTCATATACAAATTATGTTGTAAGATTACTCTGTACCTTGATATATCTTGAGTTAATATTCACGCGGTTATCAAAATTTTAAGCTTGACTTACGAGAAACTGCAAGTTGGCTAAGTCTGTTGTAACTGGATAGTTTTAAAGTAGATCGTTGCAACTTTCAGACTTCAGTGAGATGCAAACTGAGTAAACTTAGTCGGCCTCAACACTTAAGATTTATTCAAACCAAACCTAGCAATTCTTAGGTCTTGCCTAACAGTTTTCTGTAGAAAGATTAAGTTTCACAATTGTAAGTAGATTGAGTATGATCGTCCGGGTGAACGTAGTCTTGGATAGGACTGTTATTGTTGACAGTCACTGACAACAACAACAGTCCTATTTAGGACTGCGTTCACCCGGACGATCAAACTCAGCCTTATTATGAAATGACTCCTGGATTCAAGCCTTTCACAGCTTAATAACTGCCGGTGAAGAGAAAAAAACATATACTTTAATAGTAACACAAACAATTTACCCTAGTACGCCCCTCATGTATTGTAGCCCACTAATTCGGGTAAAAAGGCACTCAGACGCTTAGAAAGGACCACCGTAATGGCGAAAATACTTTTTCCAAAAAAAGAACACTTCTTACCAGGATTACAAAAAGTATTACTTTTGCCGTTGTTTGAATAGGCTTTAAGTATTTACCTCAGGCTACTTATAGATGTTTAACGCATTATTTTTCTTTATTTTTATACGGATCTAAACATTATATTGGACGTCTACATGAACTTTCTCAATCACTGCCTCAAATATTGCAAGGGATGAAAAATATAATTCAGAAGGAAGTGGATAGGGAAAACTCAGATCAAGGTAATTTCTCTAAAATGCATCTCTCCATTTCTCCTCGTCATTAATTTGATTTGCTGAAAACGCCTTAAAAGTATCTAAAATATTTCATTACCAGTATCATGCATTTGGAATTTTAAGCATTTACTTAGCCTCCTTTGAACATTTAGCATTTAAACACGTCTATATAAGTCATCTTTCGAAAACCTTCTTTAATAGAGATCAGGGGGACAAACTTCATTTATTTCCTCTGTTGAATTATAGCAGTTTCATTCAAGCGGAAGAGCTACCTATATCGAGGCCAGCTGTAAGATGTGCTGCACTTCTGATCGGTATAGCTCTGGCATCCGTTGTCATTTCATCCGTTTATGCAGCAGGATTGTTTAATTCTGGCCCCGAATTACCAGAAGTCATGGAAGGAGAGCCACGTTCGTAACTGACAACGGGGAAGGAAAAGTCTTTCATTTTGTCATTGATTACAAGAGGAAACGTGTTCAACTCGCCTCAATGCGAGAGTCGCTTTTCCAAGGTACAATCAGCTAAGCTAAACACCGACGAAACAATATTAATGGTTGCATATTTTGGCCAAACCGCAGTTCAACCACGCGATCACATACCTGTCAACACCATGCGGAAATCACACAATCTCACACTTTCGCGGCACTGATAAGACTATCCACAACCAAGCATAATCTTCCCACGTTTAACATAAGCGAAATATCATCGAATAACTCGGAGAATCTCAGCCTATTGCCAGATAAACACCGCTGGACTTTTCTCTTACACTCGTCTTATTCAAGTTCCCGGATGTAGATCGAGTTACAGGGTCGGCCGATCCCCTTGGCCCTGGTCAAAGTTCACCTGCAATTTTGCTCTCACCTAACTCATTTGACTCCTAAGAGCCTGCTCCCGAGGCCAAAGACGTAGAGGTCACCTTAGAAAAGCGAACAATATCGTACCTGTCTGTCTCAGCCCGGATCAGGGTGATTGATCCGTTTAGCCAAATGAAACGAGAATATAATACGATATTGAACGATGCAGACTCTGCGAATCGTAATAACTTTGTCCCATCTCAGAGCTTTACATGATGCTCTTCGGGAAACTTTTCTCAAGGTGACCAATATCTAAAACTAAACTGCTAATTGGCAACGAAACCAGCTTTAGGCGCGCACTGATTTCAAATAACTGTCACTTGCGTTAAACAAAGAATTGTGGGTAAGGAAAAGAAATAGGGGAGTAAGATAGTAATTCTGTCTACACCCACTTCTACACAAAACCCTAACCACAAAACAAGCAAAAAAAACGACATAAGCAAACAACACGGTAAACAAGCTATTAGACAGGGGATGTTGAGAAAAATAACAAAATGTTTGCTAACCCGGTTTTCATAACTCCAGGTATATATATCTGTTTGGATATGATAAAAGGTACCTCGATAAATTTAAAGTGCGTTTTATCAATTTGACCCTTGAGGTCAATAAAAAGCAGTTGAAAGTCGCTAGTTAGGGCTTAAAACGGACGAATTAATCTCTGGCAACACACGAAAAGTTGCTCTTTCCAAAAGCGACAGATTTGTAACGAAATGAACAACATTTAAAAGCACCGAAATAGTTGCTTTTCAGTCTCTTAAACTATGAGGCTCGTAGCGAGATGCCCCACTAAAACAGACCTAGAATCCACCTTTCTTGACCCCACAATCGGTTGTCTAAGACAAAATAACCTCAACTAAACACTTATAAAGCCTTTTCATTCTTGTACACAGTATTCTTATAACACGAGCGCCACGACAAACCTGAAATCTGTCTGTCAACAACTTCAGGAAATCATACAAGTAACCACGTTCGCGGCACCGATAAAACTATCCACAACCAACCAGACACAATGTTTCCACGATAAATACGTGCGAAATATCATCACGTTACTCTCTCTCAATAACACTCGCTTTCTCCACATAAATCATCACATGTAAACTTTGCTGACACGGTCGATTTATTCAAAATCCAGGATGTAGACGAGCCCTTTTTAAAGGGACACATGAACGTCGGCCTTCAAATCAATTTTTTACTAAGTCTCTGGCCTGGTCAGAAATCGGCATCAATTTTGCTCTCGCCGAATAATTTTGACTCCTAAAAGCTACTTTTTGGGGCCAGAGACTCGTCTCCGCCCACATCAAAGCTTGCAATATGATGCGTTTCCGTCTCAAGCCCGAGATTAGTGTTTCACCAGTTTAGCCAAAATGAGACGAAATACGGTAACATATTGGACGACGGCAGACTTTGCCAATCGTGAGAATTGTTCCTTCATAAGGCTTAATGTTGCCTTCCAGAAAACTTTGCTGCAGGCGGCCAAAAAGAAATCTAGAAAATTAATCGACCACGGAAAACAACTTCTACCGCACGCGCCGATTTCAAATGCCATGGTGTTTTATGACAAGAAGAGAATTATGGAAAATGATACGTAGGGAGAGGTGGGGGGTGGGGAACATGTAAACAGCATATTAAACACATGTTTTTTGATCTACTGCAGCTTGTTAAGAGATGTTATACTGTAAATGTCATTAAAAGAAATAAATGGTCAAGTAGTGAACAAGCCTCAAATGAGACTGTTGCTAACAATTCCTGGATGGAGGTGCCATTTTGCAAATCCAGACAGATATACACTAATATGTAATTTACCTAAATGTCACTTTATACCTCCTTAAGTCGCCTAAATTCGCCTTAAATCGCCTTAAGTCGAACAACATTTTGACCAAATTTTTCCTCAAGTCGTCTAAAATTACGGCGACTTAAGGTCCCAGAGTAGGCCTTGAAGACCTTGGATATTTTACTGTTCATATTCTTCCCGTCGTTGCTGAATCATTCTTTGAGATTTAGACTAACACATTTGCAGAATACATATCACCCGGACCAATCAACGAGATACGAACAGTGTGGGCGACTATATACTGTCCAACGTTGTTTTTAACTTTGTATGCAACGATCAAGTGGAAATCTATAAAATACTTAGTTAAGCCTCCCAATCCTTGGTTTGTTACAGTTATTGGCATAGTATATTTTCTAATATGAGACTTGCTTTCTTTCCCCTCGGGTTAGACGGGTACAACTCTGGTGTATGAATATTGCCATATAGCTCTCTTGTAACAGCTGATTAGTTCAAACATGACTCCTTTTTAATGCGCGTGTGAACACTTTGTTTAAGCTTCGGGATTAAGATTTCAGTACTAACATAATTTAAGTAACATATAAAAGTTAAATGTAAAATAACAAGAAGATCCATAACGACACAAAAAGTTACATGAATATAAACGGTTTCTACGCTACTCGTGTTAAACTAATGCTACATATATTTGAAGAATATAAGACTGCTAGAATAAACAACGCTAGACTGGACCTTCCCGGATAGACAAGAGTTACGAAGACGGGAACTTGGATTGGGATAAGCATGTATTGATGTTCTGTACGATAGATATGTCGATCCTTGATGGAAAATTCGTCTTTTTGTATTGCACATCTGTAAGGTCTTTGGAGCCTAAGTAAGACTGCGACTTGCCACACGGCTCCTTCAAGAACAAGAAGAACGCCCTGCGAAACCTTTAAAATGAAGGGAAAATAATAAATATAGGTATCAGGATTTTTCAGCATGAACAAACAAACAACTTTACCCGGGAGTGGATAAGCACGCCTTGTGTATTGCTGCAGAGTAACTACTTATACCGTAAATCCTCTATTAAGCCCCCCCCCCCCCCCTCTCAAAGAAGCCCCCTCCCTCTAATTAGCCCCTCTTCCCTTCAGGGGAAGAAACTTAATAAGCCACCCCTCTCTACTAAGCCCCCCTCTCCCCTAAAAGGGGCTTGAAATAAATAAGCCCCGGGGGGGGCTTATTGGAGGATTTCGGGAGTAAAAGTATCTCAGTAAACGTAACAGTTACCTTTTTCTGGAGGAGAGAGAGAGGAGTAAGGGTTTGTCCGATCACACTCTTCAAATGAAGTCAACCGGAAAAGTGGGATTAACAGGGTTTTAACAATAAAAAATAAATTGCGGTTTTTGCCACTATACAAAGGGTACGGCCATAAACCCGTGTCCGTGAACCGAACCGAACAGATTAAGCAAGACGACGGTGAGAGTTCAGAATACTCATAGCTCCACGTTCTTTGGGTACTATAAACCTTAGGCCAAACAAAAAACAATTCTCGTTCTTTAGGACTGTTTTGACCAAGTCAGTATTATCTGTGATCTGTGTGTATTAACTCGCTACGGGAATATTGGGGTACATGCGCTGAGAAACCAACTTCGGAATCAGATAACATGTCCTGCAAAACCCTCGAAAGAGAAGTGAATCCTGAAGAATTTTTTAAAAAAGGCTGAGGTTAGAAGGACAAGGATTGATTTACAGCAGCTGCTGGTATAGGTTGCTGTTAAAAATGCATGCAGGGAAAGGCGTGGTAAGTTTTTTTTCTATTTTTTGCAGTCAACTGGCTGCTGCATGCCTTGCTTTGCTAGCCCCTATGGTTATTCCAAGCAGCCAGTACTCTAATTTTGATTTCAATATTTTCATTGCTGTAGTTTACTTTTAGGCAAGAGAGAGTACAAAAAAAAAACGATTGTTGTTGTTGTTTTTGTTGTTGTTGCCGGTATCATCACGTGATTAATATATGTCTTTCTCTTTTCATTTAACTGTATTAAAAGCGATTTCGCCATAAAGGATCTGCGGATCTACGTGGATGCTAGGCTCGATGAGACTGTTAGCTGTTTAATTCTAAGACATAATTTTATTGCAAAAAATCTTACCTTCTTGCCTTAAATGAGTAAATAACAGGATTTGCCATGCTGTTTAAGTGGATGAGAAAAAACGCTAAAAAATGAGGCCAAGTGCCGTGTATTCGGGCAATATTATGTAGTAGCATCGGGAAAACACCCATTAAGAAAAATGCAGCACAAGTTAAGCCGATGGTCTTGGCGGTCTTCACATCACTTTTAATTTGTTTCACCGTTGAACGAATCGGTGTGATACGTCGGTTGTGCGCATGCACGGTTAACCAGATAGCTGCTCCTAAGATAAGCATGACTGTGAAGGGTACCATATAACCGGGAATTATGAAATGTCTTCCAAATTTCTTTAAATAATGGATCCTGTACACCAGCACTGGAGCGTCACCTAAATCGATGTCAAGTCCCAATGTGAACATACCATAGGTATAGGCAGCTGCTGAAAGCCACACAAACACAACTGCTACTTTCGCTTTGTTGACGGTCTTCCAAGAATGGTAGCGAAAGCCGAGCACAATGGCTCCAAAACGATCTATTGCGAGGACGGTGAGGTTGAAAACGGTGAGGTACATGAACATTACGTACACTGTTACAACGAACCAGGAAATGCTGCGTCCCTTGAGATAGGGAACTTTACAGATGTACCACAAGATCATAAGTGGCATATTAATTGCAGCGTTCAGGATGTCAACAACTGATAAGTTCACCACCAGAATATTGGGCACTGTTCGCAAAGTCTTAAACCGGATAAGCAACAAACAAATTACGCTGTTGCCCAAAATTGATCCCGTCATAACCAAGGCAATCATGCAGATGTGTATTGCTTCGTCTTCACCAAGGCACGAACTTGTCATAGCACCAGAATTGATTTCTCTCCGTACAATTACAATTTTAATTGTAGTATTTAATTCAAGCTTCGTTTCCTTACAGATCAGAGCCTGTCGTAGAGCCTCTTCTACTTTTGATGTATCTCCACTTCGTATTCTGTCAAAATACTAAATCGGCTGTCAGAGACAGCTAAAAAAAAAACAAGCACCTATTAGCTGGTACGTCATTGCTCCTTATCAGGCAGTACTGTCGCAATTTCTAACACTTGCATAGCACTTTGTAATGAACTTAAGTTATTAGAGTCTGTCGCTGTGGGATGCGTTTGTATGACTGATCTCCGTCAAGACATGAAACTTACTGTGACATGTCCGGCTTGTTTTTAGTTTCTTTTCTGTTTTCATAGTCAAACTACACACTTAATTATCGTTTTGATGTGCGTTGTTTGTTGCCGTGTTTAGATAGAGACTAACAGAAATCTAACGAAGGAGCGGCATCGAGGTATTAGCATACAGTGAAACCTGTGTTAAGTGGACACCGTATTAAGCGGACACCCTTTATTAAGCGGACAGTAGCCGAAGTCCCCAAATTTATTTCCCTTATTCACTTTAAATGAAACCTTTATTTAGCGGACACCTCTATTACGCGGACGCGAACCTAAAAACACACCTAAAAAGTACCTGAAATGGTCATTTCTATTGTTACCAACCTGTATTAAACGGACACTTGTAATTAAATTCCACCACCCAACACGCCGGACACGGGAAATGCGAAAGATTAACACCCACAGATTTTTATTTTTACGTGAAAAAACGTGATTTGACGAACTTATTTGATTAGTTTCACAGTACAGTGTTGTTTTCAATTTCGTTTTGTTTGTATAGAGCTTGTTTCACTCATTTGAGTTCTTCAAATTGCGTTGCAATCTATGTTTATGGTACTATCATCAATTAGTCCCCTTTAATAAAGAAATTAATGCAAACGTATATCGTCATAGTCTCTGGGAGTATTCTAAACATTTCCACTGTTCATTTGAATGGCATTTGACGCCTCATATGACGTTATCTATCGAAACCTGTATTAGGCGGACACCCTGTATTAAGCGGACACTACAGCATTCCCCGAGGGTGTCCGCTTAATACAGGTTTCACTGTACTTTAAGAAACATAAGCATGATCAACTTAGAAAAACCAACAAACTATATTTTCAATAAATGTCTATGACAAGCAAATTTGACAGTTTTATTTTTTAAATGAGTGGAGATGTGAGCAATTTTTGTAAGTTACGTGCCTGATGACGTCACCACCTTTGATTGTGTTTTTGACAAGATATTTTAAAGATCTTTAAAAGAAAACATAGAGGGCGACACGGTTTATTACAATATTGAGCAAGATTACAAAGTGCGATGATAATTACAAATTGCAACGGTACAAGCCCCAGTTGTTCAAAAGGGCGTTAAACTTATCTACCGGATAAGAATAAAATATTCTATATGAATAAACAGTACACCCGAATAAAAGAAAAGAAAATTGAGAACCTCCAAACGGAATTGGTCAAACAAGAACAATAAATACAGGTCAATGCGCAATTGAACTGCTATGTACTCTTAATTTACTAACATTTTAACCTGCAGTTTTAACTACACGAACTACAGCAACTACGCTAACTACACCAGCTACACATACTAAAGCAACTAGAGAAACTACGGCTACTACACCAACTACAGCAACTACACTAACTACACCAACTGCACTAACTACATCAACTACAGCAACTACACTAACTACACCAACTACAGCACCACACTAACTACACATACTACATCAACTACAGAAACTACGCTAACTCCACCAACTACAGCAAATACACAAACTACACTACCTACACCAACTACAGTAACTACACCTACTACATTAACTAAATAATAAAAATAATTTAATATTTACATTGCGCAAAATACATGTAATTATGATCAAATGCGCATTACATGAAAGTAAATTATCAACATTAATAAGTTATCCAAAATAACTAAAAATATTATATAAAAAATTAAAACAATGGATCTATAAAAATATAATATATACATAATCCTAAAAAAAAAATCCTAATAAAAAGCTAATCTAAAAAAATGGGTCTTAAGTAAACCTTTAAACCTATTAAAATTGGGCTCATTTCGTATTTGTGATGGTAACCCATTCCACAGTTTAGGTGCCGCAGCTAAAAAAGCACGGTCACCCAATGTCTTTTTAGTTAAAGTTCTTGGCGTTTGAAGCATGATTCCCATTGCACACGATCTTAAATTGTATCTCTCTTCCTCCCTTTTGCTAATGAGTTCTTGTAGATATACCGGAGCTTGTCCATGGATCGCTTTAAAAGTAATTATAATAATCTTAAAATGAATCCTAAATTCTACTGGAAGCCAATGAAGCGTACACAGAATTGGTGAGATGTGATAAAACCTTGGAATCTTAAAAATAAGTCTTGCTGCAGAATTCTGGAGCCGTTGTAACTTTGCTATTTGTTTAGGTGGTAACCCATACAGAATACTATTACAATAGTCAATGCGCCCAATTATTAGGGCATGAACAAGTGTCTGGGTTGCTTGGTTACTTAAATACTTTCTTATTCGTCTTACATTTGTAATGTAGTAATAGGCTGCTTTACACGTGTTATTGACATGAACTTGAAGACTCATGTTACTATCTATCCATGTCCCTAAGTTCTTGACCGACTGAACAGGCGACACTTGAGCATCCCCTACTGCAAGCGAGTCAACATGAACCGTCGATAGTTGCTGACGGGTGCCTATTATTACAAACTCTGTTTTGCCATCATTGATCTTCAGTTTGTCACACAGCATCCAGGCTCTTATCTCATTTACACACCGTTATACCAACTACACCAGCTACATCAACTATACCAACTACACCAGCTACACATACTACACCAACTACAGCAACTACACCTACTACGGCTACTACACCAACTACAGCAACCACACTAACTACACCAACCACACCAGCTACACATACTACAGCAACTACGGCTACTACACCAACTAAAGCAACCACACTAACTACATCAACTACAGCAACTACACCTACTACGGCTACTACACCAACTACAGCAACCACACTAACTACACCAACTAGACTAACTACACTAACTACAAATACTACACTAACTACAGCAACCACACTAACTACACCAACTACACCAACTACAGCTACTACACCAACTACACCAACTACACTAACTACACCAACTACACTAACTACACGAACTACAGCAACTATGTTAACTACACCAGCTACACATACTAAACCAACTACAGGAACTACGGCCACTACACCAACTACAGCAAGCACACTAACTACACCAACTAAACTAACTACACCAACTACACAAACTACACAAACTACACCAACTACACCAACTACACCAACTACACTAACTACACCAACTACACATACTACACCAACTACATATACTACACCAACTAAAGCAACTACAACAACTATATATACTACGCCAACTACAGTAACTTCGCCAACTACACTAACTACACCAACTACACAAACTACCCCAACTACACATACTACAGCAACTATACTAACTATACCAACTACAGTAACTACACCAACTACATATGCTATACCAACTACACTAACTACACTTACTACACCAACTACACAAACAACACTAACTACACATACTACACCAACTACACATACTACACTGACTACACTAACTCTACCAACTACATATACTACACCAACTACACATACTACACCAACTACATATACTACACCAACTACAGTAACTACACCAACTACCTCAACTACACTAACTACACCAAGTACACTAACTACACCAACTACATCTATTACACCAACTACACTAACTACATTAACTACACCAACTACACAAACTACACCAATTACACTAACTACACCAACTACATATACTACACCAACTACACTAACTACACCACTACACATACTATACCAACTATAGCAACTACACCAACTACACTAACTACACTAACTACACATACTACACCAAGTACACCAACTACAGTAACTACACCAACTACACTAACTACACAAACTACACCAACTACACATACTACACCAACTACACAAACTACACGAACTACACATACTACACCGACTACACTAACTACACCAACTACACTAACTACACCAACTACACATACTACACCAACTACACCAACTACACTAACTACATATACTACACCAACTACACCAACTACACATACTACACTAATTACAGCAACTACACCAACTACATATACTAGACCAACTACAGTAACTACACCAACTACACTAACTGCACCAACTACATAATTATACTACACCAACTACACTAACTACACCAACTACATATACTGCAGCAACTACACTAACTACACCAACTACACATACTACACCAACTACAGCAACTACACCAGCTACACAAACTACACATACTACACCAACTACACATACTACATATACTACATCAACTACACTAAATACACTAACTACACGAACTACACATACTACACCAACTACATATACTACACCAACTACACTAACTACACCAAGTACATACACTACACCAACTACACTAATTACTCCAGCTACGGGAACTACACCAAGTACTCTAACTGTACCAACTACACCAAACATCAACTTTCTCGTAGTGGGCAAAGTGGTTGTGGAATGTCCCTATATTCGTGACGGTTATCATGAACCCATTACCGGTTTTTCAGTACTACATCCCTTGAATAAAGCTATATCTAGCTTTTGAACAACTGGAGCTTGCCCTGTAAAAACCGTTTTGAATTGGCTTCCATCAACTAGAATCTTTTCATAACTATATAAATATATTATTGTGGAAACGCTGTTAAGTGTACAAGATAATTATTATAAAGAGTAAAGCTACCTTGTATAAACAATTTGCTTGACTAAAAACTATATATGGACAGCCAAATCTTTTGTAACTTTTAATTCAGCGAAGTTAAAGCTAAAGTAAAACGGGCAACAAAAAACGTACAACTTGTTTTTCAACATTGCTTCAAAACGAATTGAATAACGAAGTTGGGCGTTTTACCAACCACGTTCGAACCTGTCTTCCAACAAATAAGGTATCAAGGTTTCTTTCGTGGGTGGTAAACCGCGCAACACCACCGTTCAACTCGTTTTGCAGCAATGTTGCAGAACAAGTTGCACGCTTCATGTGGCCCGTTTTACCGTACCTTACGGAATTTCAATTCTCAGTATGCTGTAGAATGCGCCCTTGCAAGGGAAAATTTTGTATTGAAATAGTTTTATCAAATTTCACGCGTCCTTGGCTTCCTGATGTTAGAAACCTGCCAGTTGACTTTAATATACATGTATATGTATTTATTATATAAACACCAATGAAATATCAGGTGAGCTTTCGCGCAAAAACTTGATATCTTTAAATGTGAAAATAACATGTTATCTTCACGTGTGAAAATATCACCGTTGCTATGGCTACATAATAAATCGCGCCTTTCACACCAAAAAACTATTAAAGTGAAATGGTTTGGTAGTTCATTGGTGTTTATTGTTTCGAGTGTTGAAAAAATATTTCACTTGATCGCTGCGCTCACTCATGAAATATTTTTCAACACTCGAAGAGAAATTTTGTATCTCCGCGCGGCCATGTAATATCCTCTATATGTTATAGTTAATTTTTTGGCTGAGATAATTTTTGTTTTCCTATTGTTTTGGGGTATCGTAATGTATGCTAATGAAGTTGTAACAAAAGAAACATAAAATTACCTGAGATAAAAAATTAACAACAACATATATACGGTGCCAAATAGCCCACAGTCGATATATTAAAATTCAAACATGACCTCGAGGCTTTCTGGTCGTTTTTCAATATTTGGTTTGATTTTCTTTGTCTTCAAGTCTCTTTTGGGAATTGCGAAACAATGGAGCGGTAAAAATGTTGCAAATTTTTTAGTTATGTTAGAATTTCAATATATATCGATTGTGGACTGTTAAGGAAAGCAGAAATACAATTACTTCTTGTTGACTGTAACGTCACATTTCCTACAGTTCCTAAAATAGCATAGTTAACTTAATTTAAGCTTTTTCTCTCTTCAATAAGAGTTTCTTACTTTGTTTCTTATTTTCCTCTGTATATCATAAATCGGCACCGATGTATCTTTCTGCTAAGACAACGATGCCGGAATATTGCTACGCACACCTGAATGGAGAGATAAGGTTGTGCTTTTACCTTGAAAACTCCATATCTCAGAAAAAAACATGTAAGCTGAGCCTCTCTATGGGTATTTCTGACGAAATCGAGGTGGCCACAAACGTTTTTGATGAAACGACGATCTTAAAGATTAAAGCGACGATCGCATTGCCATTCCGATCAAGTTTCACATAGTTAGCCCCGTCATGAGGGCAAAGGGATCTGCAGAAAAGTGTGCTGCACGTTCCGAGTTTTTGCTTTGCTTATTAAACCTGTCGCTTTCGTTATATTTAATTCATGGTCTTCGAGCTCGCTAGAGGCTGCACCTAGCAAAAGATATCGATATTGCGACGATTTGGTTGAAAAACAGACGATTTGATAGAAAACACGGGACGAAAACGACTTCCGCAGGAGCGCATAGAGGGCTCTGAGATCAAATTACTATCTACGTCTTTACCTGAAAATAAAACCTACCAAGGAAGCTCTAATTAGTACATATTTTTATATCATGATGAATTTCCTCGAAACTTACTTGATTGGATTCTCGATAACCCGAAGAAAAGGAGAGTCGTCTCTCACACAATATGTCCTCTCGGGCATCCTGTAATTTATTAAGGCAGATGTACATTAGACGTACAGCAGACACGAACAAAATCTACAGACTTGAAATCAGTGTTTACTTTTCCACTCAAACGTCACACATTATTTACAAAGCGAACTTGTTTTGCATGTGTAAGAGCAATTTTCCAAGAGAGGTAATTTCAATTTTCGAATTTACTTGTTTCGTTTGCTTGGCTAATTTATTCCAAATCTAAAACGCGAATTATCAAAGGAAAACGTATCCCCTCATCTCCACATACATGTATCTATCTCCAATCCGTTATTTGCGATGATAAGAGTTTTAAGCTATATCGTCTTAACCTTTAATAACAATATATTTTAACTTCAACCAGTAAACCCTAGAAAACTGACTTTAGCACCTATGAAGGCATTAAAAGTTAAAAGTATTGACTATTAAACCTGCCGTGACTTTAACTTTTACCCACAGAATTCATTTAGACTGACAAATTTAGGAAAGCGGAAATTAATTTTACCTCGACTTAAAAGTCAATTTATATTCAAAAAGGAGCCAGTTGAACTTGTTTTAAGCTGTCAGCTTGCGACAAGGGTATTCTTATGTACGTTGGCCGAATCGCCATCTAGAGTCCAATGAGGCCTAACCCCTCTAAGCATAAAAAAGTTATTCAAAAGTACGAAACCTTAAACTGGCCTGTTTGCATAGATCAAGATGTGGAGCGATATTACATACATCAAATATGACTAACTCAAATATTAGGACAAGACTGCTGAAATTACATATACAATGTGTTCCTTCGCAGTTGTTTGGAAATTCTCCATGGCAAAAAAAAAAAACTCTTAAGAGGGCAGCTGAAAGTGTAATTATAGGTAGTGGAAAATACAAATTTATTCAAGAGATTTTCAAAATTCGACTGTTTATACTCTAATCGCTAAAGCAAGAAAGTAGCAAAATGTACTACGATCGCGCTTATCAAAGTTCACCTGCCAGCTTATGTAAAAGAGGCTCAAGAACAGGGAGGGAAGGGCATTGATTGGCGTTTACTTTCCCCAACAAAACAAGTTGGTGATCCTATTTTAGGAACTTATATTAAATTCTGTCGCTCTTGATTTGCTTTTTACCCGCGTCTTATCATTTAGAAAACAGGTAAAAATTAAGTAAAAAAAACACAAGGAGTAAAAATGACAGTCTTGAAGAGACCAAGAAATCACGAATTTCTTCGTAAGACCCTTCAAATTTCTAAGAATAAATGTCATTCTTTACCATTATTTTCATTTTTATTATCTTTATGAGTTATTATTATTATTATTATCATTATTATTATTTCTATTTTCATGCATGGTGATAGTATTATTTAATAAAAACCACCGGAAATAAATTTTTCCAAGCAAAAGTGAACCACAGCATAAACACCATTGCATGATATCATTAATTGTCATCGAGGAAAAAAATCATGGAAATAGAGGTGATAAAATGGTAAATAAAAGGTAAATGGTACACCACCAAGATACATTCATTTGTTTTTTCTGTTCATAAAGAAACTGGTAATTTGTACACATCAGCAACTTAAGGAAGCAGGTACGCCACGTTGCATACCTAAAAATAAATTTGCGTTACTTTTTAATTTTTGTCCGAGGAGTTAAACGTTTTTTACTTCCAAATGTAACTGTCCCTCCAGATTAGCGACCTAGCGAGGCTGCTTGTCCTCCAAGCAAATATAAAAAGACAGAATTTTGGTAGATTTAACTTTTGTTGTTCTCTGGTGTGAGTGGCGTTTTGTTCCCGTTTGGTTCTTGTAAAAGTAACTGACCAGAAAAAAAAGTTAGAAAGGTTTGGACAGCATTTCGTCTCTTTTTAAGACGCGTCTGGCACAACGGCCTCTTCCGGCGCCTTGCGCCTGAAGAAATTGTAACCCTTTACATTCAAATTGCCAATGACGGAGAGAAAATGAAGTAAAAAATAAATAGTGCTTGAAAGAAAGAGCATAGATCTACCATTAAATTTCGCTTTTTTGTGTCGTAGCCGTGAGATTACCCCTGTAATACGTCATCAAAATAGCCTTTTAAAATAATGGCACAAAATTCAAGATCAACCGGCTGAACTGTCATAAATCTGACAGTCTGAAAGAAAAACGATTAAATCCGTTAAATTATCATACGTATCTCTTCTTCGCCAAATGCTTGTAATCTCTTACACTTAATGATTCGGCTGAACAAAACTACATCTTCGAGAAACCCTCTATACTACATGGAAACATTTTGCCAGCATGGAAAAAAAATTTTCTACTAGATGGTGAAGTAAAAAATAAATGCTTCAAAGAAAGAGCATAGATCTGCCATTATATTTTGACATTTTTGTCGTAGCCGTAAGATTAATACGTCAAAAATCTGTCAGTCTGAAAGCAAAACGACTAAATCTGTGGAATTATCATGCAGATCTTTTTTTCACCAAATGCTTGTGATCGAGTCCACTTAATAATGATTCGGCTGAACAAAATATAAATGCTGAAAACCCTCTATCCTACGTGGAAGCAATTTGCCGCCATGGCAGGACAATTTTTACTAGCCCCTGAAAAGTTGGCACTCAGGGAACGTTTTGGCACGACCCCCGAAATCATGAAGTAACAGATTCCTTTCTCCGAAGTCGTTGTAACCTATATTTTCAAGTATTATATCCGTGCCTCAAATAAAAATTTAAACTTATCATTAACGTTAGCTCTGTTTAAAGCTGGAAACTAACTGCTGAAAAATAGCATTGAATTGATAGCTTTATGTTGTTCCCCTTTAATGGGCCGAATGAGTTGCTGAAAGTTATCCGCGACATTTTTCGATTATGTAATCGTAAAATAAGTGTCAAAATTAACCTTTCCTTTCCACCGGTTTTGGTCATACAATACTGCATCCAAGTATTCATTACCAATAGCAAGGATGTTCATTTTTATGCCTCAACTTTGTCCGATGTAACGCATACAAGTACGGTGTAAACGTATTTATCGAGGATCGTTTTTGTAAGGGATGCTATCGATTTTTCTTATTATTTCAAAAAGGGAGCATTAGATAAAAACCCCTATTTCCTCTCTTGAACCATTAAATGCAGCTCAGAGTTTTACCATGCGTTTAATTGTTCTGGAAGTAAAATATGGAGCATACCTTTTGTTGTTGTATTTCTCGAGGAACGTCGAAACGGAGTTTACCGACTTCGGCAGAAAGTGTTATTAATCACCCACACTGTGTCACCACGAACTCGGACTTACGCAATTACGTCTTGATCGTAGGCAGCTGCATTTGCAAAACCTATGTATAACTGTTATGACTGTGTTGTCGAGGAAGCTTTGTATTGTAGGAGAAGGTTGATTACAAAGTTTACTGATTCAAACGTCAGCAGCTTTTAATTTGACTTAAAGATATATTCTGTTTACACACAAATACTATCCCAAAAGTCGAAAAGTTATAAGAATTGTTTATTTAAATGTTATGCTGCAAAATTAATAAATGAGTTTTATTTTTTAAGACTCTTTAACTTTTGTGAAAGCACCAATCAGTAAATATCATCATGATTTAAACAAACATCTCTTGAAAATTTCAATCAGAATGCTCAATATAAATTCAAATGAGTTGTATCTAAGCTGAGATAAAACTTTCAAGTATCGTCGTCTATTAATTTTACTTGGTTTAAAACGTCCCGTGGTCTTTAAACAAAAATTTTGTTCAAAACTGCTGGCCTTGTTTCTTCTTCGTTAATTTAGCAAAAGTTCTGGGTTTGGAAAGCGAAAGACTCTGTCTACTAAATTCTTTTCGCTTCAGTTGACGGAGTGATGCAAACTAAATTTTAAAACAAAATAACACTTCAAGCCCCTTCCCAGGAAAAATTAAAAGGTTGTTGACCTCAGTGCAGAACGGATGTTCGATAAATCTTTCATTTAAATCTCTATCAGGGCGAAATTGTCATTTATGTTGCTTATTTACAAACATAAGGAATCGGGTGGTCATCTAAGGATGTCGATTACTACAAATATACTTTTTCAACTAAAGAAATCGACAATTAAAAATTTAAAAGGCCATCAAGATGCAAATGACAAATTGATATAAAAGACCTCTCTACCAACTCTTATCTCTGCCAACAACGAAACTGCAAGGAATCATATTCCCAAGATGAGTAAGAAAAACAAAGTAAAAGTATCAAATGATCCTCGAGTTATGGACGCCAGCAAAGAGATCTCCAAAAACAGTATGAACTCCACCAACAGATTCCCGAAAAAAGCAGGCAAAGGAGAGAAACTAAAAGTTAGCAAAAAAATGCTTGAAAAAGTGTACCTTGATATAGCTGACAGTGAACTACACGAAGTCGTTGACGAAATAGTTTCCAGTGACAAAAAACATAATTACAAAGCAAATTGGAAACTCGTAAACGAGGCTGGTATGATCATTTTAGCAACTTACGTGATGCTGAATTCTCGGCAGACAGTAAAGATGACAACGTAAAGCAGATATTTCAAAACGTAGCTATAGATCACAGCCTGTTACCTATGGACGAGTTTAAAGCTGTGAAGAAGAACATCAAAACAAGTAAGGAAGCTGGCCCAGACGTAATTTTCCCGGAGGTCTTAAAATACTGTGATTTGGATGAAACTGTTACCGTAGTCTGCAATCAAGCTTCTTATAAACCTTGACAAGCCAGACCAGTGGTCAGAAAGTTCCCATACCGAAAAGCAATAATCTTAGCCAAGTCAGCAACTACAGGGGAATAAGTTTATCCCAGATGCTCAAAGTCATCAACAGAATGATATTAAATCGCATTCAGCCCATCGTCTACCCGATGCTACGAACAAAACAGAATGGGTTCAGGCCTGGTAGATCCACCACAGCACAAATCCTGACACTAAGAGGAATTGTTGAAGCTATCAGAGCCAGAAATTTGCCAGCCGTAATTACATTCATAGGAAGAAAAGAAAAGAAAAGAATAGAAGAAAAGCTTTTGATTCTATCAACAGGAGAAAGATGCTTCAGATTCTCAAGGCCTATGGCATCCCCACACTGTTGGTGGATGCCATTGGTAAAACCTACGAGGAAACAAGGGCTAATGTCTTCTCTCCTGACGGTAAACCGAATTATTGAAAATCACCAGAGGCGTATTGCAAGGAGTACACACTAGCCCCTTACTTGTTCATAATAGTTCTGGACTATGTACTACGAGAGGCTATCGAGGGTCACGAGGAGAGTCTTGGACTAACAATCAAGCCTAGACAAGGACGCACAGTTAAAGCCGAAAACGTCACCGATCTAAACTTTGCGGACGACACTGCTCTTTTTAGCGATCAGTTTCAACAAGCGCAAGACCTACTCAGAAATGTTGAAGAAGCATCGGTCTTCTACCAAATGCAAAGAAGACAAAATACACGTTCTTTAACCATCATGTTAATCCTGAGCTCAATACACGAGACGACAACGTAATTAAACCTGTTGAGAACTTCAAGTATCTTGGTTCATGGATCAGTGACTCAGAACATGACGTCAAGGTCAGAAAAGGTTTTAGCTTCGATAACTTGCAACAAAATGAGAAGCCTGGACCTCAAAGCTGCCACGAGCAACAAAGATCAGACTGTTTAGAGCAACTGTTGAGTCTGTCTTATTCTAAGGAAGTGAAACCTGGACCGTGACGAAGACGATGGAGAAAGGGGTCAATGGATACTACACCAGAATGCTGCGAACGACCCTGAATGTGCACTGCCAACAACATATGAAAAACCGGGACCCATACGGGAGCTTCTCAAGGGTTAGTGAAACAATCCGTGCGGGAAGATTAAGATTAGCCGGCCATTGTGCACGTCACAATGAAGAGACTGCTTCAAGTTGCTGCCTTGGGAACTCCGACATGATCAGCCAAATCGACGTAGACCTAGAACTACATACACTGACACTATCAAGGCTGATGCTGGACTGGACAATACCAAAGAGATAAGAGATGCAATCAACCATGCAATCGAATAGCCATCCAAAAGACAAGGATAGGGTTGAATTTTGGCATGAAAAAAGTTTAAAGTGGTTGGATTTAAAACTATGGTGTGTCTTACTTGTAAGTGCTTTAGAGGGACACAATCAGCTGATGCACATGCGCATTACATACCATTTCTTAGCTGATTTGCATGTCACAAGACACGTACACGCACGTGAAACAGAAAGTGAGAAACATCCGGAATATCTGAACAAACCTTGTGGAGATGAACTACAGAAATTGCAAGTCAAAATCATGATTATAGACCCTAGGTCATGTCAGAGCGCTCATTTTTTGTGACTTTGTTGTATACCATATTCCATTATTATCCGTATACCATTTTCGAATTCACCGATTGACGTGTCCAGAAAAAGCCAAACATCGACGAATACTTCCGATAGAGGTGAGAAATGACACAAAGCCTGAATCATTGTAGAAGGTTCAAGGTCGAGAAAGTTTGATTTTTCAGATATATATGCAACGATTGTTTCTGATTTATTTCCCTTGATATTTTGGTCAACACACGTCTCCCACCCCTTCTTTTCATGCATATTCCTTTGGATACTGTGTTTAACCGAATATGATAAAATAATGTTATAGGATGAGTAAAAGTTTGCTCAAAAAGAGGTTTTCAGCAAAAGATCGATGATCGAATGAGACACCAGGCAAGAATGAAACAGGTAAACGCTTTTCAAGTAGTTTCCAGGTCAGCGCGGTCTCATAGCTGACTGCGACCCTTTAAGTGCCCCAGTTCCACTTTCATGTAAAAGGAATTTTGATAAGTGCGCAATTCTTTATTCCGATTTTTATTTGCTTTACTCTAGAGAGGCATTAGAATAGTCTCTCTTGGTCAATTTTTTTGTAAGGAGAGGCTATAGGAGTTAAATCGAAAATAATAAGAACTGATAGAGAAGTGAAGTCCTTTTAATCCTAGCAGACAAAATCAGACTTAGGATCCGCTTGTACTTTCTTTCTCTTTAGCTTAGTTAGTCTGTCCAACCCTTTTCAGTGTATTGCTACTGAAACATGACGCATTGACCCTTCTAAAGATACTCTGCTAATATGGTTACAGGCCAACACTGTCACCTTTCAGGACAGTTTTTACTGCAGCCAATTACCAGGAACATACTCTCTATCATCATTGACTGTTCAGACGGGCTACTTCACGAAATAACTGTTTACGGCTTGTATCTCCCTTAGAGTGCCTGTGAAATCGACACCTCCATAATCATACTCAAAACCTCTGGGACAGTTTTTTTTCCCATTATGATTATATATGAGCATTAGCTAGAAAGCGTGAATTATATTACTCAGACAGAATATCTGAAAAAAGAATCACGCAAATCAGCCGGAAAAACCGCTAAAAACGGTGGCGGTCAGGCCGCTTTACTAACATTAGCCCGTATGTACCACAATCTTGTTCGGCTTCTTGGTAGTTTTGTTTTCCATTTCTGCTGCAATCTTGATTCTGTCGTTTTTCATTGAATTTTGTCTCGTTATTTTTCTACTTTTCAAAGTTTGTTATCAATGATTTAGCTTACAACCTCGCATAAACAACACGAGCAAGTTGAATTATCATATCGATTTTTCATTTCCTCGTTGATCTCCTTTTTATTACCAAATTCGCCTCTATTGATTAGAATTTCTCAATCTTCAATCCAAAACCTTGAGATTCATATGTTTAAATAGCTCTTTTATAAAGCTTTTGAGCAGTTTTGAGCACGCTCAGCTCAATTATTGCCTACCATAATCTTAAACGGGAATTAGTTGTTTATAAGCTTTTTTCAGATAAGAAGTTCTTTGATCCTTGTTTGGCACAAAACACTGGATCACGATTTATCTGCCAAGACACATATATGTAACCCCAATTGTGATAATAAATGAATTTAAAAAATGTTTCAAAGTTTAATTTTGCTTCCACTACATTTTTTGGCGCGCTTCATCAACACAAACACATATCTTGGAGACCGAATTAAAATCGTCCCGAAAATTTCGAGAATGAGAAAGAAATACAGTGAAATCCTGCCTTACGGCCACCTCGGTAATGTGGTCACCTCGTTATCATGGCCATTGTTTTCGGCCTATTGGTGACCTTATTAATGGGGTTCCACTGTAAACAAGTTAATTACTGGCCTAGGTCAGTCCGTATGGAAATATTGTGCCCTCAGGCGGTCTTCCGCACGGTCAGAGGCCTTCCCTCCCGGTCGGCAAATAACATAATCAAATTTATTTTGCAGTTAGATCACTTTAAAAAAAATTGTAATGGATGAAACTAATTCTGAAGTACAGTGGAACCCCGTTTATAAGGTCACCAATGGGCCAAAACAATTTTGCATATTAACGCGGATTTTTTACTAAAGAAAAGTATTATATGGCAGTTTTTGCCAGGTGCCCAAAAAGAAGTGGCCGAAATAACGAGGTGACCGTATTACCGAGGCGGCCGTAAGGCGGGGTCTCACTGTACCTGTAATTAAAGATGGAAGTACCTGCCCACTATTTAATTGTCCCAATTGTTTTAAAGAAGCCTTGTTTTTCCTACTCTAATCTAATATAGGCTAGATCTAAACCTTTTTTGTCCACAGAAGTACATGTAGTAAACTCTCAAGCTTCAATGTAAATGAGTGCGTGTGGTAATTACGCAATAACTGAATTGAGCCCTATAAAAGACTTCATGTTCGAAGCTAAGGTGGCGTCAGTTTCAAGTCAAATTAAAGGTAACAGTATAATAAAATACATGTTGCAGTCTTCAGTTTTTTTTAGAAAAATTTGGCGAGGGTGGAGTCTGAACGGATGTTAAGAGTACTTGATAAACGACCTTTTTGAAATAAAAGCTCAAATTTATTGTTGTTTTCCTTTGGGGCTATAAACAGGTGATCGAAACGTGTCTGGTAGATTCTGTGGTAAACAATTAAGGTTTTAATCCTGTCACTGATGTTATCTCTCCCGATAATTTAACTCTGAAGAGGAATTTTAAAATACGGGCTTTCGGTAGGTTGATTCTCTAGTGTCGTGTGGACGGAAAGGTCTATTCATGTAAAACGAACCGGGGGGTTGCTCCATTATATAAGCCATATTATATAGGTATTTGCCACCCCAACGGGTAGGGCTTCACGCCTTTCTGGTCTGAAAACGGATATAGATTTTGCTCATTTTGGTCTGGAATCGGGTATGGTTTTCGAGGGAACTACAGGAGTGCATGAACGTATTTATCGTTTCAATTCTAAATGAGTAAGAAGGGAAGTAAAATATGCGAATTCTAAATGTATTTGAAGAATTTTTTGTTTGCGCTCAAATGTAAGTAATGATGATATAATTTCTGCCTAAAGGCCAGGTCTGAAAACGGGTGTGGAAAATGAATTTTTTTGGTCTGGACTAGGGTCAGGATTTGGAGAACCGGGCGGCACAGCCCAACCGAGAATTCCCAGGAGTACGCCCCGGGAAAACGAAGTCATTTTTTTCTATGCGGTTTCAAAAATATCCCGCCAGATTCACGTGGACGACGCCTTAATTTATCCCATGAGAATTCTCCTTGTTGTCATTTTTTCTTTCATCTTTGAGATTCTAAAAACCAGCAAGTCAAGTAAAAGGAGGCACAGTATACCGCACTAAGGACTTAGTTCAAAAAATGGTTGCGTTTAATACACTCTTTTTTTACTATAAGAATATATTTGTTAGAATATCGAGGCTAAAATTTGCGAAGGTTTAAGAATATTTGAAGAATAAACCTTAGTCTGAAGTTTTGAAAAAAAACTTGTGTGTTCAAAAACTGTAAATACAATACAATTATATGTTTTCAACGTATTCCATTCTCTTAACAGCAAAACTTGCCAACAAGACGAAAAACCCTATACTAACTATTCTAGATACCCCTAATACATTCTAAAACGGAAATGTCAGAAGTTATAATTTAAGAATACGACAACAATATCTTCAGCCTAAAATCGGTAGAAAAATAAGAATATTCAGCCTGGGCCGGAAAAAACAACGTTCTTATATAAAAAAACATGTGTGTATTAAGATATCGATTATGCTTGTTTCAGTTTTTTTCTTCAAAACAGCTGTTTTTGTTTTCTTCAAAACATCTGGTTTTTTTGTTTTTGTGTTTTTTAATTTTTCATTTGCTCATCATTTAACACGGAAAACGGAAACTCAATCCT
Organism: Porites cylindrica; assembly: GCA_964035525.1. Classification (NCBI taxonomy): domain Eukaryota; kingdom Metazoa; phylum Cnidaria; class Anthozoa; order Scleractinia; family Poritidae; genus Porites; species Porites cylindrica. Next base: position 26,707,255 of record OZ037775.1, read on the forward strand.
AGAAAGACTATTTGATTGGTTGAATAAACCAAAAGATTAGGCTTGGCTATTCATGTTACTTTCATTTAAACACAATAATTTATTCTAAACGAGTCATTGGGAAGTTTCTAAGTTCTTTTCTCTCCATTTTCTCTCTCTGCAATTTAGGTAAGTACGAATACTTCTAACAAGGCAAAATGATTCTAGTGCTATAGGTGTTAAGAAACCGGCCTTAAGTTCACCTTTTTTGGCCTGAAATGTAATAATTTTCTTTTACAAATTAACCTAGCTTTGCCTTTATAAATACTATACAGCGTGAGCGAGGAATCACTAGCGCGTCGGACCCTAGAGTTTTTAGACCTTTTCCTAACAATCCTGTTATTTTATACTTGTATTATCTGTTTCAAAGTCAAATGATTGGATTGCAGGGTGTACTCAAGCGCATTTCCACTACAAGCACCGCAATTCGTAGGCGCAAGCGTATGTACCCCGTTAACTTTCCCTGGGGCACTTATATGTATAATCTTAATATGTTATGTATATCTTAATGACCGTACAAGCGATTAATGAAGAGCAAGTTTAGAAGTTATCCACTGAGGGCGAGAGGTCTGATACAGGAGATTTCGTATCCATTTCAACATTTTTCTGTACTCAAGTGTTCTTAGCAACTGAACTGATACGAAAAATTTGTGTTTTGTGGCTATCCATGCATGTTCATAATTAATGTCGTTTGTCAAACTGTCGTTTTCAGCCATAGCGGAAGCCAGACGTTTTTCAAATAAACGTGAGCCTCTTGTGTGTGGTTAGTCTACTTGAATCTGGTAGGCCAGCGTCGTTATCTATTTTATGACACATATATCTAGCTGAGACAACGGAGTCGTGAAAATTTTCAATTTTGCCTCTCAAGCCTCGGAGTAATGTTAAAATTTTAATATATCAAACGTTGGCCATTTCTATTGTATCAGACAGCAGTTTTTAAAAGTAACTGTCGAAGGAAAATATTTATTCAGTGTTTCAAAAACCTCATTTCTTCAAATTTTTTCATTGAACGAAAAGCGATAATAACAGTATCAAAATAATAGTAATAATTCTGCTAAATTTTGTCAGATTCTTATCGGTAGATTTTTGCCTGAAATTGTGGTTTATGAGCTAAGAAAACAGACTGCTGCCATTGCTGTAAATAGTCCGCCCTTAGATGTGTCCACTCCACACAGATACTCGACAACTTACAAAACGATCACCTTACATGGTGGTCAGCGGAGTTCACAAAATAGATTTTTGCTTTGTATTGTTTTGGCCTTTAGAACCAAAACAAAAAAGCGAAAACGCAAGGGACAATTCACTGCAAATGGATATCAGACATTGATGAATCGATTTAGACTGAAGAGTAGAATTGAATTCCATATGCGTGGATTGCGACGATAAGAAAACACGACGGGGAAAAGAGAATGATCTTTTATATCAGCGGACTCCCTTGAGAACAACTTTGCCGCCGCGCTCGAAGAGCAGCGAGGATCGAAATGAACCAATCACAGCACACCATTGTGATACAAAAGGAAGACCTCGTTGCCTGAAGAGGAAACATAGTAACCAGGAGAAACGTGGTGACAACATCGTACAAAAAACAATAAATCCATTATTTAAGTGTTCAAAATTCCACGATTTCTTCAATCCCAGTAATTTACAAGACCTTTCAACCGTTTTAAACGTCATAGTCAATAAAAGAGTATTAACAGGCTTTGCAGCCCAAAAAATTTCTATGTTGCTCTCGAAACACAATTCAGTCACAATAGCAATCCAACTATGCTGGGCCACCGTTATACAGTTATTTCTATTCTTCAATATTTCTCTTTATACAGAATTACAAATTTAAAACCAATTTTCAATGCCGGCTTATTATTTAAATAATGGAGGAATTTAATTAAACCATCATCTAAACCGTGCTTATGGGACCTAATAATCGTCACGCACTTTCATCATTTTGAAAAACACTCCACTATTAGAAAGCTAACCGAACCTTGTCGATAACATTTCCATTGGTGAAAAACAACTACATATTGTCTCTCATACATGCTTACTAAAGTACCGGTTTTAATGAAGTTTATAAACGATTTCTGGAAGACGGTTTTGTAAACAATAACATTAAAATAACAATTACACAGCAATTAACCACAATGATCATTGCTGTAGGTAATAGGTTTAGTGCAACACCGAAAGCGGAAACATTTAGAGGGCAAAACAAAGCGAACTTACTACTGAGTATACTGCGCTTCTATAAAATACTTAGTTACTACGATCTTTAAATTACAATTACATTTACCAAAATTATTATGTACTTTCAAGAAAGTTACAGAAAATAATTTACAGAACGGTGAACGAGACCTCATCAACCAAGCTATAAAATATGACAATCTTTATTGAGAGTACCGCAAGTCGCACACGCCTAAAAATATAATGACCGGACTTAATTTGACTTTACAATGAACCTATTATATAAAGAACTGCGCATCCTGCTCTTTTAATTATTTTTGTTTTTTGAAGTATGTGTAAGTTGTCAAACAAGAACAAAATATAAAAAAGCAGCTTAGCTACCAAGGTAAAGTGGAGTTTGAACTCTGTTTTGAATTCGCTAGAACTTGACCAATTTAAGGTGCGACCAAATGCCAATAATTATTTTTGATACAGTTCTTACTTTACCAAAGGAAAGCAAACCTACTGGTAAGTTTGTCTGAATACTGAAGAACAAAGCGGTCATAAACACAATTTTGCATTGCCGTAAGGACATGATTGTAGCTTTGTTTTGTTAGGGCATGATTTTAGCAGTCAAGAAAACGTAAGAGTCCATTCAGAAACGTTCATTTCGAACCCAGTCAATAACGTTTTAACAGTAAAACAAACGGTGTTTTGCTATTACATAACAAAAGGGTTAGTGGTTTGGCCAAACAAACTGCAATCTTTTGAATGCAAAATTAAGTAATTCTAAATTCGCCTTCTGGCGGACATTTTACCGTAAAATTGCATTTTATAATTCTCATGTTAGGGTTCGCACTGTTATGTTAACCGTGACCGCATCAACCAAGCTCGCTCTCAACACGAAACGATTCTGCCAGTAAAACCTACTAAAGAATTAATGAAAGACCGTATCTTATAAACTGTTTAAGGGTGTCGACGGTCTATTAGATCATCCATAGTTAATGGACGAGAATGGTAATGAGAGGCGGCAAAACTAGGGGACAACGATGCTCAAGTCTTTTCACGTGCAGAAGTAAACTTCAGAAAATCCAACTGAAAACTCCATAATCTCGAAAAAAGTGATTGCTGTGAGCATTTCGTATCATACGTAGGTCATGTATGGGGCTTGAGCAGTGATTAGAGAAACAATGCTTAAATAACCTGATAGCCTAGTTTCTAAAAATGTGCTTAAGGTGGCCCGAACCTATTTATATGCGCGTTGGTTATGTTTTTGAATCGTGTTTTACGGCAGGAAAGATTTAACCGATTTCTATGATTTTTGGCATTCTTAATAAAGAATGGTCGAAATTTAAGAAAATGTTCTTTATCGTCTTGCAGGTATACAAAGGTTCGAGAGATCGGCATATGTTTAAAACTGCATTTTTGCAAAAAATGTCAATAACTTCGAAACCCTAGTTTATATCTGCATGTTTGAAGTCAATCGTGACCGTAGAACTAGCTGGTCAAATTTAAAATGCAACGCTAACACATTTTATGAAAGTTAACGGACAACTGCCGATAGACCATCTCCTATCTGAAAGGGTATTCTTGCCTAAAGCGTCAGTTGCAACAAACTGACTAATCAGAAACCGACGGCGAATACAGTTTGCAATACAAGAAGAACAACCTTATGCTGAATTATAGATTTGTATATATTGCGTTAGTTTTAATTTTTCCCTTTTTTTATCATTATGAATAAAATGGTTTAATAGTTGCTTTAGTTTTAATTTTTTCCTTTTTTACTCATTGTAAATATAATAGGATATGGTTGTAAATTTGTAAATATTTTTCAATAATGTTGTTTACATGACTGTAAAGCGCCTTGAACATAGGATAAGAGCGCTATAGAAATAAAGTTATTATTATTAGTTATTACTTATTATTATATTGGTTTTCCATTTTTTCCTAGGCATGGGTCCACACTCCGTTGCTTTCAGAGTCTAACCCTAGTAGGACAGTTGCTAAAACGAGACAATGGTAATTAATAATTCAGGCTCTGAAAACTTTTCCACTCAAGGAGTGCAAAGTGGTTCTTCGAATCAGGAAATATCTTTCGAAATGAGGGTGTTCTTGGGCGTTTTCATCTCCGTGTTAAGTATTGTCGGTACCGTGGGCAACACTATCGTTATAACAGTCCTGAGACTGAAGAACATATTCACGAGAAAGACTACCGGTTTGATTCTAACAAGCCTTGCAGTAGTGGATCTGCTGTGCAGCACGGTGGAGATTCCGTTGGCCATTTGTACCATGATTGTACGTGGTCCTGATGACCACTTATACAATCTGTCTTTGACACAGCAAGCCCTTGGTCCATGTGTCTTTTGGGGATATACGACCTCATTCTTTCTCCTTAGCATCGATCGAAATGACGCATTGAGAAAAATTTCCTACAGACAGCAAGTGCTCACAACAAAACGAGTTTTAGTTGCTATCATCATAGCAATGGCATTCGGTGTGGGTCTGGCTCTGTTTTTTCTCTTTACAACGGAAAACCCATATCCACTTCTTCCACGTCAAACTGCGTCAGTCATGTTAACATCTGTGCGTGGAGGATTATTTTTGTTATTTCTGCTCTCTGTGTCCTCAAACATTTATTACTTCGTGCAAATCAAGAAACTGCTTAGGGAACATTCTGAGATTACAGGTGATACATTTTCACAACAACGTAGGAATCGATGGAAGACGAGGGAAAGAAATCTGTCTTGGAGGATAATTCAAGTTATCTTGGTAGTTTCTTTTTCGTATGTACCCTATACCATTGCTTCAATAATCCACAACAATGCTGAAATACATTCCCTGAACTCCATTGCCTTATGTCGCTCATTAACATATCTCAAATGTGCAGCTAATGTATTTATTTTCACAAAGCTCGATCGACGTTTCATAATGGTCTTTTTTGATAAACTTCGAGGTAAGCCCTCTTTGAACATAGTCCATATACAACCCTTAAGCCAACGAGTCAGTGAAGCTGTAACCCGAAAGAATAATCCTGCATTTGAAAGCACCTGTAGTAAAAACAGACAACATTATGAGAAAATGGTTGTTAATAGAGCCATGAAGAGATCGTCGGATCAAAGAATTGAGCGACACAAACAAGACGAAAGGACCAAAAGGCTTGTAAAAGCCAAAGAGTCCTTACCAGTTATAACAATAACATCTCCCTCTGGCAAAACCACCATTATAAAGGGGAAAAATTGCCCTCATGTAAGAGCGATTAGTTATCGACGAAACAAGAACAAATCGTCTGTCCGCGGCCGATCCAAAACAGTGTAGGAGTAATTAACTAAATGACCAGGGGCAACGCCATGGTCAATGGTCTTATGGGCGGCCGGCTATGTGTCAAGGCGCGTAAGACACCGACTACAACTGTAATATTCATAGTGACTGTCGTTATAGATAATTGGATTGTGTTAAATATAGGCTTTTAGAAAAACATCATTTCTCTATAGTACGATGCAAGAGTAAGGTGTGCATAGGTTGCCTTTCATCCTACGTTGGCTTACTGATGAAGCTGAATAATCCCACGGCATAGTGATGGTGATTTAACGCATACTGCCGAACTTTCTCAGTATATGTGATTAAGCGCTTTCTGTCATAATTGCCTGTTAAATAGCAAAATAGGCAACGTTGGAGAGAATTCCACCGTTTGCAGTATCCAAAAAGCATTAACTCCACGACTGTAACTATAAGGTGGTATTTCTAGACCATTTCATTATCCAATAATTTGTGTTGCTCTCTTTTTTTAAGTAACGGACTAAGTTATCGCTTTTACGCTCGTTACAATTGTCGTTGAAATTAAGCAATTTATATTTATTCCACACCTTTGAAGCTCTTTGGTTAGCCAGTATACAGACTGCTAGATAGCTCGCTGAGCTGTGTTACTGACATTGATGCGGCCAACGTCAGAAGTCGTATTTCCCCGGTTTGAGTAAGTTCACAGTGCCCTTCCTCTGTTAAGCAATCTGATTAGTTCGCTAGCTCGAGATATTTATTTTACATGCATATTGAAAGAGGCTAGAAATGAGGTGAAGAATTATGTAGATCGAGGAGAATGTCATCCACCGAAGCTGAACAGCCTCCGAAATCAGCATTATTCGTCGCATCATACAAAAGCCAAATTCGAAAAATGTTTTGTTATTTGTCTTATTTAATCAGGATATTTCTAAAATGTTTTAAAACAAGCTTATCTCCTCGTTAACTTTATGTAAAACTTGGCCTCCTTCTTGGCACGGTTTCAGGATATATACTCGCAGATACAAGTATTGTTCAAAACTAAGTAGATAACAATAGATCATGCAAGCAATATCCTTTGCGTCTTCTTGTATTTCGTCAGTTCAGTTTTAGTCAGAAAATAAGCAATTTTGTCTTTGGATACCCCTGAACGCCACATCAACACAGACAAGAGTCAGGAATAGGTATATTGTTTATTTGTTATCACACAATAAACATACGGGGTGAAAACAATAATCATAATACTTTCAGAATACGTCCACGGTACCAGATGATTATTTCACAGGACATCTTGTCGACACGGAAGTGACGAACAAAGTTGAACTTTAACTTTTTCAACTGACTTTACCATTTGCCCATGCCCTACTACAGCAAATCCGAAATTCAATCTCTCAGCTAAATTACCATGCATCCATGCAACTACGCCTTTCCGTACAAAAAAACAGTCAAGGAGTTTAGACCGCACTATTCAAATTTTCCATCTTGCAAGCTAAATTTTGTTTTGTTGAACGACAAGGAGCCTAAATGCTCGTTCGGTTAAGGTAGTTCCGTGTGAACCGAAAACCTTACTGCACGAGTTTTCAACAGGATAAAGATTTGCCCAGTACCGTGTGACACAACGTAGCCTACCACATCCTAACATTACAGAAATGACCTTATGAAGTCAAAATAAACTTTAGTTCGAAGAATGTTAGATGTACAATTTTTGCCAAGATACGGAATATAATAAATTCTAATTCCCTCTATCAAAAAAGCGTTAACAAAGACGAACAATGGCCCACAATCTTTACCCTAAAAAATCAAAGTAACTGATTTTACCAAATAGAAAACACAACCTTAATATTAGCAACATTAAAAGATTAACCATATATTTACAAGTCAATTGCGACGTTTTGCAAAAACCATATGAAAGACTCTCAACGTCCTAGCATCCTTCCAAATGTTTAACTAACACTGAAGGATTACACATTGTACCTGCAAAACAATTACCAGGCGAGGCCAAAGGTCTTCTCACTTTCGCTTGATGGCCCGTATCTTGTATGGAACAGGAAACTGGGTAAGGTTAAAAATTCCCTTCAACTTTGGGCGACGACCATCTTCTTCAGCAACGAAAGTAAACTTCTGAAACATCCACGACAGGAACAAAAACAGCTCAACCTTCGCCAGAGGTTCACCAGCACAAACCCGGCGTCCAGCTCCAAAAGGAAAAAAATTACCTTGGTTGGTAATCAACTTCCCGTCTTCGTCAATGTGGCGGTAAGGGTTAAACACAGTGGGGTCGTCCCAGCATTTGGGATCTAAGTGAACGGATTCTGTATCAACAAAGACCATGGTATTTTTAGGAACTCTGTATCCACAGAGAGTTGTATCTGTGACTGTAACGTGAGGAATTGCAAGAGGGACCACGTTTCCAACTCGCAGGGTTTCAATGATGGTCGCTTGGATGAGAGGCAGACGTGATCGGTCGTTTAAAGAAGGAGCCTGGTCACCAATTACTTCATCTAACTGTCGGTGAATGGCTTCTTGGTACTTTGGGTAGTTAACTAAGAATGCTAGAACCCATTTCATGGTCGTGCTTGTAGTTTCATAGCCTCCCGCGAACATATCTTCAATCGTGTTGATGAAGTAGTCGTCAGTAAGGAGGGCGGATCTATCTTCATTGCTCTCACCTTCAGCTTCAAGTTTGGCATGAAGGAGACCTGTGATCAAATCTTTTACTGGTCGCTCTGGATCAAAAGTCTTTTTGCGTTCACTCAGAAATTTGCGGATGATATCAAAAATTTCAAAAGTGGGCCTGAGAAAGCGTTCATAAACCTTGAGTGGTAAGTACTGTGCCACTGGGAAGAAATCTAAAGCTAAGGCCAACTGAGTATCAGCAGCATTAGCTATCGATTCTATGTTTAGTTTCAAAAGCTTGTTCATATCCGGATTGGTTGTGTCATAACCCTCTCCAAACGTGATGCCACAAATGACATCAGCCACAGCACGCATCAAGCAATCTGCAGGATCAAAGGGTTGTCGTTGTTTTTCTTCCATGAACAGAACCAATTTTTCGGCTTGAGTACGAACGCGTCTTTCAATCAGAGGGAGATCCGAGAGGTACTGGCGAAGAGCTGTCGTAAATAGCTTACGATGGAGCTTCCAGCCAGGACCAGGGCTACCAAGAACAATATCTTTACCCCCTGAAATTCAGAAAGGGGTAAAATTTGATAGCTTTTCGATAGCAAATTGAACAAAGGATTCTTTTGGTCTTATATTGGTGTAGCAACGGCTCGTAACCTTTAAATAAAGTTTTGATCAAACAAAATCTCGGGACATACGTTCATATAAAACAAGCCTTTCGATTGACTGCGTTATACCAGGTTTCAATGCCCGGATGGTCTAGGTCGCCTCGATTATCCTTCTGATTTCCGGCATAAAATCGTCCGGATTGTCTAGATTAGAACATTCGAAACAATCTGCACGTTTATGTGAAAACATCTGTCCATTTTGACGTCAATGGACTGTATGAACCCGTAAGTTTGCTTTTCCCATTTCTAACCACGTGCTGTTACCCTGTAAAACTGTTTCTTTCAAATGTCGTCATTAAGACGTGCATCCACGTGCATGTGTATGCATAATTTGAGAGAAGACAAAAGTCAAATTTTCTTGAGAGCATCACGTGATCTTAATTGGGAAAACAAAATATACAAGCTAAAAAGGTATATAAGATCCAGGTTTTGTGATCGTTCCCGCATAATTGCATCAAAGGTGTCTCTATGTTATCGTTTTTTATCGTCTGACTAAAATATGGCTTTTTACACAAGAAAAAATAAGACGTGTCGTACGTAGGATGATACGACGTATATGACTTTACTGTTACGGATAGGACGCAAGTAAGCTTTTGTTCCCATTTTCCCGCTCGTTACCCGTTTCCCGTCTTATTAGCATCCGTCTTACGTAAGACGCAAACGTTTCGTATAAATGCCACCTGTCTTCCACACGTCCTTTCTGATAACAGCCCGTGAGACCTGTCTTTAAATAATCGAGCGCATCTTAGCAAAGACGAAGAAAACCCTGAGTAAAAGGACCGTCGAGTCTTAAAATAATGTGTGGGAATGTCATTGCTGCAGGAAACATTTATGATATGTCCTAAGAAAACTCTTGAAGACCGCGAGCAAGAGCGACTATTGGAAAACGGTCAATTTAATTTCTCGATCTTGACTTCTGAAAAGATCTTTAGAAAGGTGCGATAGGTGCTAAATCGGCATTAATCATTATAAATAGTTATAATAGAAGTTGTTATCCCAGTCCCATCATTTGAACGACTTGACCTTACTGTGAATAACATACCAAGGGTTCCTGCCATTGCAGAGTATGTTTGTTGTCTCCCAGCATAATCAGCGGATTTCTTTACCAGCGCCTCCTTAACAGCATCAGGGGTTGAAGCCATAACGATCTTGAAGCTTCCAAGTTTAATCGAGAATATGCGACCGTAGTTTTTTTTAAGACTGGAAAAAAAGGAAAGTGGTTATTGCTGCAACAGTTAACTATGCCTCCTTTTAGGAGCTCTTTTCTTAACTTAAAGCCATTCCCGATAATCGGCAAATACAACTTTAAACATCACTGCTCTCAGGGATTGAGGCCGGAAATATTCACTTCAATTTAACCACTGTCTGCCAATCTGGATGACACATCACCTAATTTTGTGCATTTTCTGCGCCTAAAGAGTGAAGAGAAAAAGGCAGGCGACATCGAAAAAAGGAATTTTCTTGCAGATAGCTCTTAAGATAGATTTCTCTTTTTGACAGACGGACAAATGCAGAAAACTATGTTGAAAATAAAATATATAACAATCAACTTTCCTTGCTCCGATACCTACTTAAGTAATCAACCTGATGTGCTTACTTGCACTTTTTTTTGGTTGTTATTGTTTGTTGTTTGCTAATAAAATTGTTTACAATTTTTCCGAAAACGCTAGCCTTTCAGCAGTGGGAATGTCCTTGTTATTCTGCAATATATACTCCCTTTTCAAAGAAAGGGCTTCATAAATTAATACGTGGAAGAAAATCATATGAAGAACCCGAAAAGTTTTAAGTAATAAAAGATTTAGATTCGAATTAAAGTAAGCTACAATCGGCGACAAAATTGTTGAGAAATTGTACTCAGCTTTAGTAACCTCAGACAACAAAAGAACCCGCACACCTCCCCTGTCCTCTCCGTACAAAGTTGGGGTGTTTGTTGTTTCCTGTAGCTAGCTTGAACATCAGCACAACATTGCATGGAGGGGATGGGGGAGGAAAAGCTACATATCCTCCTTTTGAAGGTGAGTAAAACGTAAAAATACAGTTAGGGCGCAGTGTCTCAACTCATTTTAATTTGGCGCCGAATGTAGGTCGCACTTGCAAAGGAGCCTCAGAGTTTTTCAATGTAACGTTACCCAATTCTTTTCTATAATGGTGCCACAAATTATTCTCATATTTGGCAGCAAAACTTTGGTATTCTCTACTTACGTACGTGTATGTTAAAAATGCCAAGGAAATTTTTACCTTAAAACGTTTTCTAAATAAACCTGTTTTTTAATTTAATGGTGATTAGTTTTTATTTAAATACTGTTTGTACATAGATTAATTTTAGATTGTACACATCAAAATTATTATTATTATTACTTGTTTTTATATAGATAGATTATTTAGGAATAGTAATTTTAAATCATTGTTGTTGTTGTTGTTGTTGTTGTTGTTTTTCTCTCGTTTTTTCTTTCACGCACATGTTTTAAGAAGTTTTTATCACTCCCAGATGTAGCGTGGGTAAAACCGTAAATAAACTGAATATTGCATTGTATTGTATTTTTATCCTTTTCTTTGAGGTTCTAAGTTAAGTAAGACGTAATGGTTTTATTACCCAAGTCCCTTTTGGCAAATATATTTTGTATTTGTTTGTTTGTTTTCTGATACTGTTATTTAACCATGTATCCTTTTTTTTGTATTAGTCTGAGTCTAGCATGGACAACCTCAAAGCAGTATACATTCTGTATATGAGCTGCGAGATTCCAAAAGACTTTACAAGCTATGCTCACGTAAAGAGATTTGAGTCACGCGTTACCCGCTGGCTCAATAAATTTTCTATTTTTTCCAAGTATTTTATTTTTTGTTTGTGGGATAGTTAGGTACCGGAAACCTCGATGGTTTTTGGTGAAAAGTGGAATTCCAAGGGTATCATGTCTGTCGGCACCAAGACATAACGCTTTCGGCATCTTAATAAAAGGTTAGCCCAGGCCGTATATAATCAATGAATCAAAAACTTAAATAGCTGCTGTAAGAATTCGATAAGGAGAGCAGAGAGCGATAAGCAAAACAAGTCCATTTAGACTTTTCGATACATCATCGGGGTCGACCGACCTTTCGTATGCCTTCTAATTCTGAGCTTCATGAACAGAAAGATGCAAGAGATCGACTTGAATAACGTCGAAATGTTAATGTGCCGAGCATAATTGGCATAAATAATGTTGTTGTTTATTCGTTAATGTGCAAACAGAAGTCACAGAAGCATAACGACATTGACAGTGTTTTCGAAGTAGATTTCTAGAAACTGGATAGCTTCAAAATGTCTTCCTAAACAATACTTTTAGACTGTAACTAAGAAGAAGTATTCGACTATTTGATAATTTATGGTTTTACTGTAAGTTGTCTAGATCTCAATATGATCACGATCTCGACCTCCTTCTCAACAGAACACACATCAAAACATGAATTTGCGAACTCGACACTATTTGCGTTGAAAGCACTTCATTTTTTCAGTTCCCTAGTACGCCACTCACGGCACGTTAAATCACCTTAAGTTTGACGGTTTGAATCCGATTTAATCGAGTTTGAGTCGACTTTAGCAGGTATGTCACATGTCTTAATGTTGGCTATTATGCACAAAAAGAAACCGATCCATCGACCGAAACAAATCAATTTGTTATCAGGGAATAATGAGATTTATCACGTTCATAGATTTCTCTTTCCCTATTTAATGGGTAGGCATTACACATTGCACATTTCACAGAGCTTATGATCCGAAAATAGGCTAACGTGTACCCTAAGTAACGAGGGAATGTGAGCGATTAATTTCAATAATAAGGGTTGCAAATTCAGGCACTGTTCCTATAGAGTGAACAATCAACGGAAAGTGTTAAGTGGGTTGAGTGGACGTCACATATATTTTACTGACCTTTGAAAAGCTTCGTTGAGATCTTTCGCCTTGAAGTCCAGAGAAAGGACGTTTCCTAACACGGGAAGAGATGTGAGGCGAGGACCTGGTGGCATGTTTCTGAACTCGTAAAGGATCATCAGATAATGCAAAATGGCCAAAAGAAGCAGCAAAAGAAGAAAGTTTCCAAGGCTTAGGAAACTGTAAATCGTGGCGAGTAACATTTTGGATTGTGATCGAATAGGCAAATCAACGAAGTGAAGCTGAGCAAAGAAAAAAGTCACGCAATCCTCCAAAACCCAACCTGTGCCCAACCTCGTTCCTGGAGAGACTCTCCAGTGGACTGGAAATGGAGACACCGATCCGTCTCTTCAGTGTTTTGGCGGGAAAATTAATGCCGAAATGCTGCAGCAAATGTCCATAATTTATTATTGCCCATATTTTTTTAAAGCATGAGATAAAATGCCGTTTTCAAAGGCTTTAACTTTCTAGCAAAGCCTGACTCTAAATTAAACTTTCAATGCTAAAAAGACGAAATGACCTAAACCGCACTTTAAAAATTAACTAGGGAATGTACTTGTTTTCACACAATTAACAAAAATGTTTTCAGACCTTCCTCCTCGGTTAGAAAACCCAATGGCTGCTTGGTTATACATTTCTAGCCTTACCATTAATTCATTCATTAGGGAGTTTAAGATACGGAGACTACGGACTACGAACTACGGCTGGATGAGCATTGTCCTTTGTTCGTAGCACTGGGTGATTGCACTACAGACAGTAGTATACGAGAGAGGAGGCGGAGAGGGAAACAACACGCAAAGATTTTCTTGTTTTCATCACAGTTCACAAAAATGGAAGTCAGTTTTGCATGTGATCTTATCTTTAGAACAATGAACAAATTCTTCCATACTTGAAGGAAGCAATTACGTCGGGTGAAATTGGTGAACAAAGTTTTCGTTAAACAGGTTTTATTTTTTTCGCCCATAAGTACTTATGTCAAATATTAAAGAAATAGACAGAAATAGTAATATAGCTCATTTATTAGATTTAGAAGATGGACTTCTACGACTACTGATCTGATGTAGTTTGAAGTATTGAAATGCCGAGTTTCCATTGTCTCGAAGATGTTTACATCATTTTCATTCAGCAAATGCGATACAAAAACTCGCATAAACAAAGGTTACAGAAGTAGAAAGACACACTAATCAGTTCATAAAACATTGAAACTTTTCAAGTGCCAAGAGAAAGTAAATTACCTGCATGATTTCCATCTTCTTCTCGGCCGTCAATCTGAATTCTGCGTATAAACAGCTAGGCTTATTTAAATATGAGCTTAGCTAGATAAAAATGTAGTCACAACAGCGGATTAAAAGCGTAAATCTGAGCAGAAATTAGACACAACTTACATATTTCGCTTCCCTCTCACTTAAAGCAGGTAAATTGAAAACGTTTTACGAAAAGACGAGATTCTTGAATTGCCGAGACGGCAAAATACGAGCAAAATGTTCTCCGTAGTCCCGACTACGCGAAACCGCTCAACAACTCACCGTAGCCGCAGGACTACGCGGGAAAAATGAACAGTCACGTGGTTTTGATTATGCGGAGTAGATGTTTAACCGTAGTCGTAGTCCGTAGTCGCCGTATCTTAAACTCCCTACTATCTTTGAGCTACGGGGTATTGTCGTATCTCCCTGTTTTAATCCTCCTAAGTTCTAGTTTCTTAGTTTCACTTAGTACTGCTTTCCTAGAAGGATTTTGTCAGATCTACGAGAGCAAGGTTTCTGTAATAAAAGTTAACTTCTTGGGAATGTTAAAGGCCTTTGGTTCCAAAGAGAGATTTAGTATTGCTTACTTTTTCAGTCATTATTAAACTGTGTTGCAAATAAAGTAACTAAGATAAATTATAGTATTTAGTGATCTTCATGAGACTAGAGCAAGAACTTTTTTGATCGTTATGATGAAGGTCAAAATATTCATTGGCAGTGTTTTCGAAGTAGATTTCTAGAGAGAAACTGGATAGCTTAAAACCGCCTTGCTAAAGACTACTTTTAGACTTTAACCAAGAAGAGATATAAGCAACTTAAACATGAACGTAGTTATGAATAGGACTGTTGTTGTTGACGGTGACGGACGTTTCGACAACCTGTGCGGTAGTCATCTTCAGAGTCAAAAGTGAGTTGTATCACGTCAGTGGATGGTATTAAAATCTGGTTATTGAGCTGATTGGTCAATTAAGTTGCGATGTAAGTAATGTTCAGTCGTTAACGTTGACCAGGACGATCATTCTCAGTGGCGGATCCAGGGTAGGGGCCGGGCCCCCTCCTTATTTTTAGACCAAACTGAGGCCCCAAGGGCCGAAAAAAATTTTTGGAGACCGTGCCGCCCCCGCCCCCTTTCCTTATCTCAGGATCTGGATGACCTGGCCACCCTGTTATCTCAAGGTCTGGATTCGGCACTGATACTCAACCTCCTTATGAAATGACTCTTGGGTTCACCCCTTTCACACAGGAAGCCGGTTGATAATTTATGGTTTTACTGTAAGTTGTCTAAATCTCAATATGATCATGATCGTCTTCTCAACAGATCGAAACAAAACACACATCAAAGCATGGATTTACGGGCTTGAGACTATTTGAGTTGAAACTACAGTTCCCTAGTACGCCACTCACACCTTAAGGTTTACCGTCTTAATTAACAGTCGAATTTTATAGTTTGGGTCGACTTTAGCGGGTATTAGGTTCAGCACATATTACAATGTTGGCTATTATTTACAAAAAAAGCGAGCTATCGACCGAAACGAATCAATTTGTTATCAGGAAATATTGAGACTTTTTACTTTCATAGATTTCTCTTTCCCCATTAAATGGGCAGGCATTACACATTTTCACAGAGCTTACGATCCGAAAATAGGTTAACATGTACGCTAAGTTAGGAGGGAATGTGACAGATTTATTCCAATAATAAGGTGTTGCATATTCAGTCGGTCCTATACAGTGAATAATCGCCGGAAAGTGTTAACTGGGTTGAGTGGACGTCACATATATCTTACTCTACCTTGCCTTGATAAGCTTCGTTGAGATCCTTCGCCTTGAAGTCAAGAAAAAGAACGTTTCCTAAGAAGGGAAGAGAAGTGAAGCGAGGACCGTGCTTGGCATGTTTCTGAACTCGTACAGTATCATCAGATAATGTAAAATGAACAGTGGAAACAAGGCTTAGGAAACTGTCAATCGTGGCGAGTACCATTTTAGACGCTCGTGTTCTTATCAAATCAAGTGATCAATGCAGTAAAGCTGAGGTCGAGCACCACTCAACAAAAACTGCGCCATTATCTATTTTGTGCAGGGAAAGTCACGCGACCCCCCCCCCCCCCCCCCCCCCCACTTACGATAGACAATCACCCTATGCCTAACCTCGTTCCCAGGGAGAGATGCCCTACTGGACTAGATAGGACAGACCATGGAAACAAGTGACAAGTGAACCGTTTATTTGGCGGGAAATTGTTTCCCGTAAATCCTGTTTTGTTCTGCAGAATGTGTAAATAATTTCCAGCTTTTTGATTGCCTATAATTCTGTTATAGCATGGGATAAGGTGCCGTTTTCAAAGTAGCACTGTCTGCCTCCAAACCTTTCAAAAAGGAAAAAGACGAAATGACCTGAACTGCACATTTGCAATTTACTTACTATGTATGTAACTTTTTCACGCAATTAACAAAATGTTTTTAGACTTCCTGCCTCGACTGCTTCCCACGCCGTTTGAAAAGTCACTAACTACTTGCTTATAGACTAAGGCCCCGTCCACACGTATCCGGAGATTTTTGTATCCGCAAATTTTTTTTATGCGGATACAAAAATATCTGCGTCCACATGTAGCGTATACGAATCGTGTACGACCGTCCACACGTATCCGATTCGTATCCGGACATCTCAAAGGATTAGTCAACAGAGCATGCGCATTACGTCAGCGTATACAAAAATATACGGATACGAGCGTCCACACGTATCCGGATACACAGCTATACAGAAATTTCCACTCTGGAGAGCGTATACAGAAATCTCCGGATACACGGAGCGTATACGGCGGACACGTGTGGACGCTAGGTGTATCCGCATAAAAAAATTTGCGGATACAAAAATCTCCGGATACGTGTGGACGGGGCCTAAGCATACGTTCATTACAATCTTTGATAAACGAATAAATATGTGGTAAATAAGTGCTACAGGTGTTATAATCAGCCAGACACAAACTGGGGACAATAATGCAGGATGCATTCATATAAACGTAACCTTCAAGAGTTTTTATGTTGCAAAGTGGATAGAGTATCCTCCTGGTGTTCTGAGGGCTGTAGGTTCAAACCCAGTGGGGAACCCGAGACTTCTTTTTCCCACGCTCGTGACGAGGTGTTTATCACGTTTTTCACATTAATTGTTTTTGTTTTGAAGGAACCTAAACTAACCCAGAGTTATTTCTATTTATCTATCTACTTCAATAGACGTCCTTGTATGTTTTGCCGTTTTCCCAATAAACGTCAGGCCACATGACGTTCCCATCATCATTTCGTGCCCAAAAAAACAGGGTTTTTTTACGTTGGTAGTGATCATCTTGAATTGATCCATCAAGAGGAAAATGCCGGTGCATTCAATACAGCACAGAAGAAAACGTTTTTAGTTCGAAAATATACATATTCCGGGGCACTTTAAAAAATAGTTATAACACAGCGATTACCATAATTACCGGCCATGTTCGGTATTTGACCTGTCGCTTAAATCTTCTTAAACAGTATTAGAGCTTTGCTTTAATCAGAGTTCGACATGAGTGTTGGAACCGTAGAAATAATTCATTGCATATAGGCTGTCAACTTTGAAACAAATCAAAAGTGTTATAAAGTGAAGTTTTTGTATTTGACCTTTAACAAGCATCAAAAGTGTTGCACAGCCACCACATCTTTGAGTTCATCTGTGACGTACGTAAAGGTGAAGTTAAAATTGTTACGTATTTGGCTTCGCCTTCACCAAGGTCAAAGGAGTAAGCAAAGAGGTTATATATCTGTCGGCACTGATTGAAGCGCGTCAAAGGTGAATTTAAAGCCGACTACCACATTTGACTTTACCTTTGACAAAGATCAAAAGGCCAGTAAATCCAATTCTTCGTCCCATGTAATGTTAAGACATAATTAAGACTGTGCTTTTACCTTATACCTGCTATCTTAGAAACCCTGAATAACAGGGTTATAATGATAATAATAATAAAGCCTTTATTTAAAGGGGGTAGCACTTAATAGCCAAAGACTAATAAACTTGTGGCCCTCATAAAATACACAACTATTTACAGTCTAATAAATATGTAAAATTCATGTTCAGGTTCATGTTCACTTTCTTTTGATCGCGCGTATCTTGTAGGGAACTGGAAACTGGGTGAGGTTAAAAATTCCCTCCAACTTTGGGGGACAACCATCTTCTTCAGCAACAAAGGTAAACTTCTGAAGCATCCACGACAAGAAGAAAAAAAGCTCAACCTTCGCCAGAGATTCCCCTGCACAAACCCGGCGTCCAGCTCCAAAAGGGAAGAAATTACCTTGGTTGGTGATCAACTGTCCGTCCTCGTCAATGTGGCGGTACGGATTAAAAACGGTGGGATCTTCCCAACATTTGGAATTTAAATGGACGGATTCCGTATCAACAAAGACGATGGTATCTTTAGGAACCCTGTATCCACAGAGGGTTGTGTCTGTGAGCGTGACATGAGGAACTGCAAGTGGAACTACGTTTCCAACTCGAAGGGCTTCTATAATGGTTGCTTGGATGAGAGGCAGACGAGACCGGTTTTCCAAAGAAGGAGTCTGGTCACCAACTTCTTCATCTAACTGCAGTTGAATGGCTTCTTGGTACTTTGGGTAGTTAACTAAGAATGCTAGCACCCATTTCATTGTCGTGCTTGTGGTTTCATAGCCTGCAGCAAACATATTTTCAATCGTGTTGATAAAGTAGTCATCAGTAAGGAGGGCGGTTCTATCCTCATTGCTCTCACTTTCAGCTTCAAGTTTGGCATGGAGGAGACCCGTAATTAAATCTTTTACTGGTTTCTCTGGATCAAAATTCCTTTTCCGTTCATTCAGAAATTTGCGAATTATATCAAACATTTCAAAGAAGGAGCTTAAAAAGCGTTCATAAACTTTTATTGGCAAGTACTGTGCCAAGGGGAAAAAATCTAAAATCGTGGCCATCTGAGAATCAGCAGCATTCGCTACTGATTCTACGTTTAATTTCAAAAGCTTGTTCAAATCTGGATTGCTTGTGTCGTAACCTTCTCCAAATGTGATGCCACAAATAACATCGGCAACAGCACGCATCAAGCAATCTGCAGGATCAAAGGGTTGTCCTTGCTGTTTCTCCATGGAGAGAACTAACTTTTCGGCTTGTGTATTAACGCGTCTTTCAATCAGGGGGATGTCCGAGAGGTACTGGCGAAGAGCTGTGGTAAACAGCTTGCGATGAAGCTTCCAGCCAGGACCATAGTTACCAAAAATAATATCTTTACCTCCTGAAACATTCAGAAAAGGGGAAAATATGACACTTTTTTTAATAGCAATGATTTCAAGTGACGGTTTTTCTGGTCTTGTATTGGTGTGAAAACCAGCCTCATAGGTACAAAAAGGTGATCGAGACATTTCAACTATGATGAATGATGGATGTAATTCAACCCCACATTTACTACCTGAGACTGAACTCAAATCCCGCCCCCGAGTTTTGTCTTGAACGAATTGTGTAACAAAGGTCCTTGGATGTGAAATGTACGCATCTTATAAAAGATGCCTTTTCAATATTTATGAATTTTTTTCTTAAATTAGAGCGACATCACGATCGCCTAAATGTTTACAAATTACATACCAAGTGTTCCTTCCATTAACGAGTATGTTTGTTGTCTCCCAGCATAGTCAGCGGATTTCTTTATGAGCACCTCCTTAACAGCATCAGGAGTTGAAGCCATAACGAACTTGTAGCTTCCAAGTTTCATCGAGAATACGCGGCCGTAGTTGTCTTTGAGACTGGAGGAAAAGTAGAGTGGTATTGTTTGTGCAACAATTTATTATGCTTTCTTCTGAAATATCTACTACAAGTAAATGATTATGTTATGTTCTTTGTACTTGACTACGGAGAGTTCTTATGAGTTCTACAAGTTTCAAAAGTTATATTTTGCACAAGATTAAGCGGAACGGCACATCGACTACGTACATGTAGGCCAAAAATTAAACTTTAAATGAGACGAGCCAAACAGTAATTTGGGTTGACATAAACTAAAGTAATTCCCCAAAAAAGGATAAACTGTCCAGATGCTTTTCAAACTTGGCACAATTGATAATCATGTATAGGACATTGAAAAAAGGCAGAAGATAGTTTGAAACAAATGAAAAACGATCGCTTAGCTCACTTGATTTTTCATAAAGAGGACTGGACAAAACTGCCATCCTGGTTTAAGAGCTGTTCGCCAGTCTTACGCGGAGTCCTACCGCAGTATTTTGAGTACAGTGAGTTTATTGTACGGTTCAAAAACGTTTGTCCTTCTGATGTAGATCTATTTATTCTTGTACTTTTATTTAGAAACCTTGAAAATTTTAGCTGTCTGTTGTATCAGATGCACAGCCACTCATTAAAATTTTCTTTAGACTACTAACTAGAAGTAATCAAAGATAATGGAAAAGGGGGTTAAAGTTTATTCCATCAATTCTTTTTGAAAATGGTGACCTTAGGCTTAGTTCACGAAACGTCGAACTTTTCATGTACCGAACTTCATGAAAATAATAGCGAAGCTCCACGCGCGCGAGGAAATGTGGTAATCTACCCATCCGAGAAAATTTGGTAATCACGTTACCATGCCCCCGACCGACCGTCCGCACCACAGGGAAACCAATGTTCAATCTCACACTTTCCAGGTAGTTTGGAAGCACAGGAAAACTGATAGTGCACATCAATGTTGTGGTCAATTGACAGCTGTCGAAACAGAGTATCCGCTGACTAGTATCATCTGACGGTATCGCGGGCTTAGGTGTTCACCCGTCGAGGTCGAGTATTTTTTGAAGTTTTCCGCTGACAAGTTACTAAATTTCAAATGATCGCGGGCTCAAGTTTATTATTACTTTTTTATTTCATGAAATATGTTGTGTTTGTGTGCTGCACAATTATTCAAACTGACCTCGGACGCGAAAATTCTGTAAGCTATTACAGGCAGGGAAGACAGCTGCTTTTGACTTTTCTCACCACGGTCACGCGTTGGTCACGCTCTACGTCCAATTTTTATACTCTGATTGGTCAAAATTTGACAGGTGAGTCCATGCGGAAAATTTATGCAGCATCTTGAAACTTGCTTACTTTGACAGCTGAAGCTGACAAAGTTTTGTGTCAACTTGTGATGTTTTTAACTGTCTTTTTCTACTGGATGTACAAAATGAAATTCGGCTGTTATCAAGAGTCTTCTGTTATTCATGGCTAGTTTGTCTATTGGGTTTTTGGTTTAGAAATACTTCACTTGTCAAAGTCGGAAATCCGATTTCGGATGGCATCGTTTTCGTTTTTCACCTTGCTTGATACATAAGAGGGTTGAAAAGTCTGAAGCGATTCTAACCTTACTTGATAGCTTCCAGAAGCTGCATCTTGAATGGTAAGCCTGAGTAATTATTGTATTTTATGTTTGTTTCTAACGTCTAATTTAACGAAGTCGAGCGTAGTTTATGCGACTATTTAGTTTATGCACGTTTGTAAAATTTGAGACAATCGGATCTGACCGAGTATCAGGTTTGATGTGAGCTTACAGAACTTTAAAAAGCCTTTAGACATTTTCTCACCGAAAATAGAAAGAAAGGCGTTCCAAAGAATATTTTGTTATAATTCTGGCTGTGAAAGAAAGCTTTGAGCGATTTTCTTGCCTCAAGTTCATCTTCGGAGGCACTCGAAAGGCACTCGATCACTCACTCACTCACTCACTCACTCGATTCTCATTAATTTATTCATTAAAGTCAAATTAAACACTTTACTCTTACCTCCCTTACTTAGTATTACTTTTGTTCCAGGTGCCTTTTACGCATATGTTTGGCATATTCTAGAGGGTACTAGTAAGGCGTACATTTTTTCCCGACACAAAAGAGTAGCCAGCCGATGACGGGTTTTTGTAGTGGAAATATTCTAAAGAACACTGACAATATCATCTCGAAGGAACGGACTTGGAATTGTTAAAAGGACGTTGAAATAATTGAGCGTGGATCATTGTTGTATATTTGCACGAATTGTGCACATTTGTTCTCGATATTACTTGATATGGAGAAGATGCGATCGACAGGAGTGTGAAAGAGCTATCGAAGCCTGACGATGGGATTTCGTTCAGCGAAAAGCGAATAAGCCAAAGAGCCTTAGCTGCAAAGAAAAGATCCACGAATTGTAAAGCGACGTTGACGTTCACATGAGAAAGCAAATTATTTTACAAGTAAAAAGCGTTAAGTAGAATTGCTGCGCTGATAACAAGTTTCTAGAATATTCAGGTGCACATGCATGCAATCAGATACTTCGACTGTGTCGGGTTTGAATTCCTAAGGTCAGAACACGTACAGCTCCGGGCAAGGATCTAGCTCCCTTAAAAGCGTGAGTGCTATGGAGATGCCAAAAAGTTACCGAAGAAATGCTGACGAAATACGAAATGCTTTTTAAAACCGACACTGTATGCCAAAAAGCAGATGCCAAAAACCAAATGCTAAAGAATGTAAACATGATCTATCAAGTAACCAACACACAGAGAAAGTCATGAAATATGAAAAAAAACTAAGGTGGAAAGTGAATATGTTACAATGCCCAAGCAGTTTAAAACAAATGAATTTCAAAACGGAATGTTTCTCAAGCCTTCTACTTACTATAAATACAGAGGTGATAATCTTCAACATTCGGTTGTCAACAATAACGAAATTTAATCACGAAATTCAAGAGCAGTGGCACTTTGCACCCATGCTCGTTTACGATTCAATTAATCCATGAGCTCGTTCCTAGGAGCCTTTGATTATAACAGTAGATGGAACAAACTTTGGCGTATGGTAAGCAGAAAGTTCGGTTCACTCTGGACCAAGAATCAATCAAATCTTAACATGAGGTTCTATTTGTTAACTTACGATATTCACTATTGTTTTTACATGTTATTGGTAGAAAGCGGGTCAGTCGACCTTAACTAATTGGGACAGTGAAAGAAAAAACATTGTCACGTTCATGGAGTTTTTTTATTTCTAAAAGAGATATATAGGCTAAAAACGCTACATTGAGCACGTACCTGTACGTAGCCCGATTCTCCGATGGCCAAAGGTTGGCTCTTGAAGAGCGTAAACCGTCGGAGAACCATGTTAACATGCACGCCAAACTAGGACGTATTAAATGAAAGCGAATTATTCTATTCCTACTAACGGCTTGCAAATTCAGGCACTCCTCAAGCAAGTTGCTCTGATACTGTGAATCATCGACGAAACGTTTGCTGTATTAACCCTAATGGGTGAAACGGGCATTACACATTTTTACTGACCTTTGGAAAGCATCGTTAAGTTTCTTCGCCTTGAGGTCGAGGGAAAGAAAGTTTCCTAATATGGGAAGAGTAGTAAAGCGCGGACCTGGAGGCATGTTTCTGAACTCGTACAGGATCATCAGGTAATGTAAAATGAAAAACAAAAGCAACAAAAGGAGAATATTTCCGAGGTTTAAGAAATTGTAAATCGTGGCAAGGACCATGTTGGATGGTGGTGTTGTGATAGAATCACTGATCAGCTCATTTAATACTGGATGACCGCTGAGCAAAAGCGTCTATCTAATTTTGCTTAAAGGCAGTCACGCAACGGCCCCCAGTAATGATCAACAACACAAATTTGTAAAAATTAACTAATTAACTAGAACAGGTCTCTCACCCTACTTTTCTTCTGCCAAAATAAACAGAATTAATCACCTTTATCAAAGTGCCGACGACCAAAACATGCTACCGAACTTTTATAATCATGGCAAATTCTAGTTATGCATGCCATGCCTTCGAGTCACGTTCGAGTGGCATACCGTGAATTATCTCACGAGACAACTTGATTTGCAATCTTGTCCTATGCCAATCATGGTCGATAACCATGGCGAAGTATTGGTTATTCCCACTGCCCATACCGCAATCAATTCTAATAAAAAGGAAAATAAGAAACAAAAGAAAAGTAGAAGAAAATCGCTCCTAATCTCGCTCTCAATGTTTCAAATACTAAGTGTGTACTATTTACATCTCAAAGGCATATAGAGCGTGATTGCAATTTAAATCTTAGTTTTCTCGGAAAGTTCATATCTTGCGAAACTACTTTTAAATACCTTGGCGTGGTCACGGTTCGACAACTTTATGACTTGGAGGGCTCAAGCGGACAACACACGGACTATGTGTGTAAAAAGGTGGCGTCAAGAGTTAGTATCCTGGGCCGTGTTAGAAGTTTCGTCACAAAAGAGGCAGCAACTTATTCAAAACGCTTTAATTCTTCCGTTATTTGATTGCTGTGACTTTGCCTGGAGTAACCTTCAACACCAAGATATAGATCGACTACAGCGCCTACAGAACAAATCTGCACGGATCATCACACGTTGCTCTCGCCCATCTGAAGCATCAGACCAGCTATTGTGGCTGATCCAGGGGAGGGGCCAAAAAAGTGTGGTGTATTAAAACCTTCCTTACCCCCCCAA
The DNA here is from genome assembly GCA_964035525.1 of Porites cylindrica. Taxonomy (NCBI): domain Eukaryota; kingdom Metazoa; phylum Cnidaria; class Anthozoa; order Scleractinia; family Poritidae; genus Porites; species Porites cylindrica. The sequence goes on from OZ037775.1 coordinate 26,731,588, forward strand.
AATATAATAATTATATATGAAAATTGTACCCCCCCCCCCCCTTGGCAAAAACAGTTTTTAAAATGCACTGCCCCCCTTCCAAACCCTTCTAGACCAAGTCTCTTCTTGGGCATTGATTTCATAAGCTGTAAGATACCGGTAGTCAGCAGTGTAACGTGAGATTTTGAAGGTGCACGCAGGAAAAAAGTTAGCGCGCCGAAGGCGCCTCAAACCTGAGGGAGTCCATCTCTTGCGTTTCCTGCATTTGATATTTTTGGTACATAAAGACGAAGGAAAATGCAGTAATTAGTTGTTTATTTTAGCCATCTCTAGTATTATCGGTAAGGTACAGTGTTTACGGCAAAAAAGAGTAAAACAGTGACGCCATTAAGGAGGTTACAAGCAAAGGGCGAAATTTGTACCCTTCAGACAGGCAAACTCTGTTATAATGCCATCAATATCAATTACGTCATTGTGCTCATATGCAGAATTGCAAGGGAACTCAATCTCTCTTCTGTCATGGTCCCTCGTAAAGGAGTTTGCGGTCTCTTCATACTGCTGAGGCTAGGCTCAGCTGTGCATGTTGACAGATATACTCCGTGATAGAATTGGAGTTGGCTTGGACAAAAGTCTCAATCAAGGTCTGTGGCTCCCCATTCGGATCCATTTCACTCCACTTAATCAGTAAAAGGATAAAGGAAATCCTAACACAAAAGCACCAATATAATGCGAAATATTTATCCCGATTTAATGATAAAAATGCTCTTAGGAAATAAAAAAAGCTGTGTACTTTTCCAGATTCCAGCAGTATGCATAGGCGTATGTGCGTACATGTACACTATACTCCTGCAAGAGAGAATATAGCTTTATCCTCTCTTGATTCCTGGCAGGAGAAATAGCTGATAGGTTCCAGGGCTAAGCTTTGTACGGGTAACATTTTTTTGCTGACAAAGAACCGCCAAAGCGTATTTTTCTGTCTACAGTAGTTTTGAAGGAAACATAAATATGGTACATAAGAGGCCAGTCCTGTGTCTTAATCTTTCGACCCCCCTCACATTTTGCGCATTTTTAAAATTGACCCCCCAAAATCAAGCGTCTTAGAAAATTGTACCCCCCTCTAACCCCCCCCCCCCCCCCTCCTCTTTAGGCTCTTTAAAAGTAATAGTTCATGAAAATTCTTAATCTAAATTAATTTTGTAAGATACAGGACCCCTATGGAGACCAGCCTTAGAGCTGAATGCGCTACCCTGTGTAAATAAGGTTTTACTTTACTTTACTCTAATGCTTTATTACTAAGCTTAAAGGTGCTGTGTCACGAAATTTATCAAACTTCACTGAAAAAGTGGGAACTGCCATCAAATTGAACTTCAAAATAACCGCTCAGGTCACAGTTCCTGAAAGGCCGATTAGCGTTAATCCAGGATTATAATTTTGTTGCGTTTTTGTATTTTACATTCCTATGCATTGCTGAAGGTAACATTGTGTTATCATTACCGTATCTCGTAGTAAAGGCTCAACAGTAGATTGTAACCTCGAGTTGAGTTAGACGAGACAATCTTGCTTGAAATTTGGCTTAATCCTGGGTTTAACTTAAACCGGGCCCAGAACGTTAAAAAAAGTATAAGTACCATAGCAATTACAAAAGGAAGCGTGGAAGGACAAACTTGAAGAATATTGAAACAGATTCCAATTGTGATTTTTGAAAACTTGATAGCCTAACATTTTTTCAAAGTTCATTTTTGTTGTTTGTAACTTTTGATAAAATGCTTGATTTTGCCATTCAAAAGTAGTTTCTAAAAATTAATAGCAGCTAATACAAATGTGTAACTGGCATAGATAAACAAAATGAACTATTCAGTCGTGACACAACCCTTTTAAAGAAGATTTGTAACAAACGGCCTCTAAATGATCTTTCTATTATTTCATTATTGCCCATAATACCCCTTACTTTCTCCCTATCCCAACCCCCCCCCCCCCCCCCCCCCCCCCAAACACTCCACCAAGAAAAGAATTACATAACCATTGTTTCCAATTTCCCCTGGGGAGAACACTCGTCGGGAGAGAAATTAAAAACAATGGTGATGCAATATGAAAATGGTAAATAATTACTGCTAAGAGTCAAAAAAGCAGAAGAAAACCGTCGCGAGTCAAGTGAAGATAAAGAGTTTTTCTTTTTATAAAACATTTCGCGCCAAAAACAGGGTGTTCGGTAGGATCCAGCCTCCCATCGTCCGATAGTGCGGTAGTAGGTAATAACGTCGGTGGTGATCATCTTGTATTGATCGGCGATCAAGAGGAAAATGGTCTATGAAAAACGTTTTTACTTCGAAAATGTACATATTCCAGAGCACTTTCAATTAGCAATTATTGAATGAGGCTGAGTAGGTTATGAAGAATTCTGCAGATCGAGGAGGGTGTTATCCAGCGAGGCCGAAGGCGGAGTTGGATAACACCCTCCGAGATCTGCAGAATTCTTCATATCCTGCGATAGCCGAAATTTTGCAGATAAAGGTCTGCTCAGGTCTGCAAATATACTCTAAATATCAGTTGTTGTCCGTCGAGTTGACTTCTCGCTATTCTTGCTATGTTTTTAGACAATATTTCGCCGTGAAACGAGTACAATGTCCGCTCGAGATTTCCGCCATTTTGTTCAGACAACAAAAACAACTCAACTTCGTTCCCAAGTTTCCTTGGTCAACGGTTCAGTATGACAAATTATTGAACCGATGACGTCATCGGTTCAATTTGACAGTTTAGCCACCGGTTATGGTGAATTATGCGTGTGGTTTTACCCAATCAGAAACGGGGAAATATTTTGAACGAATAATAACAATAGATATTAGACAGCGATTACCATAATTACCAGCCATGTTCGATATTCGACTTGTCGCTTACATCTTCGTAAACAGTATTACAGCTTTTCTTTTACCAGTTTCTACATGAAAACGAAGAAAGAATTCATTGCATATATTTTGTGTCAACTTTGACACAAATCAAAAGTGTTGTAAAAGTGTAGTTTTTGTATTTGACTTTATCTTTGACGTACGTCAAAGGTGAAGTCATAATTGTTTCGTATTTGACTTCACCTTCACCAAGGTCAAAGGAGTAAGCAAAGAGGTTATATATTTGGTGGCACCACTGAAACGCGTCAAAGGTGAATTCAGAGCCGACTACCACATATGACTTTACCTTTGACAAAGATCAAAAGGCCAATAACTCCAATTCTTCGTCTCGTGTAATGTTAAGACATTATTAAGACTGTGCTTTTACTTTATACTTGCTATCTCAGAAACCCTGAATAACAAGGTTCATGTTCACTTTCTTTTGATCGCGCGTATCTTGTAGGGAACTGGAAATTGGGTGAGGTTGAAAATTCCCTCCAACTTTGGGGGACGACCATCTTCTTCAGCAACCAAGGTAAACTTCTGAAGCATCCACGACATGAACAAAAACAGCTCAACTTTCGCCAGAGATTCCCCTGCACAAACCCGTCGTCCAGCTCCAAAAGGGAAGAAATTACCTTGGTTGGTGATTAACTGCCCGTCTTCGTCAATGTGACGGTACGGATTAAAAACGGTGGGATCTTCCCAACATTTGGGATCTAAATGAACTGATTCTGTCTCAACAAAGACGATGGTATCTTTGGGTACTCTGTATCCATAGAGGGTTGTGTCTGTGAGCGTGACATGAGGAACTGCAAGCGGACCTACGTTTCCAACTCGAAGGGCTTCTATAAAGGTCGCTTGGATGAGAGGCAGACGAGACCGGTTTTCCAAAGAAGGAGTCTGGTCACCAACTACTTCATTTAACTGTTGCTGAACGTCTTCTTGGTACCTTGGGTAATTGACCAAGAATGCTAGCACCCATTTCATTATCGTGCTTGTGGTTTCATAGCCTGCAGCAAACATGTCTTCAATCGTGTTGATGAAGTAGTCATCAGTAAGGAGGGCGGTTCTACCCTCATTTCTCTCACCTTCAGCTTCAAGTTTGGCATGAAGGAGACCTGTGATTAAATCTTTTACTGGTTTCTCTGGGTCAAAATTCCTTTTTCGTTCATTCAGAAATTTGCGAATTATATCAAACATTTCAAAGAAGGGGCTTAAATAGCGTTCATAAACTCTTATAGGCAAGTACTGTGCCAAGGGAAAAAATCTAAAATCGTGGCCAACTGAGAATCAGCAGCATTCGCTACTGATTCTACGTTTAATTTCAAAAGCTTGTTCAAATCTGGATTGCTTGTGTCGTAACCTTCTCCAAATGTGATGCCACAAATGACATCGGCAACAGCACGCATCAAGCAATCTGCAGGATCAAAAGGTTGTCCTTGCCGTTTCTCCATGGAGAGAACTAACTTTTCGCCTTGTGTATTAACGCGGCTTTCAATCAGGGGGATGTCCGCGAGGTATTGGCGAAGAGCTGTTGTAAAGAGCTTGCGATGAAGCTTCCAGCCAGGACCATAGTTTCCAAAAACAATATCTTTACCTCCTGAAACATTCAGAAAATTAAAGGGCAAAATATGACACTTTTTTTTCCATAGCAATGATTTCACGTGACGGTTTTTCTGGTGTTGTAATGGTGACGGATTTAGGAAAACAAGTCTTTCGAAACAGCCTTTACCCAATTCAAGTAAAATTAAAAAAGTGACGCGATTCCTTGAGCTTCATCATAAACTGTAGATGACCGAATCTCAAACAAACACTGACATCCGGCTGGGGCCTTTAAACTGGCGCCTTAAAACCGCCAACGTTATTTGTCAATTTCATTTCGGCTGTTTGGAACGATTTAGATGATCGGGCTGTTCTGCACGTTCAGAAGAAAACCAGCAACGATTCAGATTACCTGGATGATCATCCGAATACCAGCCTTAGTACATAAAGGTGTTGAGACATTCAAACTATGATGAATGATGAATTCTAGTCGACCCCATATTTATATCCCTGAGACTGAACTTAAATCCCTCCCCTGGGTTTTGACTTGAACGAATTATGTAACAAAGGTCATTGTGCCTTGTACGTGAAATTTACGTATCTTACAAGATGCCTTTTCAGTGTTGACGAGTTTTTTACTTAAATTAGAGCGACGTCACGATTGCCTGACTGTTCCACATAACGCAGGGGCAAAAAATTACATACAAATTACATACCAAGTGTTCCTTCCATTACCGAGTATGTTTGTTGTCTCCCAGCATAATCAGCGGATTTCTTTATTAGCACCTCTTTAACAGCATCAGGAGTTGAAGCCATAACCTACTTGAAGCTTCCAAGTTTCATCGAGAATACGCGGCCATAGTTGTCTTTGAGACTGGAAAAAGGAGAGTTATAATAATTGTGCACCAGTCTATTATGCTTTCTTCTGAATTATCTACAACAAGTAATTGATAATGATATGTTTTTTGAAGTGGACTACAGAGAAAATCTTGTGCAAAATATAACTTTTGAAACTTGTGTACGAAAAAACATATCGCCCACATACATGTAGGCCAAAAGTTGAACTTTAAATGAGACGAGCCAAATTGTAATTTGGATTGACTCGATGTAAATTAAAGTAATTCAATTTAAAATGTTGTACTATCCAGATTCTCTTCAAACTTGGCACAATTGATAGTCATGAATAGGACATCGAAACAAATGTAAACGATCGTTTAGATCATTTGAATTTTCATATAAAGTACTGGACAAAACTACCACCCTGTTTTAAGAGCTCTTAGCCAGTCTTACGGTGTGCTATCGTGGCATAAATATTGAGTACAGTGAGTGTATTGTACGGCTTCAAAAACGTCTGTCCTTCTGATGTGGATCTATTCATTCTTGTACAATCATTTAGAAACCTTGAAAATTTTAGCTGTCTGTTGTATCAGACATATAGACACTCATTAAAGTTTTCTTTACGCATTAGACTTTAAACTAGAAGTAATCAGAGATAATGGAAGAGAGGTTGGTTAAAGTTTATTTCATCAATTCTTTTAAAAATAGTGACCTTAGGCCCAGTTCACGAGACGTCGAACTTTTCATGTACCGAACTTGATACCTATTTAAACAACCCAAATGATACAAGTTCGACGGTTGATTCAGACGTAAAACTTAGTTAGTCGGACTCAATTCATTTTTGAGTTATTTTGAAAAAATTCTCATATGTCAGTGGTGTGAGCCTATGTATCTTTGTCACTTTGTGGTTTTGTATGTTCGGATGTTTGTTGCAGGAACCATTAAGGTTGAAGGTACTATGAGTTGATGCTAAGGAACCAATGAGATCTTTGCATCTATTAAACATGGCATTGCTTAAGGACAAACAAGGACACTTTAAGACCGCCATGTTGACTCTTCACAATTTTTTCGTCTTTTATTGCGACTACAGGTGTTTAGAAACTTTACATTAAATCTTCATGATTCAAACGCTGTGTACAGTGATACAGCTGTTTAAGGGTTCATATTCTATTGTGGATGCTGCTTCAAGACATTTCTGACCTAATTTGGCTATCGCGAACGGTACAACGCAGATATTTATGAGTTCTGTTTCACCTGCTTCAAGGTAGAGTATAAAAGATCATTTATTTTCAAAGCTCTTCCAATAAAACAAAAATTGATATTTAGATATGGACTTTAATTCAAAAGTATACGGCCCAAGTTTCAAAGGCATCTCATTTTTTGGAAAGCTGCACCGAGTATTGTTAATCCTGTAAACAAGCTTTCTTCTCTCGCTTACTAATTTCGAAAGACCTTTTTCGTTCCGGCAAAAAATAAAACATGAATAAGTGAACAACATGATATATCGTTACTGCTTACTATGTTTTATAGTTATTGAAACGTATTTTATTTAGTAAAGATGCGTAACTTCGGTAGAAACAGTAGCGTTAGGGAATAAAATTGGAAGAAGCTAGTTGACACAATAATAATTATTTGGGCGTGGCCCAAATAGAGTAATGGAAACGGCTTGTTTTGACGCAAAAGTGCAATAGGCACCCAATGCGTGCTAACGTAAACAAGCAAGTAAACAAGCGAAGCGAGGAGAATGTCTTGTCTTCGGAATCTCACGCAAAATGTAATTTTTAGATCCTCAACACTCCAAGGCGGATTCGTAAAAAAAGCTCTTCTAGTATCTCCAATTTGAACTCGAATTTGCATCACCATATTGACACAGGCAGACTTTAAAAATAGAATACGCTCCCACGAAAAACCTGAAAACAGCACGTGATCAAAACATGTTCGTACGGCGCCAAAAACGTTGTCAATTTCACGACAACGTTTCATTGGCCAAAACTGACAGGTTGAAATGTGAAACTACGCGCAGAATTTGTCGCGCTTCAAGGATAGTAGTAGTCCAGTGATATCATTTGATCCGAAATTTTTCTAAGCAGCAGTAAGAAGCAGTTTGGATAAAATTTGGCGACGGTGTTTGGAGGAACGTATTGTTGAAGTATGTTATCGAGGGTTAAACTTACAAATGCACACAAAAAAAAAATAAAAGAAGTTGAGTTGAGATCTCGTCGTGGGAAATTTATTTAAAACAGAACTTAAAATCCAGTTGGTTTAAATAAGGTTAGTCATTCCCCTCGATGCGGTCGTGCACCTACATATTGTAGCAGACTACCGATGAAGAAATTAAAGTCTTTGTCAAATAAAACACGGAAAGTGAGACTTTTCGTATGGAAGAGAATTCTGAAAAATGCACTTTCGCCGTCTAAACTTCATTGTTACGTTGATAATAATATACATGAAAAAATTTCTCGATTGTGATTGGCTAAGAGGAATGCAGGTTTTGGGTAACACGGTGCAGAAAAAAGGTAATTGAGTGCAGAAAAAAGGTAATTTAGCGCAGAAAAGACTAACAAACGTGACATTCTGATTGGCTAATAAACAAAGGAACTCACCGAGAGCCAATCAAATGCGCCATCTAAATGGCGCAAAATTTGGATCCGCTCCGGACCAGTTTCGTGCAAAAACCGCAATGGCTGGCGTTTGCAGTACATTTGCTTTTGCGACCGAAACAACTGTAGAGCAGCTGAAAAACTGCTCTAAAAACGAAAACACTGCGAAAAGCACTGGTTTTCTCTGTTTGGAAGAATTGGTGCGTAGATAAGGAAATTACTGATGAAATAGAAAATTATGAGCCGGCTGAGCTTAACACTTTTCTCGAACATTTCTACGCCGAAGTAAACAATAAAAAAGGTGAAGATTATGAACCAGAAAGCCTTAAAGTAATGATGGCATCGCATGATAGACACTTAAAGAACAAAGGCTGCACCCTGTCCATTGTACGTGACCGAGAATTTAGTTCGTCCAAAGAGGTGTTGGAGGACAAAGGGAAACAGCTTCGCTTGGCTGGCCTTGGTGAACGTCCAAACAAAGCTCGCGCAAGTATCAGAAGAGGAAGAAGAAATTCTCTGGAAAAGCGGAAAACTCGAGGTAATAACTCAGAATCTTTAATTCAAACACATTGAACAATTCCATGAACTGTTCGGCCCGTTTCTGCAGCTTGCAAACTTTAAAAACATCGAGCAAAATGTTGTTTTGACTGCACGTGTGATCATGTTTGCAGCCTTTGAATAATTTATTTTTGCACGCAGTTTACGCGTGTTGACTTCCTATTAAAGAGATTTTAAAGCTATCCCGCATTTTTTTCAGGAATATTACTAATAAGTAATCACATGATTTTTCTCGTGCAATTTTGGAATAAATAAGCACGAGTAAATTTTTTCAAAGACCACAAATTGCACTCGCCCGAATTTTGTTAGCCTTTGAAAAAATTTATTTGTGCTTATTTATTCCAAATTGCACTCGAAATCATGTGATTACCTGTACAAATAGAAATGGTTTATACTTAAACCGGTACAGAAGTAACGGTAAGAGTGTGAAGTTTTTACAGAGGGCAAGTCCAAAATGAGTTCGAAAACAAGTGAAGTTTATCTGTCGTCTAAGCATAAACGAAGAGGCTATTTAGGTGGGGTGAGGTATGAAAATAGGGTTTTAAGTAAGTATTTGTCCCTCTGTACACGCAGCTATCCAGTTTATAGTGCTTACAAGAGTTTGATTCACCGGGTTAATTTTGGCCAATTTAACCTTTCTACTGATATCGAGAAGAATCCAGGACCTTCAGTTTATGTAGATGCTACAAAAGCGATTAATGCTCCATACTTTCAAGGAAACGTAGTATTTGGGGAAAAGGCGGACAACAATGTGTTGCAATGAGTTTGTGTGCTTTAATTTACAGTAAGATAAGAAAGATTACTTCAGTCGATGATATGATTCAAATAATGACTGTTGGTAATCAGTTATATTCTAGGCTTGCTTGCAAGACAATTTATGTTAATGTTAACAGAACTACAAGAAATGGTTACAGTGTTTGAGCGATTTTTCCAGCTTGAATACAGTGAAAGTTATACTTGTAGCATGCATGGTGATGCCAGAATTGAGGGGTATCACTACTGTATGCTACTTGAAACACTCTTGGCCCAGAACTACAGCTCATTCATTTTAACTGTGGGAATTATTGGTGTTGATCGATGCTATAGATATGTATGGTAACAGTCACAGTCAAGGTACATGTGTATTGTTGGAAATACCATCCACGCATAAATTAGTACAATATTTTCAGAGTCTACATACATGTAGGAATGAGGATGTATATGAGTTTAAAGGTGTACATATTGCCAACTTTAAAGTTTATCTTTGTTCAAGCAGTGTTGAATATTCTAGTATATCAAATGTTAATAGTTTATGCTGATGTTCTTGTAAACAGTGCTGTGCTGTTTAAGCAATAGAAAACGTTTTTCGTGTTTGCATAGCCTGATATAAACATGGGAGGGGTTGGGGAGAATTCGAGACACAGTTATGCAATCCCGATAATTCTCCCAGCTCCTCGAGTGTTTATGTCAGGATATGCAAACACAGGAAAAAGAGTTTTCTATTGCTTTTATGAAATAACTTTCCCGAGAAAAAAAGCAAAACTCTCTTGTTTGGAGCACTGATTAAAAGAGAAATTCTTACCAGTCGCGAAGTCTTGTACACGAAGCTTGTATGCGTAATCAGTCCTTGTTTTCCAAAAAAGATGCTTCCCAAAATACGGGTTTGTCTCACTTAAAATGTCAGCTCAAGCGAAAAAGAATTGACACAGCATGTTTCTAAAGATTTTCGAAGTTTCAGCCGACGAGGAAATGGGTAAATAAAGAAAGCTTGTCGACGCATTTTCCAGCTCAAACCTTTTTCAAATTCGTGCTTGCGTGATTAGCGCGCGAAAAGCAAAACATATTGACGTCACAACCATGTTTACATGCTCTAATGCAAACACGCCCCTCAGCCAATCAGAGCGTGCGTACTATCTGAGTTATTTTATAAAGCAGTTTATGCAATGTGTTACTCTGTTATTAATCCATGTGGATACTGCACTTCAGGAACTTTATCTGTCCTTATTAGCACTGTATAATGTGATGGGTGTGAAAAGACATGCCAGTTGATCTTGCGGAAAGTGAGAGTATTTGGAATTTGCAATTTGGCTGAGAGCAAATCTGTGTTGAAGATGTGCATTTCAAAACATTGTCATTAAGTGACAGGATTTTTGTCACGGGTTGGAACATATAGTATAAGCTGTGTAGTTCAGCAGAGAAGTAGAGTAAAGGATTTATCTTTTCTTGCGGGATATGATAAAAGTTAGTTAGGTGAAAATAAGACTTGTTAAAAGTGTCAAAGGCATACAGTCATTAGTTGAAGAAATTTGTAAAATTACACAAAGTAAGTTAAATTGTCAAAGACTACAATATGAAATACACTTTATATTATGTTCATGCAAAATTAAAAGCAGTGAAAGGAAAAAGATTGCAGGGAAACACAGGTATAGTTCATTTGAGTATTGAGATGGAACCTCTTCAAAAGAAACGTTTTAGTTACAAGGAGAAAAGAAAACATGCAGATCGGGGTATAGATTTTTGCATTGAACAGTCTTAAAATAAAATAAGAAAAGGTCCCTGTTATATATGTTGTTTTTGTAATCGATTACTTTATAAGAGATCAGTTCACACTTTTGGCAAAAGTAAATATTTGTGTCAAATTTTTTTCAGTGTGCAGTCTTCATATGATGGAAAATAGTATGTTTGTAAAACATGTCACTTAATACAGACATTTTCTGTCAACACTTCAGTGACACTCTTAACAGAGTTTGACTCTATCACCGACATCCAATCAAGACAACCCTATGCAGAAACCCAGCAACAACCTCACAAACTACACCCATTATCTCAGCAATCAACTTCCAATATAACTCCACGCCTACTACTTCACACATCTCAACTAAGCCCTCAAATACACAATACCACTGCACTACCCACATATCCCTCATACACATAACAAACTCCACATGTGCGTAGTACAACCACGCCCAAATATACGCTACCACAGCGTCTTGTTAGATAGTTTTTTATCGAGTGGAATAACATGA
>OZ037775.1:26757993-26770493 GCA_964035525.1 Porites cylindrica
CTGAAAATACACAACTCTCCAAGAAAATTTGTACTGCAGGGGCGTAGCTTCCAGTGCCAACCTGAAAATGACGAAGGTGAAAAAAGTAATACAGTCTAACCTCTCCTTTCGGACACCTCTATAATACGGACACCTCTCTATTACGAACAGTTCGTTTGGTCCTACCCTGGGTACCAGAGATTTTTTCTCGGGTGTGACGAGGAGCTTCGTCGGCCGTCGGCCGCAGGCCGACACGTCTTCGGAATTCGGCTTTTCGCGCGGGTCACTTTTTAAGACTTGACCGAAACCGGAAACCGCGCATGAAAAGTCTCCGGCACCCAGGGTAGTTTGGTCCCAGAAATGCCAAAAATCATACATTCCCCACCTCCATAATACGAATTTCGGCTTCCAGAAAAGAGACGTGATTCATCTTCATTGATATATTTAGAAAAACGGCGGTGAAAAAACAAATTGCGAGGCCGGATTGCCTAAAGCGGAAACTCGTTGTTATCACTTCGGCACGTCTTCGCATTAGACGAAGTAGGGCACGATTACATGAACGCAAGCTGCTTCGTTGATCAAAAATAATGCGACAAATAGCGGTAAAGGAATTAATCATAGCGGAGCTCCATAGCTAAGGAAATGTGGTAATGTACCCATTCGAGAAAATTTGATAATCACGTGACCGTGCGCCCGACCGTCCGTCCGCACCACAGGCAAACCAATGTTAAATAACTCAATCACCAGGTATGGCAACTCAAATGCAGCTCGAGGTTTTTTTGGCGGGAAATCGCATAGCCACCCGCGTCTAGTAAAGAAAAGGCAGCTAAAGACTCAATAAAGACGAAACCGGAAAGGGGAAGAAAGCGAAAATTGTTTCTGTATCCGCGTTTTCTAAAAGTATTAAGCTTAGATTAATTGTCATGTCCAAAAAATTTGGAATATAGAACAAGAGAAAGACAGAGAAAAAGCGATGGGCCAGCGAAACTCAACGAGAAAAAAGGGCGACAGAGATCTAGAGCGAGAGATAAAAACAAAGGAGACATTTTTTTGTTGGAAGAACAACATCAACATGAACATTTTGTGGCGGCGGTGACAATGCTAACGGCCAACACTGCAATGAGCAAATGAGCAGCAGTGAAAAAAATATGAACAAGAACACTTACGACATTGCCTCCATAAAAACGTTTCTGGAAGTTTCACGTTCTAGTCGTGCAAAACAACGGCAAAGAAATGTACAAAAAAAGTGTGCTGCACGTGCAAAGTTGCTTTTTTGCTAATTAGACCTATTGCTGTTTTTTCACCGTTCTCCAGCGTTGCCTTCGCCGCTTAGCCATACACGATTTTATATTTTGTTTGAACAAACTATAAATATTATCGACAGCTTCGCTTTTAGCCCTAGCTAAATCTATATATTATGCAAATAAAAGTCTAACAAGATCTTTGGCGTAGGTGCAACGGTTACTCTAGAGGATTCATAGATTCCGCGGATTCAGGATTCCAGAGTTATTACGTAGAGGGAATTCGGATCATTTCGCGAGCGTTCATACTGTAAAAACGCATTCGGATTCCCAATAGTTTACTGACATCGATAAATATATATCTAGGGTGGCTTTAGCAAAGACGACGGCGATGGCAACGAGAACAACGTTAAAAAGCAGTAAGTATTAAAAAGTTAAACAACAAATTTTGTTGGTACATTTCTTTGCCTTCCCGTTATTTCTAACCCTCAGCCCCCTTATTCGAAATATTTCCTAGCTGGTCCCCTTACAACTTCGAATCAACGGATTTCAACGGTACTCAATAAGATATTGATTTAGCCAACGTTTATATAGTTATAATAAAAGCAATCAAATTTAAACGAATAACATGAACTCTAAGCAGCAAAAAAGAAATCTTCAAATCGCTATTAAATGAACTTTAGCAGGCTTCGTAATCGGTTTACTTTTAAGAAAAAATTTTTCGCTAACACACCTGAAATGAAAAAACTCTCCCAGCAAGCTAAAAGCCGCATATTTACGGAAACAAATAACTATGCATCAAGTTCGATCGCAGAAGTAGAATTCTTCCCAACTGCGTATATGTTGTGGTTCTATTTTATCCTTGGTTTAAATTTTTTCCTTTCGTTTTGGTTTAAGTTAATGTATGATAATAAGTTTAAAACAAAGGAAAATACAATTTAAACCAAGGACTGAACTGAACCACATATACATCATCAAACGCCCCACCCCTCTCCCTCCACCACACCCCATTGCGAATGATTACAGTTCTATTTAGGAGCAGCAATTTGCAGGTTATATGATTTCTAGGGTAGGTATTTCTGTCTCTAAGGGAAGACCTAAAAGAAAAATCAGGCCGACTTCGAGGGACGTTTGTGTTCCGGTAAGCCCATCATGTATTTTTTCACGGGCTCGGACGAACAGTTGTGTGTAGCCTTTAAATTTATACCTCACTATATCTGATAGAAAGTGTTACCACAAAGTGCTTATTTTCTTTAAGAACGCACATAGGAAAGCAAACGATAACCTTTTTCGCTTAATGACTTCTATTCAATCTTTAAACTACACGAACCGTGCGGTACGTGTTCACGTCTTGTATTGTGCAGTGACGTCATGTTGAGAAACGTGTGATAGAATTATAAAAGTTGCAATAACTTACACCTTAAAAAAAAAAAGACATACTCGGGCTCGAGAAGCCGACGAGTCCTCTGTCGGCAGCAGAAAGGAGAACTCTTTCATATTTTAGACAAGCTTAAGGTTACTTTTTTCATAATTGAGAATTGAAAAAAATTTAGAATTCAGAATTCAGAATTGGGAATTGAACAAACGCATAAACTTCATTCCAGTGGTATTCAGCTGTATTCAGGGCACGAGTTATGGAAAAAAGAAAAGAACACTGCAAATTTCTTGAATGGCAACAATGAATAAGTCGAAAGAAAATAACTAGCAATTCAATGCAACATGTACAAAAACAACAGAAAGTCGAGTAGCCTGTCAACACTGTTTCTAAAAATCTTACGATCTGAACGATCGTGTTTTTGAGCTGATGTTATGAATGAACAATGACAGATAAATAACTTAATTTCTTGAAAAAATTATCAAAAACCCACAAGTTAATACTTAAAAGCAGTTAGCAGAACACTGACTGAATCATGGATCCGTTCACACAAGTTAAATCGGCTGAACACATGGCAAAATTTAACATAAAAATCAATTTCAAATCGGGGCACATTTTGTGGTTTCTCTTTAACGTCAATGTCAAAATGTAAAAAACGTCCATGAAACCTTTATAAATACAAAGATTCCCTTTTAAAAACTTACTTTTCTTGACCACAGAGAACAGAATGCACCCGTGAAGTTTCTTCAAAGACGTCGCTGCCTTGGTCGGGTTTAAAACAAGCCAAGCGGCCGGCCGTGAAAAAACAAGGTTGAATTCCTCGAAAGACAATTTCATAACGAAACTCTGAACTGTTTCGTTGGTCCACAAAAAGAAAACCGAGCATTAGTTTGAGCGTTTTCTTTCCATTTGTGTCTTGTACCGTTGTATTTTCAATCTTGAAAAGCAAAACTTTGGTCTTGAAATCACCGCATGATGAATGCGCGCCAGCTATTTTGTTGATGGATGTCATTTACTAAGGGGTAGACCATTTGACTTATGAGGCAGGGTATGTTTGATTTAGTTTGGGTACGAATCTTTCCCCAAACCTCTGGAGTTAGAACTTTTTCCCCAACATATAACGGTGTAAGATTTTTTTTTCAGCATTATATGCCATGAGCGATATTTTCTTTCAGCGCAGGATATTTTTTGTCCAGATACTTAATTGCAAGATTTTTTCCCCTCAAAATCAGTCTGGGGGATATTTTTTCTGAAATGATCCATTACATCCTCAAAAGTCAAATGGTCGGCCCCTAAAATCCACCAAACATTTGCTCAGTTGACAGATCCTGATTGGTCAATCATTTCTAAAGCCTTTTCAAGCAATGGGGAACAAAACTCTCTAGGGGAAGAGCGGAGAAATTCGCTTTCTACTTACCCCCACCAGGAAGGAACGTGCAGGTGGTCGGCGTTCGGTCGTACGCTGACGTCATGACCAAATTTTCTCGGATCCATAGGTTTCCAGTTTTCTTTAGCAATGGGGCTGTGCTTGCGCGCGCGGAAGCTCCGCTGACAATAATAACTTTATTTGTGTCAAAGTACTTTAGCATATTTGGTAATTGAAGACACAGTAACAAAGCAAAAATAACAACAGTAAATATTAAATAAATACTAAGATTTCAAAAAGACTAATGCTATTCTATTATGTCTACGAGCTGCAGAGAAAACAGTCAGGTCCATATTCATCACTAACTAAGTTTGAGAGGTGCATTTGCCTTTTTGATTTCTTAAAATGACTCAAAGTGCTTGTATTTCTCATGTAACGAGGGAGGCAGCGCCATAGAGTCGGTCCAAGATAGTTAATAGAAAGCTTTCCGTACGTTACAGCATTAAAGCATGGTATGACGAAATCTGAGTTCCTAAGGATATATTGGCTGGTTTATAGATGAAAAAGACCTAATATATATGTGTAAGCCTACCAGCATATATTTGGTGATAATTTATCCTGAACCGGTTATTTCGAACCCCCAACCTCGCCCCCTACCCCCTAATTCGAAATAGTTTCTGGTTCCCTTACAACTTCGAATCAACGGCTTTCAATGGTACGCAAACGATCAAGCAACTCTGATCTCAGGAGAAGAAGATCAATCAACAAACCTTTATTCTTCAGTAAGAGACTAACAATACAAGAATCTTTGTCTCTCGCGCTACACGGCTATACTAAATAAAGAGCTGGCTAAAAGATTAGGCGTGGGTTCACGTTTCTGTAGTGTTTGCTTCTCAGCTGCAGCATAGTGGCTAAAAAAAGGCTTCGAAGTTGTTATTAGATGGTATGGCATAGACCTTACTCCAAAATGATGGCTTTTGTTTTCATGATACTTGGTCCTCAATAACTGGTTTCACCTCCTCAAGCAATCTAAGATAGATTTATCACACCAATTCTACAAGAACTTCTCTGACTACCAATTAAGTACCTTGTCGAATTCCAAATTCTGCTCATTACCGTTTTTAAGCAGTACATGGCATAGCATCTGATTATATTGTAAACGTAACAGTCCCAGAGAATCTACCAGGTGTATGGACATTCAGATCATCAAAAGATTATGTTGGAGAAAAATACTTTCCACTCTTGGCGAAAGGGCATTTTCTTCAACTGCGCCAAAGCTATAGAACAATCTTCGGAGTGCCATATAAACAACCCCGACACTTAAGCAGTTCTGAAAAAGAATGATAACATTGACAAACAAAAATCACCCATAACGATCCGATTTTTTGAAGTCTTTACACTTGTTCTAGTCTACATTTCGTACGTGAGTTCTTCACGACCACGTCATGGCCATTTCAAAATGTCGGATCATTGTTCATTTTTTCTTTTCTAGGTTTGTGGAAATCTATATTGATGGTAATTTTAAGACATTATGAAAAAATACTTTAACGTGCTTTTAGTTGTAACTATATTCTAGAAACAGTAAAAGGATGGTCGTTTAAAGTTCCAGCTCATTTTCTTTTGATGGCGCGTATCTTGTAGGGAACTGGAAATTGAGTGAGGTTGAAAATTCCCTCCAACTTTGGGAGACTACCATCTTCTTCAGCAAGGAAAGTGAACTTCTGAAGCATCCACGACAGGAACAAAAACAGCTCAACCTTCGCCAGAGGTTCCCCAGCACAAACCCGGCGTCCAGCTCCAAAAGGGAAGAAATTACCTTGGTTGGTGATCAACTGTCCGTCTTGGTCAATGTGCCGGTAAGGGTTAAATAAGGTGGGATCTTCCCAGCATTTGGGATCCAAATGAACGGATTCTGTATCAACAAAGACTATGGTATCTCTAGGAACTCTGTATCCACAGATGGTTGTATCTGTGAGGGTGAGATGAGGAACTGCAAGTGGTACCACGTTTCCAACTCGTAAGGTTTCCATAATGGTCGCTTGGATGAGGGGCAGACGAGACCGGTGTTCCAAAGAAGGAGTCTGGTCACCAATTACTCCATCTAACTGTCGCTGAATGGCTACTTGGTACTGTGGATAGTTGACCAAGAGTGCTAGCACCCATTTCATTGTTGTGCTTGTGGTTTCATAGCCTGCCGAAAACATATCTTCAATCGTGTTGGTAAAGTAGTCATCAGTGAGGAAGGCGGTTCTATCCTCATTGCTCTCACCCTCAGCCTCAAGTTTGGCGTGAAGGAGACCTGCGATCAAATCTTTTACAGGTTGCACTGGATCAAAAGTCTTTTTCCGTTCATTTAGAAATTTGCGAATTATGCTATGTATTTTAGGAAAGGGGCCCAGAAAACTATCGTAAGCCTTAATGGGTAAGTACTTTGCCAAGGGGAAAAAATCTAACATTCTCGCCAGTTGCGCATCAGCAACATTTGCCATCAAGTCTGAGTTTAGTTTCAAAAGCTTGTTCAAATCCGGATTGCTTGTGTCGTAACCTTCTCCAAAGGTGATGCCACAAATGACATCGGCCACAGCACGCATCAAGCAATCTGCAGGATCAAAGGGTTGTCCTTTGTGTTCCTCCATGAAGAGAACCAGTTTTTCGGCTTGTGTATTAACGCGCCTTTCAATCAGAGGGATGTCGGAGAGGTACTGGCGAAGAGCTGTTGTAAAGAGCTTGCGATGAAGCTTCCAGGCAGGTCCATAGTTACCAAAAATAATATCTTTACCTCCTGAAATTCAAAAATAGTGTAATCAACAGTCGTGTCCTTTTTCCTAGCATCCATACATCACTAAAAAGTAAAAAAAGACGTGATGTGAATAAAAACCGCTATGACTCGTCATACTTACTCAGTTATTTTTGCAATACTAAGCTTTCAGGGCTAATTACCAACGGTTGTTGCTGGAGAGATGAATTATCCTTAGCAAACGGTTGACAGTGTTAAGTATGAGAGTGGATAGTATCTATACATATATATATATCTGCCAAGTGTCCCCGCCCTTTCTGAATTTTGTGGATTCGCTCCCGTGAATACAGAAGCTGTAAGGATATGGAGGAACATGGACAGTGACTTAATACAAGTACCTCTAAAAAATATTCAAGGTTACTTGAGAGAAGAACGCTCTAGAACAGTAGTTCAGTGCATCTCCTCATACGAACTACCATGTATCAAGCGCAGTCTTCAAATGCTAAATATATAGATTTAGCCAGGGCTAAAAGCGAAGCTCCCTTTAATATTTATAGTTTGCTCAAACAGAATGTAAAATCGTGTAACGCCAACGGCGAAGGCAACGAGAACGGTCAAAAACCAAAAATAGGTCTAATTAGCAAAAAAAACAACTTTGCACATGCAGCACACTTTGTTGTACATTTCTTTGCCGTTGTTTTGCACGACCAGAACGTAAAACTTCCAGAAGCTTCCTGGTTACACGTTTTATGGAGGAAATGTCGTCCATGTTGTTGTTCACTTTTTTGCCACCGTCGCTCATTTTCACCCAGGTGGCCGCTAGCATTTCTCATTTTCTCACCGCCGCTACAAAATTTAATGTTGATCCTCCAACAAAAAATGTCACCTTTGTTTTTTCTATCTCGCTCTAGCTCTTTTTCTCGTTCAGCTTCGCTGGCCTGTCGCCTCACTTTCTCTTTTTCTCTGTCTTTCTCTTTCTCTGTTTTCCAAATTTGTGGACATGACAATTAATCTTAACTTACTACTTTAGACAACAGGATGCAGAAACAATTTCCGCTTTCCGTTTTCGTCTTTATTGACTCTTAAGTTGTCTCTGCTTCACAAGACGCGGGCGACCATACGCTTTCCCGCCAAAATAACCTAACATTTGGCATTAGCTTACATGAAGTTGGCATACAGACAGTCGGCGTTCGTATGCTACGTCATAACCAAATATTCTTGCTTTCGTAGGTTACCAATTTATTTTAGCAATGGGGCTCCGCCACGCGCGCTTCGCGCGCGGGAGCTCCGCTATAATGATGGCGGTATCTACGCCAGTTGGTTGCAGAGGGCAGTGACTAACTCGAAAGCCTAGGCTACTTTGCTCACTGTTCACATTTCACCTTTTATGATTTATGTAATTTGTTTTTCTATTTTTTCTTGCTTTTGTAATGTATTGTAATATTCCTAGTAAAGTTGAGTTTATCCGTGTTTTAATGGCCGCCGCTTGAGGAAAACAAGAGGTGAAAACACCAGAAAAGTATACATTGGCAAAACGGGAAGGTGCATGCATGATTAAGGAGCACGATAGGGATATACGCCTTTCACGAATACAAACTTCAGCCGTTTCTGAACACGCCCATAAGACCTGGCATTATCGGCTCTAGGAAGGGTTAAGTTTATTGACCGAGAGCGTCAAGGGTACTCTCGCAGAGTTAACGAGGTTATTCACATAAGGCCTCACCCTAACAACATCAATAGGGACACTGGAATTGAGATTCCTGAAGAGTGGATGCTGCGATCAGACAAAATAGCAGCCGATTGCTACCGCAGCGGACTGCTGAGGGAACAGTTTCCCCTCTAGTGATGCTGACAATGTTTTGGATCGAAATCCATCAACAATAAGCGAGGTTCATGACACACCAATCACTAACAACTATGGTGGTACAAACAATCCTACTCAGTATATCGACACTACATGCACACGCCTAATGGAGACCTACAGTACGCGGTCGAAACGTCGCGATTAAGATCTAGGTGACAATCTTGAGACAAACGATAAACGAAACCCTTTATCTATTTTAACCCATTCGCTCCGGGAATTCGACACACAGAACAGTTTATTTTGGGTCCCTCGGAAAGTAGTTAGTTTTGTTTTCCCTCGACGAAATAACGGGAGTCGAGGGAGAACAAAACTGCTTCCCTCGGGACTTGACATTATGTGTATAGTGTTACAACAACAAACTGAAACGTACCAGAAACTCATAAGGAGTTGAAACGTGTAACTCGTGTTCAATGCTCGTGAATATTCTTTTTTACCATATTTGGAAACCTTAGTGACAGATATCCATTTTCAACAAAATGGCTGCCGCGCGATCACCATGCAGATGTTTTAAGACAAGAGTTCTGCATTTCGGGGTTAAAAATACACCGTTAAAATACAAAAAAAGGAAAGAGAAAGTCCAAAAGAATGCTCAGCTTTCTTTTTGTGCAGAAAGGGAAGCTCTTCATCAAGAAATCGTTCGTCGAGGAATTCGACCTTGTTTCCCTCACGACGGAGCGCTGGTCTGCTTTGAAATGCAACCAAGGCAGTGAAGTTTTTGCTGAATTTTCGGGTACATTTTGCACTCTGTGGCCAAGACAATTACGTTTTTGGAAGGGAATTTATGTATTTTTAAATGTTTCATAGACGTTTTATAAATTTTTCTCTTCGGCGCTAAAGGAAAATTACAAAATGTGCCCCGATTTGAGATGGATTTTGTGTTTTCCGAATTGCTTTAAAGGATTAAATTTGGATTTTTAATAAAAATTTTCAAGAAACGGCTTCTCTGTCTATTGTTTTGAGTTTGTTCATTCATAAAATTAGCTCAAAACACGATGGTGACTACAACATCCAAGCTGAATTTAAGCTTAAATGCATCTCACATTCATTACACGCATAACTTTTTGCAACGATGTCAGGTTCAGGTTTTGGACACTTTTCGATACACAGCTAATGATTTTTTTCGAAAATTTTTTTTACTGTTTATTCTAGACTTTGAATATAAGAATTTTTAAAAGCCTATTTACATTATAAGTTTACTGTGCAGAGGGTCAACGAGGCATCGTTTTTTGAAGTGACAACTTCAAGAAGTTGCATGCGAGGACGTCAATGGGTTTCATAATGTTACGTTTGGCCCGGGTGGTAAGGCAATAATATCCTGCTCAGTGTTTCGGTAAGATTCCTGGTTTCAATCTTTGAAAGCTTTCTCGGCTTTAGGGAGTTTTTCCCCTGTTTGTCGGCCATTTTTTTAAGCGGGCGCGGGAACCTGAAGTAAAATTACGTCACGTTGTTTAGAAAATTTGATTGGTCAGTTATCTCTTCTTCTCGTTCCAAATTTGGTACTTTCGAAAATGAATAATCACGAGCATCGGACAAAGCAAACATATGAGACTTACGCGTTTCAACCCCTTATGAGTTTCTGTACGTACTGAATTGGTACATAGAAGATAAATCGCGCAAAATTACAATAACCTACCAAGGGATGCTTCCAATGTAGCGTGTTCTTGTTGTCTCCCAGCATAATCAGCAGACTTCTTTACGAGCACCTCTTTAACAGCATCAGGAGTTGAAGCCATAACGAACTTGTAACTTCCAACTTTCATAGAGAATACGCGGCCATAATTTCCTTTGAGACTGAAAAAAAAATTGAAACACTTAGATGTAAGATAATTCTTTTTTTTTTTTTTTCAAATTTTACATTTGTTGAAAAAACACACTGGTATCCCCTACGGATCCTTCTGGAAGATCAACGCAAAAGAAATACCTTGAAGACCCTCTGTCACTACCCGTGAGGAATAAGACGCATTAATTATGTCAAATTTGAATTCAGGTCAAATTTGAATTCAGGTTAACAGAGATGATCATAAATTATGGTCGACACACGTTTGATCTGATCGTCCGGCCACAGCCTTCTCGAACACAATATGAATCGCTAGAAAAGCTAGTTTTACCTCTGATGTAAACGGCTCTTGTAACGAGAACACTTTGATAGTACCTCTAAGAAATGTGATGCAGCCTGTTCATGTAGAAGATCACTTAAAATAAACCTTTAAATTGAACGGACGGCACTTTTTCATTAGATTGCACTAGATTTATCTCTACACAAACATTCGCGACCGTAAAATGAAAGGCCGAAACATAAGTTTTCTGCATCCAGTTCTGTGGCTAGATAGGAGTTCTGCTGATGTTTGTTGATCGAACAGTTAAAAAGTATTGGTATAACAATGCATTGTACAGAGACTACTACGCTATGCGTCGACCAAGCGAGCCAGAGCAAGCGACAGATACCGGACAGATACTACGGTGAGATATAAGAATTTCACAAGATTCTTTGCCAATGTACATAGCAACGTTATTTAATTCACTGGGAAAATGTTAACGAACTCCGAACAAATTATGGGTTGATTTCTTTCGTAAGAAAATGTAGAAGATCATGGATTGTGGGAGAAGTGAGCAATGTCAAGTTTACGTGTTTTGAGCGGTTAAGGTCAATTTAAGCTATCACTTTCCCAACTGTCGTTGGTATGAACTGTTCTGATACAGAACATGATACAGATACAGAACATGATGGCAGTGTAATATTCTTTGAAAAACATTGTCTGCATGCTTTGTATAGCTGTTCTGACATTTAGATGAATGACCGTGGCTGTAGAATATTTACAAGGCCAGACTGTTGCTCGATGACGGGTTGCAGATTTATTTATAGTTATCTTTATTGTACCTTGCGCGTTTGCAACGCCTGGATAACAAACAATATGTAAAAAGCAACTACATTTTGACTTTCTGTTGTTAAAAGCTGTTCTGCTGCTATACCTTGTTAGTTTTTCTACAGTTTTTGAACCTTGTCAATTTTTCTATAGTATTTTTATTAGTTGGTTATTGTGTTTTAGAAGACCGTGTATTATATTTGGGATGTCTCTTTTAATATAGTGAAGTTTTTACAATCATAATGACGATAAAAGCCTGTTTTGCGACTTTAAATTTTTTCTCTTATTTACAATGGAAATTGATTTGCATTACTTTCTTTTAACTAACGAGTGCTACGCCATGACCGGTAATAAACATTCTTTCTCTTTTCGAAGCATCTCTGCAGGCATATTGCAGCCTAGATCGTGATTCGGGAAATTTCTGTACCGCCGCAACGGCGCTGTTCACCACTGTCAAAACGCTTTCCATGACAGCGCTCAACAGCTCAAATTTGCAACTGCCGCTGCCTAGCCATTTTACAGCTCATTTACAGCGGTTCTTGAAGTCATTCTGCAGCGCTGCAACAGAGGGATTAGATGTTTCGTACAGGTTTCGTAAGTTTCGTAAGGGTTTTAGTTTACACCACAATAAAAAGGTATGCATGTTAAAGCTAGCTGTGAACTTTCAAAGTTTATCGAAACTAACATCAATCGTGCTTTTTGAATAGGCGGAGACACAGCAATCTGGAGAGACATACTGTAACACTCGATCACGCACAAATTTAATGATACTGATAAAAGCAAAAACTCCGGGCCACATTCAGAACAAATGTAGGCTCTAGGATGCTAAGTCATCAAACCTTAAAGTAGTAAGTAACTTGCCTTAGTACTATATTTCTCTCAAGTTGTCATTTGAAGCTCCCGGTGAAGCTTTGCGATCTCAAAGCTTCGTCGCTTATTTATGCTCTTGCCAATGAGGCTATGAGATGAACTTGTGTACGAGTTCTCAAGGTTCCTGTTTTCGTCGGACAGTTCTTCTTTATCCTAATCCGAAATTTAGACCTCCAAAAGGCGTGTGTTGCATTAAAAAGAAAG